>CM045770.1:86449987-87038545 GCA_025200525.1 Camellia lanceoleosa
TCGTGAAGGAGGTGATCTCTCGGTCCGGAGCTCATCGCCTTGTCGATGGTAGCCAGTGGTAGGCATCAAGAAGCTAAGCTGTTGTGCCGGTAGTCAAATCCTAATTTGGTCAATTCTGGGCAAGGAAATTTGTCTTTGAATGACCTCGGTTGGCCAAGTCTTATGTCGACACAAACTTCGCCCGCCACGTTCTTGGGCGCGGTGTGTGGTGGAAATCCGCAAGGGTAGTGCACTTCTGAATTACTTTCGTGCCTCAAGCAAGTTTTCCAACCTCCAAGCTACTTGATGTGATCTGGTGATCTCCTTATTCTTCAAATGGCGGCTTTGCTCCGGGGAAAGACATTGAGGTGATGTGAGATAAAACGGATCGGTAGAAGCGTATGGTAAAAGCGACCATCACGAAGACCGATGTTGGCCATCAAAAACCTGTCATGTGATTATTTCTTGAATGATGGAGCTAGAATATGAGAAGAACTTGTCAAGATTGCTCTCTATGTCAATCGTGCCTCCATAAAATTCCTCAGCGGCTTTGTCCTCTGCCTGGCGCCCGGCTCGTCAAGAACTTCCACTGTCTTCCGGTCCTTGATCATTTTGAGCAGAAGCCTTTGGCCGCTCGGCTCCAGATTCCGCGCCCACGAAGCCTTTGCTGACATGACTTGATCTCCCCGAATCTCTCGATTGCCCCATAGTGAGAAATCTAAATCACGATGGTGGGTCAGCAGCTACGGCTTAAATGGCGATGAAACCATCATCTTCCAAGATCGGGGTTATAAGTAAGGCACTTGTAACACCAAAACTCTTGACTGGATCCCTTTGACGGCGGATAATCTTTCCCAAAGGCCACTCCGGTTCTGAGTTGAAACCGACCGGTGGCAAAAGTTAAACGAAGTCGTATCACGGAGCTTAAGTAACCCGACGCTTGATATATAATACGCCCAATGATCTCGTGAGGAGAAAACTTACCCCGATCGTCAAGATCCATTCTGACATCAAATTCATGGCAGATGTTACTACTAAAGACATCATTGTCGCGGCATCTGAATACCTCTAGATCCTTGAGAATTAAGCGATCACATCTTTCTCTTCGGTCTTCCCCTTTTTCTTGTTGATAAAGTAGAGTTAGGCCGACAAAACTTCCCTCATGTGTTCTTCCTTCTTGATCATACCGGGAGCTCGCGTACTGGCGCCGGTTCCACTATACCGTGGATGACGTGAAACCGCCCCGTAGGCATATCTGATCGTCCGGTTCATATAGATCAATCGGAGCTTGATTTGCATGGCGCCAATCAATGTAAAAAGATCCAGTGCTCCATTTACCGCTAGCTCTTCGAGTGTTGCCTCAAAGGCAAACAATCCCCACAATCTAGTGGCCTCGCTCTGGGTGGCACGATGCGGTACACCTCGGTTAAACCCTTCTGTCTGTCGCCCTAACAGCAAGAAAGCAGGACATGCCTCGTCATGGGATTTATCGATTATCACGATATATTGGAATTTTAAAAGACGATGAAGTGCACATCCTTACTGACCTTCTGTTTGCATCATTTTGCTCGTCCGGGAATTGCAGTCATCAAGTTGTCTGACTACCCCAATTTGGCCAATTTAGACTTGTGGTCAGGATTCGACCCGCGATTATTTCGTTCGGTTCAGGTGTCGACCGCGTCTGCTTTTCGACCGACTTCTTGTCACATTTGCTACAGGAGTTACCTTTATGGTGAATCTTTAACATCATCCTCTACCGGATATTACTTTCGTGAAATCAAATTATGAAATTTAGCCTATGGATGTCGGTGGTGCATGAGTGGCAATCCATGATCTAATGTCCAAGCAAGGGAGACCCGCGCTTGTATTAGTGATTGCAGGTTGACTGAACAATCTAAGATCTACGTTGAAAGGTCTCTAATATCTGGGTTATGCGCCTTCAATGTGTCACTTTCGGTTCCCATCTTGACACTCATTAGGTGATCAACTTCCTTTGGTGTTTAGTGTTGGTTTTGTAGCAGCGTCCACGAAGCGGCCAATTGGTGCCACCTCTCGATACTCCTTAATGACCTTCAAACCATTTCAAGCCCGGTTCACCTAAACTTGGCGGAAGATAAGGCACATAAGTCGTCATTCCGCTATCCGACACCTTTGTCGGAGGTGGCTTACGTCAAATGTAGGATCGGTCTTTTCCGTCGTAAAGTGTGAATTTGAACGAGTGGAAGCTTTGTCGGAGCGGTGTTGTTTCAATTTCTGAGAGGAGAAATTGGCCTTCAGCCTGCATAAGTCTGAGATCTGAGGTGGCGCGCTACTTGGCGGGGTGGAGGCATTGAGCCTCCTACTGGCGTGGTACTTTTCAAATGGGATAATGGCAATGCCTTGGCGCCCCTCGAGCCTCCCGCCAGTGAGGCAGGTTCCGCTAAAGCGCACCTTAAAATCCTCTGATCATGTAGAATAAAAAATTGCCTCAGCATTAATCCCCAGGGGCGTGAGGGTACAGCAAAGTCTTATCTTCTTGTTGTTGGACTTCTCTGCTGCGCCGTCTGAATGCCTGACCTTGTAACTTTTAGTAATAGAAATGGATGGAGTGTTGTGTTTCATTTGCTGAGCAGTGGGGTTAGGTGCGCTCACTTGTGGTCTCCACTCCCAACCACGCCGCTTCCCTCTAACATCTTGCTCCCGACTCCTCCTCTCCGCCTTCGCTTCCTTGAATAGCCGTCCAGTCCCTGAGCTTGTGATTCTGAGGCGTCTGCAGCCAGATTCTCTCATAGATGGCCGTCACGGACTCAGTAGATGACCATAACTTTCTTGGCGCTTATCTCGCGCATCTCGACCTCCTCCACGGGAATGTCTCCAAGTCCGCCATTGGATAGGGATGGTAGATGTCACCTATCTCCAATACGCGCTCACTTCCGGTAACTCCGTCGATGGCATGACAACTAGATCTCGTGCGTTGTTGCCGTGAGCAGCTGGCGTCGAGATGAAACCTAAGACAAGGTTTTTGTGCAGAAGTTTTCCTGACGACGGCTAGCCTAATTAAGTCGCGGGAGCAAATATTTCTAAGAAACAGCCCATACTCCCTTTCCTCCAAGTTTCGTCATTACATCCGATCACCCACGTGGACAATCTATTTACGATGACAGCTTACCAGCCGGTGTGTGGTGAAAAACCCCTCCAACTTGATCAAGTTAGTAATACACACATTAGGATGTAGAGAGAAAATATGAGAGTGTTTGAGTGTAACTATTTCTTACATAAAACGTTCGCTCCTGCATCGCGTATGGGGGCAGACATGCTTATATACTCCCCTCTCATGCCCCAAAATCTACTTCCCTCAAAGAATCTCTCGACATCGCAAGTAATCACTTTGTCTCCACGTCCTACCATCACAAATCTTGCTTTAAGATCACTCTAATCCTATTTTACCGTCATTCTACTACTTGTGTTCAGAATTAAAGGTAATTCATCTCTACCGTCAATCTTACTATATCAGCCTTCATATCCAAGCGCCCCCAGAACCGAGCTTCTTTCCTGCTACATTTGACTACATTCCTGGCTGTTCTTCCAGCCTCGAGATCGGTCATTCCGGCCAACCAAAGGCCTTTTTAACCTAGCTTTCCGCACAAGCTTCATTTGCCGAACTAATGGTGCTTGCCTTTTTGACCCGAACAACGCATAACTTCAAGTAGCTCGATCCAGTCACGAGAGCAGCCCCAACTCACAGGCAAATCCAGGCGTTATCCTAGTAACACACCTCTTGGGCACTCCAACTTGCTCTCGCCTTTTACTCTCGGCCCATTTCCGAAAACTTCATACAATCTCCCTCTCAATGATGATATTCTACACTTTCCTAATCTTTTGGGCCCCTTGTGTTTCATGTGCCAATTAGCAGCCTTGGCATTGAGCTGAAGGAGGTACATGGCAGGGCATGAGGAAGCATATGCACAGAGACCGGAAAGTGGCTTCAGCGTCTCTGTTAGCTATGGTTTGATTCTGCACCACCTGAAGATGATGTGTAAAACAATGGTGGTACCACTCTTGAAGATCAACCACATAATCAACTTGAAGGAACAATCGACCGAGCAATGTGAGAGAATTTGGCTCAAAGCAACACATTTGTGGAGAATGTAGTCCAGAGAATTAAATATGGGTACCAATTTTACAGAAGTGATTGCAATGCTGAAAATGCTTTTGTGGCGTCTTTGATAGTGATGGAGTGTGAATTGACAGAAAGTTTTTTGATCAGCATGCAGTTACATTCGACAGAAAGTTAATTCATAGTTAAGAGTAGAGGTTTGACTATTTAATGGCAAGACGATACATTTTATTTAATTTTTAAAAGTCGTTAGAACATGGTCAAAACAGCCGTGACTACATTAATTCAATCAGTTGCACATTAATTTCATATGCTGGAAACAAAAAATAGAAAACATTTTTTATGACAAAATAATTTTTTGTTTTCTGTCAAAAACAAATAAACTTGTACTGACTCAATTGCACCAAAATCAGACAGAGCAAATTTTGACTCGTAAATGCAAAATGTTTTGAAAATTATGTGTAAGGGGTCCAGTGTTTTTGAAAATTAGGAGTCGTTGATGAGAAAAAAACAAAAAGTTCCCGTGAACAAAGCGTACTTTCTATCTTCGAATAACTATCATATTGGCCATCTTTATACATGCAGGATTATATTTACTCAAATTATCCTATACATATGAATTATGATTTTTAAACGCCTTTATTTTTCTTTTTTTTTATATTATATTAAAAGTCAGTAATATTTTGATAATAATCATACGCTATTAAACTTTTGAATCTAATTAAATGTTTTTTTATTATATTATATTATACAAATTTAATATTTTTAGTAATAATCATGTGCTGTTTAGACTTTTCTGCCAAATTTTTATACTTGTTTCTTGTCGTTAAGTCTTATTATGGCGAATAATAATCTGTATGTGTTGAGATCTTTTTCAAATAATTCATGTATTGGATTTCAAATATTTTTTTATGCTTGTTCTTAATGCATTAAAGTTGTTACATATGAGAAATGAACTTGGGAGTTAGGTAGATTATTAAAATGTTAAGATTTTTTTTTTGAATCAAAAATCAAGAAATTTAGATTTATAGATTGGAGCTCCCACAAAACTTGGTGTTAAAACTCCTTTTTACTTAATATATAAGATAGATGACATTTCAACCTTTCGTGATTCATCTGAAAAAAAACCACTAGACAATGGGACTATATATGGAAAATTCTAATATACATTTCTTAATTATGTCATTTTTTTTCTTTTAGTTATAATCAATTTTGTTAATGAGTTCATGATGTTATTTTAAGTTGCAAAACTTATCACGAGATATTTAAATATGCCTCTTATGTTGTGTTTTTAATTATAAATTTTTTTTTTAGTTTACAATTTAAAAAAGTATAAAGTTATGCAATTCTTTTTTGCTCCAAGCTTTTGGTTATAGCTGAATAACTCTTTTGTTTTCAACTTTTTGTGTATGGAAGAGTATCTCCAACGTGCGATTATCAGAATGCTTTCATCAAATCCAATGGTGATGAAAAATTGTCTCATTCTACGCTCCAACCCTTTTTTTTTACCGTGATTCATATCAAATAGAAGGAAAATCAAAATTTTCATCAAATGAAGAGTCTTTCATCCACCCAAGAACAACAACATTGACAACTTTTTGTTACAATGATGCCTGATGACCTCGGGACATCTTACCAAACAACCAAGGATGTGATAAAAATCTAATTCCAAATTTTAATTTTAGCATTAGGGGTGAAGCGATTATCAAATCAATTTTTTAAAATCAATTTTTTACTTAAATTTAAATGAAAATTTTTATTCAACGTTCTCGGAGTATTATTAGCTTTATCTAAAGTAATTTTACATAATAATATATCTAAACTTTCCTCTTGTCCATAATATATATAGCTTATAGGGTCTGTGCATCTTGGAACCATTGGACCCATCACAAATTTTATTTTGATAATGCAAGCTGCTCATTTAGTAGGATCTTTGCGTGTACACCATTCACACGTAGAAAATTAAGTCAATCCGATGGTATGTAACCTATTCAATTTATGGCATTTGTATCAAAAAAAAAATTAAAAGAAAAAATAAAATTTTTTTAAAAAATAGATTATTCATTTTTTAGTGATAAATATGATAAAATTAAAATAGGCCATGATTATAAGATTGACCTAATTTTTTAATGTGGGGACGATACACTAACGAAAAATTTCTGACATAAAACGAACAATTAAAATTATTAAAAATAAGAATCATAAATACATTCAATAGCCTAAATATCACCCCCTAGTCCAGATTATGCGTAGGAGGGAATCCAACTTGATAATAATATAAATCTCACAGTAATTTGGCCCTGTTGATTGTGTTTTTGCTTTTATTTTTTTTTTTTAAAAAAATTATTGATTTTTTTGACAAATTGTTTCTAAATATATATATATATATATATATGTTTTTTTAAAACAATCACTTTTGAAAAAACACTAAAATGTTAAAAAAAAATCTCATGGAAATGAAAAATAAATATTAAAAATTAAGGTAAATTATATAAATAGTCCCAAGTAATTTATAATCGATATGTCAATTTGCTCCGGCCTTTTTGTTTCCCGTAATTTAACAAATTGTGATATTTCAATAAATAACGGTTGTTAAGTTTAGGGTGAGCGAAAAGTCAAATTATGTATCAATTTGATCCATATAGTTTACATAATAATGTCGATTTGGTAAGATGGTTAAAAGCTAAGGTGTTTGAAAGATGACAAGTTAAAGTTGGTTTTTGAATTTTAACCAAAACTTTTGACTTTTTATAAAAGTGATTTGAGAAGTTGGTAAAAAAATTTATTTTTGACAAATATTTGTTTATAATGTCACATCATAATAAAAGTAACTAAACCCCGTCTTGGACTAATTATTGGGATCTATTAATCTTGCAAATGCACAATAGATAATGCTCTCAAAGAATGACAATGCCATGCCACAAAATGAACAATTCCACTACTAGATTAATTATTTGGCGATGGAACAAGAAGCACATTTAATGGAAACAACGAATGGCTAATCAGCTTCAATGCATTGGGTAAGACCGGTTCATTGCATTTATCGCCGCTCAAAACTCACTAATTCAACAATTTGGTGAGTTCGTTTGCCTATGTCGAAGAGCCGTGATGAAGTGCTAAACAATCACATTGATCAAATTGACCATCGAAATTAGTCGGGTCGCCATCACTACTTCCTTCTACCTCCACCACCACTTGACAATGATGTGGACTTGTTTTAGATGGCGATTAAATAATTGGCGCATGTTGTGATTTTTAGTTTGTATTACAAATGTACTAGTACTTTATGTTCTTATTTGTTTGTTTGTTTCTTCAGTTTTTATTTTATTTTTTTAAATTTTTTGGTTCATGGATGTAGAACCATTTGTTTTTATAATTTTGTGTTTTTTTTTTTTATTTTTGTTTGTTTTTGGTATAATTCTTGTGTGTGTGTGTCTTTTTTTTAAATTGATGACTTTTTTTTAACACCCATTGGCTTATCAACTATGGTGTAAGAGTATCATCTTCAAAATTGTATGTTGTATTAGTGCAAGCGAAATTGTTTTTTTATTTATAAAATATCAAATATAAATGTTATTTAGTTGGACCGATAACAAAAAAAATAAAAGAAGAAAAGGTTCTAATTAAATTTTGATAGTGTTATAATACATTATTAAGATGAGTTAAAGGATTATTGCCAAATTTTTAATTTGATACGAAAGATAACATACTTTTGGTATTTTACTGCGAAAAATATAATTAATTTACCGTTACCAACTTTTAGAGTTGGCAAAAGTATGTAAATTGAAGTACCACAATTTTTTTTTATTTTTAAATGTTCTTTCTAGGTCAAAATGCTAATGGGATAACACTTTAAGAGTGTAAGTGTAATTTATCTTTTAAAAAAATTAAGTCAAAAAATAGAATTAAAATATACAGTTGTGATTGGTGGCCCGAAAAAGGGACCCCCGAATCCCCCGAAATTTTTTTTTTTTTTTTTAGATTTTAAACGAAGCGAAGAAGAAGAAGGAGGAGGAGGAGAAGTGAGTGTGATAATAATCGGGCCTAAAAGAATGGAGAGGAGGCCGGAGACGCTTGATCGTCGAGTGAGGCCTGTGAGCAGCGGAGAACCATGATCGGCGGAGGTGCGGCCTCTCTCTTTCTCTCCCTCTCCCTCTCCCTCTCCCTCTCTTTCTCTCCCTCTTCCTCTGCAACTGAGTTGTAGAGGTCGAAAATGGCGGAAGAAAAAAAGAAAAAAAAAGAAAAAAACAAAACAAAATGCCCAAAAGCAGCGTCGTTTTTGGGCATCACTGAGGGACAAAATTTGAGGTGCAAATCTTTATTCTAAAATATATTGATGTTGTGGATCTATACATTTTTTACGTATGTAACAATTATGATTCCTCAACCCGTATTTATAAAATTCCATTTCATTTGTCCTAATTTGAAAAGAAAAAGGTTCAAGAATTCCTTACTCTTTTTAAAAAAAAAAAAAATTTATACTACTATTTAAAATTAATCTCAAAATATTATTATTATTATTATTATTATTATTATTATTATTATTATTATTATTATTATAACAATAGTATTACATTCATACAATCTCAACAGTCATTACTAAACTCTTTTAAAATTTAATTCAAAAAAATTTAATTATTAACAAAAAATAAGTTAAATGCATTTAATACTCACGTAACCTTTGTGAACCCTTCAATAGGACCATTATGTATTCATTTTAAATATGTGAGCAGTTTAAATTTTCGAATAAGCCACTTGTTTTTTTTTTTTTAAATTAAATATACAACAAAAATATGTCTATAGTCTTTTTTTTTTCCCTCTGAAATTATGGTTGAATTTTTATTTCTATCCAAGGTAGATGAATTTAAATTCTTTTTTTTTTTTTTTTTTGTGTCTTCTTGAAGGTAAAATTAATCCATCGTTACCAACTTTCAGAATTGACAAAAGTATTTAAATAATTGTCCTATATTTTTTTAAAAATGTTCTTTCTAGAGTCAAAATTAAAATTGGATAACACTTTAAGAGTGTAAAGTGTAATTTATCTTCAAAAAAAAATTAAATCGAAAAATAGAATTAAAATAGATGGATGTTGTGGATTTGTACATTTTTTACATATATGTAACCATTATGATTCCTCAACTTCATATTTATAAAAGTTCCATTTTATTTGTCCTAATTTGAAAAGAAAAAAATTCAAACAATTCCTTTTTTTTATTTCAATTCATACTACTATTTAAAATTAATCTCAAATTTAATTATTATTATTTTTTTCACAATAGTATTACATTCATACAATTTTGTAGAGATGTTTTTTTGTTGAAATGTGTGCAAATTTAAGTCATTCTTATAAAATAGGACCAAAAAAAATTCACACCAATTTAATTTGAAAATATGAATGAAATAATTTGAACACATAACTTCTCTGAACCACGCCATAATCGAGACAAATATAATCACAGTATTATTGTACTATAATGAGGTGACACACAAAAATGGAGAATTTAATTTTTTTTTTAAAAACACTTTTAAAGAGGCGATTCAAACTACAATTGTGTTTTACACATTATAAATAAAAACCCGAATGTAATAATACATATAATACTACCAAATTCACATTATTTCTTCACATCACAAATCTACCTATAGCTAACATGATTTTCTCACATAGCGATAGCCATTGCATCCCTCAAGTTTGATTTGTTCATCAACCCATGTTGTGACATGTCGACATAGTCGGAGTTGGCCTCCAACAAACACATCTTGTTATACTTCGCCATTTCATTATCAACTTCCATGAAGAATGAGTCCATAGCTACATGCAAGCGGATCAATTATGCTCTGAAAAATACAATCACGGGGGTCCTTGTCGTGTGGACTTATAATTTAGCATAGACTTAATATTGGAAAGCGCTTTTTTAGAACACCAAATGTTCTTTCTATGACACTGTATAACGATGAATGTCAATGGTTAAATAATTCCTTAGGTCTAGAATAATGACGACCATGAAACTCTTACAAGTAATAGCATTGGGAACGAAATGGGACAAGAAATCTAAGCATGTTCATCAACTCGGCATCCATCAGATAATACTTCCCTGCATGTAAATAATGTTTATAATGCTCTGTCAAATACATGTACACAAATATTAACATTTAAGAAAGTACAGTATGTTATCTAGTGACACTCACCATGCGGTGGATGTGGGAAATGTAGATCAGCTCTTGTAATTGAGTCAACTAAAATTGCGTTGTCGTGGACGCTTCCTTCCCATCCAGAATTGATAAATGTGAACAACAAGTTAAAGCACAAAGCGCAAGTACATTTTTGTCATCAGGCTGCGATCATGGAATGTATTATGTCTTGAGGCAGGACCTATGCATCCACCAATGTGTCATCGGCGGCTTCTCTGAGAATCCTACTTGAAATATATTAGTTTGACATTAAACGTGAAACAAACCTAGATATTACTTTGAAAACATAACAAAAAAATTCCTTCGTTATTGTTATTACAAATTTACAAGACAAACATATAGTCACACCTTGAACCAGGGAAAAAGCCTCATATCATTTAAAATTTATGCCAGTATCTCATCTTGGTTACGTGGTTTGATAGCAGATTGATGTAAAGCTTGTACAATGCTTTCGCATAATGATTTTGATGTGTAACAAATAGTTTCAATGGATATTGAACTCTATGTGATGGTCTATCGGTCATTTTGTGCGAATGTGTACAAAAAAATACCAAGCGATTCCTTGATACTGATATGCATATGTTCAGTTTTGACAAAGCCATTTTGAAGTAAGGTGTCTTTGAATAAAATAAATGTTTGGGTATCCATTCGCATGATGGCTTTCATTATTTCAGGATGGCCATTTAATAAACTGAAGATGTAATCATCACCTTTGAATGGACAAGTTCGATATGGTCGTCCGCTAGTTGACGCATTCATATGTTTATTCATAAAAGCAATCATCAAAAAGTCCATAAAATATTGTTACCCAAAAAACAACCTAAGAGGGGGGTGAATTAGGTTTCTACAAATTAAAATTAATAATACCCCAATAAAATTAATTACTAGTACAACAAATTATTAACAAGTACAATGATGAACCTAGCAGTAAATGATCAAGAAAAATAACAATGAAGTATAACTAACATACAGGGCAAATCAAATGATTAGCACATGAATATTATATAGATATAGCAGTAGTAGGAAAGTAAAGAGATTAAGGAAGAGGAGACAAACAGTTTATAGTGATTGGATTCAACCAAGCCTACATCTACTCTTCAAGTTTCACTTGAGATTTTTCACTATCTTCTAGCTTCACGAGTGCTAGCAACCTTTTCCTGATTGAGCAATCCTCCACAGTTTTACCGCAGACTTTTTAAGTCAACAACACTTGAGTGTACTACACTCTTACAAGGTTGAAAAGAATGTGTTTTGTTTTCCTGACTTCAATAATTATCTCTCAAAGATAGATATAAAAATGAAACTTTGGTTTTTCTATAAATCTCACACAAAAAAGATGAGCTTAATGCTATAAGTCTCAGTGTATAATTTCTGAAAGATGATGTAAACAAAAATTGAAGAACGCTTCGGAGAATTTTTAGGAGAATAGATGAGAGTGATTTTAGATTAAAGAATATTTTATGGTTTTTATGACTTGTTTACATTAGAGGCTTTGGTATATATAATGAAACTTATAGCGTTGTATTCATTTGAATTTATAGTCGTTTATAGCCGTTGTACTCCATCATTACTAATTTGAATATCTTCCACTCCATCAGTACAAATTTGAATATCTTCCACTTGAATCTTTTGACTTCTTTGTTGTCTTTAATTTGTTTTGAATTTGAATCTATGTTTTGGGCTATTTGAACTCCTGATTTAATCAAATATTAAATACGTTATAACAAGATTCAGGATAAAGGTTTAGGTGAGAAATAATGTGACAAATAAATTTTGATTTTATTTTTCTCTTTCAAACAAATTAAAACATAATTAAATAAATCATCAAAATAAATTTTGGATTCTATTTTTCGTTTTCAAATAAATTAAAATATAATTAAATAAATTATCAAAATAAATTTTGGATTCTATTTTTCTCTTTCAAATAAATTAAAACATAATTAAATAAATCATCAAAATAAATAAGTCTAACAATCTCTCCATTTTGATGATAGCACCGATGATGTTTTGATTTGATTTGGAAATGAAAAACTCCCCCTCAAGTCATACTCCCTAAATTCATTTCTAAATACATAGGTTAGCACATGTATAATAAATAAGTTTTAATCAACAACATGATATAAAATTAAGATATCAAACTATAAATACATAACATCAGATAATTTCTCCCCCTATGACATTATCAAAAGGAAATCATAGGTCAGAATCTGGAGGAGGAGGAGGAGGAAAATGATAGGGATAAATGGCATCTATACAATTCAAAACATATATATATATATACAGATATGCATACACATACAACTCTCCCGCGCCTCACTTTTTCCTTCAATAAACGCGTTTGACACGCGACCTCACTTTTGCGTCATTGGCCGACAAAAGCAAGCCTCGATTTGTACTCGCCTCGGCTCCCTCTCCCTCTTTATCTTCTTCTCTTTTGCCTTCTTCTTAATCATACACTCTTTCATTTTCTTCTTCACCATTCTCTTCTATCTCTTCTTCACTACTCTCTTCTATTTCTTCTTCCTCATCGAGAGACAAAAAAAAAAAGAAACTGAACGAAGGAGGCCAAACCTCAGTCTGTTCACTTCTATTTCTCTGCAACTCATTTCTTTGACACCTCTCACCTCTAATCCATGGCTTTCTCATCCCATCCCCTCACTCAGTTTTCGGACCTGAACGATCCCATAAGCTCTGCTGGACCGAGTGCCCCTACTCCTACTCTTCCTGTCATTCCTCTTCCTAGCCTTCCTATGATGTTGATTGAGAAAATCATGGCAGCTCAATCTGACATAAGCCAATCAATTCACACTAACGTCTGTATGGAGCGGTGGCAGCGATCCAAAATTGGCTCACCAATTCTGAGCAGACGAGTGAGCTCCATCAAGTCAACGCTCAACTTTCTCTGCTCCGTAGCATGTACAAGGATCTTGTGCGAAATAAGCACTGTGAAGGCGAAAATAAAAGAGCTTAAGCGGAAAACCACCTCCATGGCCGATTTGGAACAGCGTCGTTCTTGGCCATTGATAGTCGTGAGGAGTCGTCGCTCGATGAAAGCTGCAGGCGAGGGGGCATCAAAAGGCGCAAGGTGATAAGAAGAAGAAAAAAAGCGATGGAAGAAGCGAGTAAATAAAATCGGTATGGCCAAAAAAAATGAAGGGTATTTTTTTAAGTAAATATTTGTATTTTGATTTGTTGTTGTGTTTATATTTAAATCTTGAAAAATAAAATTAAAAAACTGAGAAAAATATAAGAAAATTAAGCCCAAACAAAAAATAATAATTAGAGACCAAATTGTTAATGAGTATATGAGAAGCATTTGAGCATGATATAATTCTCAATTTTTTAGCAAGAGCATACCAATCTCAAGATTATAATAGACATAATAGTGCATAAATCAAACAAAGTTGCCAAGCAAGAGCATAAATATTGAGCTAAAGTTCAAATCACTCTTCCTTGAGGAAAACAATTTTCCTCTTACATTATCAACAACTAATCAGCTCAAAGGTCATGTTGCAAGAATTAAGATACCAAAAGTATAGAGATACCAAAATAATCAGAGATACTAAAACAATCAAGCCTCTTTTTCTCTTCCAATGACATTTTCAACAAAATCAAGCACAAGGAGGGAGTATGGTACAGCATATCGGATGAAATAATGTAAGTCTCATTATAGCACAAATAATCATCCATATCAAGGTAGCTCTATGATACCAAAAAAAAAATAATAGCACATAATGATCATACAATTGAAACTCATACCATTTGACAATAATGGGCAAAAAAAATAATAACATGTGAAGGTGCAAGCCCATAAGTTTGATATCAAAAACAGAATAGAAACTGAAGGGATTTTAAAACATAATCAAGTTTAAATTCTTCCCCTTGTTTCATTTGACAAACTCAATAGGAGATATGATAAATGAAAGCTCATAACTGAAATGTTCTCGTCAATAATATCAAATAGGATGCCAAAATGATGCCAACATGCAATCTATCAAGGATACTAATATGCAATCTAGAAGATTTAACAATCATAGCTCAAGCATTATGTAGAATACCAAATATTGCTCATAATAGGTTAAACTCAATATAATCTCATGGAGCTAATGTAATTCCAAAAAAAAAAATGAAGCATGTTCAAGGTATAGCAATCCATATGCCAAGAAAAATCATGAATTTTAATATGTACCACACATTTAAGCATAGGCATGATTTTTAGGTAAGAGCATCATCAAAGAGTATACATTACAAATCATATGAAGCATAATTAATCTTTTTCATATCAAAGTAATAACTTGATTAACTCAAGGGATATAAGATAGAATTTTTACCTCAAAATCTTAAGAGAGTATATGAGGCATACCTTAGGTTCAAGAGATGGAAGCTTTTCAATCTTCAATTTTCTTTCATGAGAGTTCATCTCAAAAGGGTTTAACAAGTATGTTAGCAAAATGATTTATCCCCCTAAGTTAGTGCTACCCTTTTCTATTTTGTGTAAAATAGCATTCATAGAACAATCACTATTACTCAATAAAAATACAACACAAATCACTTCTTATCACAAACTAGAAATGTGAAAAATAATTCAATGATTAAACAAGAGTTTGGAATGCTATTTTTAGAATTTTCAAGTTATAGCATATAACATAATATGCATAAGAAAATAGTTTTATGCTCTTTGTTTTATTAAGAAATAATGCAACAATCTCATTTAATCACATAATATTATCAAGAGGCATTTTCATCAATTCAATCCACATGCTCAAGTGTGATAAAACATTTTACTCAATATGGAACACAATATGAATGTTATAAACAATTAATTCAACAATTTATCAATCAAAAGCATTTCATGAGATGTATACCAATATAATCCATATTCGAAAGATATTCAATAGGATAGATGCAATGTCTCTACAAAAGTATAATAATTCTTTTCATTTAGACATTGTTGATGGATCATAATCAAGGAATTTCACAACTCATTCAAATATTCCAATATAAAGCATATAAGTATGAAATTTTCATATTTAGCATATTCTTGAGATCACAAATATAGAATTCAAAATATAGATAGTATACATCTCAAAAACATACTATGACATCAAAGCGATTCTACAAAGATATGACTCAAAAAGAAATTAACATATTAGTATGAAGTCATATATAAGATGTAAAAAGTATGCTCACAAAAATATTTATCACCTCTTATCTCTTTTTCATAGCAATGGATGATATGATATAAAATGTTAATGAATACATGAATCATTCATATTCTATTTGTTATTCATCAAAATAATATAAATCTCATTTTGAGTTCAATGAATGTTTGAAAGAAACTAGCGAGAACATGACTTAGCAAACTTAGTACAATTAGGTTACATGGAAGCAATGATTAGACACAACCTATTGTACACAAATCACACCTTAAAGAATATAGAACTTTAAGCTTAAAGGTGTGTTAGGAGTTATACCTTCATTTACCTCTTTGGAATCTTCACCCATAGATTACCTCTATTGTTCATCTTGGTGATTTTCATTTCATCATTCTTCTTCTTGTAGGGTGATTTTGCTCTTTAGATTGAACACTCTTGGTGTGCATTTCCTCTTGAAGTCCTTGGTGTTCTTTGAGATTCCACATACAAAATATCTTGATTTCTTTCTTGGTACCCATACTTTCTTGGGTCCATGGGGATTAGTCTCAAGAACAATTAATCTCATAAAGGTTTAGGAGGATCAAAATCAATGCCTACTTTGTCAAAAACACATCTTTTATTTCCAAGAAGCTTGTTGAGGTTTTCTTTTCCTTTTACAAAATTTTCAAGAGTTTTGTTTAAATCCTCAACATTGTTTTTCAAAATGTTTTTCTCATTGGCAATAAGCGTAAAGTCATTTTTCAAAGTAGCATTTTCCATTTTTAAAACACCCACATCATTTGAAAGAAAGTAACTAATTTTTAATTTAGAATTCTTAACACAAGCGTTTTTAAATATGTCATGTAATTCATTGAAAGCACTTTCAAGTTCTACATAATTAGAAATTACCTCATCTTGAGTGGATTCTTCTTCTCCAAAAGCCATGAAACACAGGTTGGCTACTCCATCATTTTCTCCCCAAATGGCTTCCTTTTCTTGCCATCCATCATTGAAAGTTCATGAGCTATGAGTGAGCCTAGGAGTTCTTCAATGCCTAATTTTGTTAGGTCTTTTGCTTCTTGGATAGCTGTAACCTTAGGTTCCCATTCATTTGGAAAAGACCTAAGTATTTTTCTTACAAGCTCATCATTAATATAAGATTTACCAAGAGATTTTAGAGCATTAATAAAATTGGTAAATTTATAAAACATCTCAGAAATAGATTCAAATGATTCCATAGTAAAGAGTTCATAATCATGAATAAGCATGTCAATCCGAAACTCTTTTATTTGGCTAGTTCATTCATAGGTGATTTCAAGTTTATCCCAAATCTCTTTAACAGTAATACACCTAGAAATTCTATTGTACTCATTTGCATCTAGTCCACACACAAGAATAAGCTTGGCTTTAGCAATAGCTTGAAGGAGTTTATAATCACGCTCATCAAATTCATCCTCAAGTTTAGGCACACTGATATGGTCTACTACCTGGATAGGGATTTTAGGACCTTTAGTGATAATGAGTCACAAAGCATAATGTAACAACCGACCCACAATCGGCTACTAATCCATAATTAAAAGATGCTAATGAGGGGATTAAAATAATTATATGTTAATTGTGTATTTTTGCATGCTATTTGATTTTCTATCTGTTAATCATGGTAATATCTATTGTGAAATCTGCTTTGTTATGAAAATTGAAAGTCTTATCGGCATCAAAACCAGGGCGGTTACATGTATATGTTATTTAGAATTTTTAGAACGTTATGGCAAATTTTATTAAAAATTGATTCAGTATGATTCATTAAGTTGCGTTTGGCAAGCCTTATGTTCTAATTAATGTATTATGGCATCATAGCTATATATTCAACACATTGAGCTCACTTGAGCTCATTTCTCTCATTCTTTAAGTGCAAATTCTGAGATTTTATTTTAGAGAGAGAGAGAGAGTGTGTGTGTGTGTGTGTGTGTGCAATTCTAGAGAGAGAAAAGAAGAGATTGAAGGAGAATTGAAGATCTTGGCTAGAATCCATCAAATTAAGCTAGAACAAGAGTGATTCAAGACTCTAGGTAAGCCTTTGGCTATTAATTCATGAAGATTATGTATTGTAGAGATGAATTCATGGAGTTGTTATGATCATTTGCATCTATTTCACATATGTTTGTCAAGAAGATGAAGAATTTGATTATAATTCTAACATGCATGTATATATAAGTGTTTAATCATCACTTTGATCATGAGTTTTATCAATTGTGTTGGCTTTGGTGTATGAAATGTACATGCATGCATCGTCAACAAGTTTTGTAAATAAATTTCCATGTTTGAGAGTCTTAGGAAAGAATTAAGAAAAAAATTATATATGCATGCCTAAGCATGTTGTGTTTTGCTATATCAAGTTTGATTTTGATCATTCATGTAGAAATTTTGGATAATTGACACATGCATGTTTGAATTATCATGTTTGAACCTTGGTTTCATGTTTTGGAAAATAATTCCTTACATGTATGGGTTTATGAACTTAAATTTTGTTAACTTCATGAGTTTTGGAGAAAAAAAGAGCTTCAAAGGTTTACATGCATGAAAGTTGAACTCAATTTTGGCTAAAATCATGAGTTTTGAGCTAAAGGGTTTATAAAGGATCATGTGTTCATGTTTTAGAAAAGTTTTCAAGCTTTAAAGACAAGCCTTGCATGAGTTTACCTTTGAAATTGCATTTGGAAGCTCAAAACTCTATTTTTGAAAACGTAGAATTCTGCAGTCTGCTCGGCGAGAAACAGAGCTCGGCGAAAATCTGACTCTCAACATTTTTGCAGACATAAGCGCTCTGCTCGAGCGACCAAAGTCGCACTCGAGCGAACCCTTGTATCTTGTTGAACCACTCGAGTGTGGGAGTTGTGGATCGAGTGTAGATTGAGGCCAACCAGTACTTTTTCAGACAGGCCGGTCCGCTCGAGCGACCAATGTTGCACTCGAGCAACCAGGCCATTTTTAGTGCATTTTGACAAGTTGTTCTGCATTTCATTTCCATCCATTTCGAGCATATGTAGACATGAATTATGAGTTATTGAAGAGTCATCAACTAAGAATCGATGTATGTAAAGTAAATTAGAAAATATGTCGAATCAGGTATATGGGCAATATGAACAAGTTACGTGGCATGGAATGAATAAGCGATTAAAGTAAGAGAGCTAAACCGCCATGTGAACCGTGTAATGATAAAATATGTTTGTGTTATGCACTTTTTGTGTTTGTAGGTCAACTCGGCATTCGATTGACCGTTTATGGAACCCATTGTAAGTAACGTTATTGTAAAGATATGTTCATATGAATTATGTTCCAAATGTGATTTGATAAGTTATGATTTACGAAATGATATTTGTTTACATGAGCAGATGTCCTATGTTTGAAATCTATTATGGCATCCACAAATAGTTCCAAGTCATGGGGATGGCATGTTAATCAGTGCATGACATATATGTAATTACGAGATCTCGTTAGCCACTTCATTGTGGTGATATGTGTTTAATCGGTATCCGGAACCGATTACTCTAGTCGAATGGCGATAACTGATGTGTTCTATGGAATGTACCATTATTACGTTCGGATATGAGGATGATTATGTTATGATCTGTTCCATGATTATGAAATGTTCGGAATTCGTTCACTAACCTCTTTACATTGATGTTGTTTGCTGGGCTTTAGCTCACTGTGTGTATATATATATATGTATAGGTGGGCATTCCGGAGATAGAGCCTGAAGGCTTTTGTCTGGATCTGTGTTCTGTTATCAGCCAACCATTGTGCCTCACGTGGAGGTTCCTGAAGTGTCACATGTTTTGAGCTCTGTTGTTTCTGTATATAAGACTCGTTTTGTTTTTGTTGGATGTACTTAAGATGCTATAATTAAGTGTGTGAGTACAATGTGAAAATGATTTTTGGTTATGTATATAAAATTTTAAATATTATGTTTCATGTAAGTCTACACAGCTCATTGGACAACTATATTTATGTATTTGCTTCCGTTAGCCCCTTAATTTTGTTAATCAGTTCAAAGGCCTTCGGTAATCCAAGGATTACTGGCCGGTTACGACGCTAAACCTATAGGGGCGGGTTTGGGTTGTGACACATAATTGGTAGCGAAGATACAAAATCATTTTTCTTTCTAATGAATGTAATTACTACCATCAAAGAGAGGTGACCTATTGCTAGCTTGTCCTACAGCAGAGTAAGTAGAATACATGGTTGTTATGGATTAAAAATTCAAGATTGTTAAATCTAAACAAGAGCCCCAAGCTTTGATACCAATTGTTACCCAAAAAGAAACCTAAGAGGAGGGTGAATTAAGTTTCTACAAATTAAAATTAATAATACCCCAATAAAATTAATTACTAGTATAACAAATTATTAACAAGCACAATGATGAACCTAGCAGTAAATGATTGAGCAAAATAACAATGAAGTATAACTAACATACAGGGTAAATCAAATGATTAGCACATGAATATTAGATAGATATAACAGTAATAGGAAAGTAAAGAGATTAAGGAAGAGGAGACAAACAAATTTATAGTGGTTCGGGTTCAACCAAGCCTACATCTACTCCTCAAGCTTCACTTGAGATTTTTCACTATCTTCTAACTTCACAGAGTGCTAGCAACCTTTTCACAGATGGAGCAATCCTCCACAGATTTTACACAGACTTTCTAAGTTAACAACACTGAGTGTACTACACTTTTACAAGGTTGAAAAGAATGTGTTTTTGTTTTCACAGAAAGTTACAATAATTATCTCTCAAAGATAGATATAAAAATGAAGCTCTAGTTTTTCTGTAAACCTCACACAAGAAAAATGAGCTCAGTGCTATAAGGCTCGGTGTATAATTTTTGAGAGAGGATGTAAAGAAAAATTAAAGAACACTTCTCAGAAAATTTTTCAGAGAATAGATAAGAGTGATTTTAGATCAAAGAATATTTTATGGTTTTTTATGACTTGTTTACATTAAAGGCTTTGGTATATATAATGAAACTTATAACCGTTTATAGCCGTTGTATTCATTTGAATTTATAGTCGTTTATAGCCGTTGTACTCCATCATTACTAATTTAAATATCTTCTACTCCATCATTACAAATTTGAATATCTTTTACTCCATCATTACAAATTTGAATATCTTTCACTTGAACCTTTTGAACCTTTTGGCCTGCTGATGTGCTGGGCTGTTTGAACCTCTGTTTTAGGCTATTTAAACTCCTGATTTAATCAAATATTAAATACATTCTAACAACATTTAGGATAAAGGTTTAAGTGAGAAATAATGGAACAAAATATATTTTGATTCTATTTTTCTCTTTCAAATAAATTAAAACATAATTAAATAAATCATCAAAATAAATTTGGGATTTAAAATATAATTAAATAAATCATCAAAATAAATTTTGGATTCTATTTTTCTTTTTCAAATAAATTAAAACATAATTAAATAAATCATCAAAATAAATTTTGAATTCTATTTTTCTCTTTCAAATAAATTAAAACATAATTAAATAAATTATCAAAATAAATAAGTCTAACAATATTCAATAACCTCATTCTCCTCTGATGAACCTACCATTGCATTGTTTTCTGTGTCAGATGACATATTGTTTCGGCTACATGACAATAAAAGCATAATTATAATAAATAATCAATAACATGATAACTGTTACCATTATTGGTGAAACTGAAATTAACCATTGTCTACAATTTGTCGACCTTAATCATTTATCGAACTAAATAGAAATATGCATCTGAAGAAAAAACATGTTAATATTTACTCATATTGTCATACATACTAATGCATGTTGTATGTTGTGTGTTAAATTGAAAGTTGAAGTAGAAATAAGGAAACAGACATGAATGAACGCAGAAGAATAAAATCACATCTAAATATAAAATAAAAACAGTGTCACAAAAATATAAAAATAAACATACGAAGACGGATAAAAAAAAAAACATGTCATCAGATGCTAAAAAATAAAAAATAAAACAGAAATCATTAAATCATGTTGCACAACCACAAAGAGAACCGCAAACTCTATCAAGCCACAACTTCTCCCTTGACTACAAAACTAGGATCATAGCTAGGCGCATATGCGTAGGAGTACGCATAAAAAACCTCATCCATTCCTTGTCTTTGAATAGTGTCAGTGCCCTAACGTATTGGACCGGTGGTATGTCCCCAAACTCTAGCAGGGCATCTTGACATACATCAAGGGAATAGTCATCACCGCCTGTACTTACAGCCTCTGTGTCGATTGATCGTGCACGGGACTGTTTCATTTTTGCCTGTACGTAGGTAGTGAAAGCTGCGCAGACATCATTAAAGCCACTTGACCATGACCTTTTAGAACGATCACTGTCAATCTGGTTATTTGTGGGGCCTCTCTTTTGATGTTTGCCTTAGATGGTTCCCTGTACTCATCGCCGAATGAGTCAACAGCTATGGCTTCAGCTGCATTACTCCTACCAGCTCCAAGCGACCAAAATTTGTTAAACATTTCATCATCTTCATCAGAGTCAGGGGCTCCTTGTGTGGATGCATGGGCCAAGGCCCTTGTGGCACAACAGTTTTCAACAATTTCGGCCATTTCATGAAAATACTCAAATCCTTTCGTCCTAAATTTCTTTACATTTTTTGTTGCCTACCTCCAATTGAAAATTTTGTATATAAGCGTATTGTACATGTCATAAAATTTTACAAAAAAATTTGAAACAGGTAAAGGTTAATTCAATACCTTATCCCAAAAATCATCAAGTGCAATAACCGTTCCTACAATGGGCCCAGACCGGTCTGTGCCTGAAGTCACTTGAAAGTTTGGTAATCAGCTTTTAGTCGTTGATATTTTTGTCTGAACTGTTTTTGTGTGTATCGGAACCCATACAGATTTTCCAATCATAGCTGTCACACGATTACTGACCTTTTGTTTGGTTTTTTTGTACGTCATCTCTCAACATGTTTATTAGCTTTATTTCAATTCTGGGCTCCACATTCTTATGTCCTAATTATCATCCGAATTATTGATATCCATCTAACAACACATAATTTATATCTAAACTGAGCTTAAGTGGATATTGAAAAATAACAAGATAAGTCCTAAATATAATTTATCATATAACTTGAGTTTCCAGAATCAATGCAAGAATCATCTACAATTATGCTTCAATTCGAATAAAAGATTAATTCATTGAAGTTGTTAAACAGTGTTGGGAAAAATAGATAAACAAGAAAAGCAGAATATTAATTGCAAATCCATTGTAAAAGAGTGTTTTATATGAAGTGTACCACGATTACACAATAGCGAAGGAAGCGAAGAAGAAAGCGACAAATGGGTGAGTGGCGGTTGACCCAGAGGTAGGAGTAGAGAAGTGGCAGTTGATCGGCCGAAAGACCGGGAAGACGACCAGCCGGTTAACCAGGTGGATGACCGACTTAGCACCGTTTGGACAGATCAGAGAACCCATAGCTATTTCTCAACTATTCCATAGCAGATCAATTAAAAAATATACGTACCAAAGCAATGTATGAGTGAAATAGTTGTCATTGGTGACAAAGTGGGTAGAGTAGATGGATATGCACTTCTTTAGTAGCAGTCTGATTCGAGAATACGCTTCACAAATTTGGCCTGAAACAAATAAACTTGGGAATGAATTTCAGGATGAAGCAGGAAATCAGTGAGTTGTATATAGGACCAATATATATTTTGAAAGAAATTTGTGATTTACTTTACCTCTTTGTTGTCGTTGTTTCATTACTCGAGGGTAAATCTTCCTAGCATTACAAAGTGAAACTTAGTTGATTTGTAGGAAGTGATGGATCTGAATTTATTAATGGGAAGGTGGTTCATGAGCATGGTTTAGATTTGAAGGTCACAATTCAATTCAATGAAAGGAAGGCGACTGTAAAGAATCTTGACTATGATCTTGACTTTAAATTTCTTTGCAAGTGAAGCTTTTCAAAAATAGAAAAGACGAAGAGAGAGAATATACGTTTGGAAGCTTTTGAAGGAAAGAGAGAGAATTTATCGTTTGGAAACTTTTGAGAGTGGAGAAGGCGAAGCGGTGAAATTTGCCAAAGCGGCAAGTAGAGTTGCATTTTGAGTGTGTGGTGAAATTAAATTTTGAAACGTATCCAAATGTGAAATGCAAATAGGAGGTGAAAATATATTTGGAGAGCACAAGCAAACACAGCCTACATTTTTATTTATGTAAATATAAAAAACATAAATGATATAATTGTAATTTTATATGTGACTTTTTGGACTTGTCAGCCTTTTTAGCAAACAAGCTAAGTTGCCAAAAGAACACACTTTCCGTCCACCAAACTTATCAACATTATTTATTCAACTAAAATGACACAATCTATTAAATTAAGGTACAAAATCGAGTAAATTGAAACAATAAGAACCAAATTAATACATCGTAAATTCGTAGACTATTTGTGCAATTTATCCTTAAAATTATATGTCTTCAAACTTGTCAATATTTTGTTTTTAATAAATATCAAATTAAAAAACGAAAACACAACCACAGATAGATTAGAACATAAAAAACTTTTGGGTGAGGCTAATTGTGTGGAAGCCTTTGCGGCGTCTAAAGCGGATGATTTGGCACGAATTTTTGGGCTTTGCCGATGTTCAGGTAGATGGGGATTTTCTAAATCTTGTAAGAGCATTTTCAACAAATTACTATTTGGATATTATTTGGCATTTTCTATAAAAGTGTATATATATATTTATTATATTATATTTTTTTATTTTTTTACATATTTTTTTTAGTAAAAAATTAAAAAATATATTTATTTAAATCCTCTCAAATACCCATTTAGACTTAAAAGTTACTTTTTTTTTATTTTATTTTTTATTTTGGCTATACACATTTTTAAATATGTTGGCTAACAAACTCTCTATTCTTTTTTTTATATTATATAAATATTATTTTTATTCATTTTAATTTAAAATTATTTTTTATAAGCCTAACACAATTAATTTCAAAATATAAAAAGTAATATTTTTTAATATTTGACTAGGTGAAACCATTAGCTACATTTGTTGAGTTAAAACCAGCCAAACTAAAATGACTAACTTCAGGGGAAGAGCCATGATTTGGTGATTGGGAGCGGACCAAAAGCAAGATATTGGACAAGTTCAAGCACTTGGGTTAAGAAAAATTTACACAGTTTAAATAATTATTAAAATGAATAAATTATTATTAAAATAAACTAATAAATAATGAATATGAAAATACTTTGTTAATGTGTTCTAAGGACTTGAATTTCAATGACTCGCCACTAAAAAAAAAATACAAATTAGCTGTAGTGTCACATAATTCACCTAATACTTGAATGATAATAAATTATGGATTGCATTTTATACACAAAATTTTAAATTGTATACAAAAAGTGCATACATTATGTCTTTTCATAAATGATTTATAACAAAATTACAATGATTCATAACTTTTCTCACTTCGTAACATTTTAATATTCATGACATAACAACAATAATTTGTAACTAAGTCTTTCTTATGGTGCACCCTTTTATAACATAATCACAATTTAGCAAAAGAAAAAATTTTATTGACAAACATTTGAAAATATTACATCAATAAAGGAAAAATATAAGTGCAAAGAGTATTATAGCGGAACAATTCAATTCCAACTATAGGTTGATATCGAGAAGCTCACCCAATTATATGCTGGCACACTATCAAAAATTGATGATAAACCCAACTACAAAAGAGAACAACCTAAGACCAACAAACTTCAAAAACACACCCAAGAGCCACCAAATAAGCTAACAGAGCAGGCCACAGTAATTTTCTTATGACATAACATTTCTCTTTTAAGAAATGACAAAAAATAATAATAATAATAATAATAAATAATGAGAGAAATTGAAATGAATATGTATTTTAAAAAGTACATGAATAGAAATATATGACATTATGGGCAAGTATAATTAAACTAAGGTCTCATTTAACAATCTTCTATTTTAGTCAAAAAGTCATTATAAATTGTCACATCACTTTCTTTATTTTTCTATACATTTTTTCATAAAAAGTCAAAAAAGTACTAAAATATATGTTTTCAAACTAGGCTTAAATTGCATATATATAATACATATATTCATACAGTTTTGCAATTGTAGTTAGTAGGACCAGGGCCCCTCCGACTCCCGTGCCTCCGCTCTTGACTAACTTGATAACTAATTTGATAAAACTATTTTAACTAAACAATAAAAAAACTAGTTTAATAAAGACACTGATTTTTTATGTGGGCATGGTCATATATATTTTGTTGCAAGTTGTGAGGGTGAGCAGATATGGCTAGGAATTATGACCATCAACAGGGTCGGTCGTCGTGGTTCGGTTTTAGGCAGTTTATAAATTGGTTTAAACTCATTCGTAGTATGTATATGATTTGGAAAAATTTTAATCCGTAATTACTCATGAGTGCAAGTTGGCTCAGGTTGCGGTTTGTGCGGATAGGATTAGCGAATATCTTGGACGGTTTCACAATTGTACTTTTTTCTTTAAAAATTTATTTTGGAATATTTTTTTTTCCATTTTCTAAATATTTATTTTGGGTCATTTTTCTCTTATTTTCTAAAATCCTTCAACATTAATAATTAATGAATTAAAACTTATAACATTAAAAACATAACAAAATCAATTCCTAACACAAAAATCATTCAAAATTCTAAACTTTTAAATCAAATCATAAATTAACACAAGCATATCTTTCAAAATCCTAAACTAGATTATCAATCTCATTCATTATCTATTACCCAACAATAAAATTAAAGTAAAATTATTCAAAATCTTAAGTTTACCTAAAAGTAATTTTTCATTAACTTTTACATTCATCCAAAATGCAATAATAAAATAACAATGGTCTAGGTTTTTTTTTTTAAAAAAAGAAAAACAAAAAAAAAAAGTGCTGGCTGGTTCTTGCGAGTGCAGATTAAACTGTAACCTACAATTATGTCATATTTTAAATTGCATCTGGCTGTATTGTGTCTGCGAAATCGTCTATTTGTATGCGAATCAATTCGAGTTAGACGGATTGAGCGGTTCGGATAACCCTATACCCAGCCCTATAGAGGGGGTCCCACTGTCTTTGATGGAAACATCTGTTTTGTTGTAATCCTTCAACTACCTGTTTACCATCTACAACAAAAGAAACAATATAAAAAACGAGTCGCATGCTAATTAGATTTTCTTACGTATGTCAATCACTTTTTTTAACAAGAATGGATCAAAATACTCGGTCATAGTTCTAGAAAAAGCGTGTTTAAACGTTATTAATAATGTTAATTTTTCCTAATAAAGCACTATCCAGTTATGCATTAGAATGCATCCATCGTAAGTAAATACAACCTACAGATAAATTCAAAAGCATATGGTTAAATTACTAATAAACAAATGAAAATCATCGTGCTCTAACTACTAAACCGATCATAAAATTAATCTTTCACTTAATATATATATATATATATACTTGGCTAAACAAAGATAATAACAAGATCGATGTTCTTGTTTATTTAATGGGTTGAACAAAATGTGTTGACGTGCCCTAATTATAGATGAAAATTCCACAATCAATCACCATTAATTTAGGATAAACTTCTCTCATTTCAGAATAAAATAGTTTTATGTATTTTGACAAAGAACTTGAATAAAATTTGAGGTTGAAGATTAGTTTGAATTGGTGTTACTTTGTCTAGCCGTTAGTTGAAAAAACATTATTTTAGAAATGTTTGTCTGACCAAATAATTTATAATCATCCTATTTTGACAATGGTTTTCAATGCTTACAAGTCAAATTAAGTTTTAATTTGAAGAAGTTCTACTTCCTCAATTCACTCATTAATTAAAAAGGAGAAGATAGAAAGAAGGAAATAACATGGTTGCTGCAGGAAAAAGGTGAAATTGAAGTCTTCAGTCCTAATTTGAATTTAGAATAAAGATTGAGACCCCTTTTCCCTCACTGCCTTTTTACCCCCTTTCTTTTTTGATTGGTCACTTTTTCTTTTTTCTTTTTTTCTCCTTCTTCAATCACCACCCGTCACGTGTGTGTGGGGGTGGTAGGAGTTGAAGTTTGAGGTGGTCTAAATCATTGGTGTTGAATTTATTACTAGTGTATTTGAATTATGGAATTGAATGGGGATTTGAAAAGAAGGGAAACGAAAGGAAAAAAAAAAAATTTAACTTATATTTTATTTATATTTTTTATACTTTTTTTCTTTTTTTGTCATTTTCTAATTTTTTCTTAAATCTGTGATTCAAAAGCAACCTAGATGGTGAAGGCGAAAAAAATATTACGTATAATAGTGAGTAAAATCCATTGAGTAAAATATTTTGAATCATTTTTTTTTTAATTTATTGAGTAAAATATTTTTATAAAAAATCAAAATTCTCGAATATCAATAATTATATATTTAAATTAAATTTATATTAGAAAAATAAATAATATGTATTTTTTAAATTATATTTATCATTTACTTTATTTTAAACAAAGGTAAACATATAACTATTTTTGCTTTTGGGAAGCTGGTAGAAAACAAACTTTTTAGCTTTTTGACTTTTTCAAATCATATCACCTCTTTATTTTTTCACATAAAAAGTTTTAAAAAATTAAAAATCAACTTTTTACCAACTTTTTAAAATACCACCAGTGCGTTTGGTTTTATTTTTTTTAATTCAATTTTTTAAAAATTAAGTTTTTTATTTTTCGTATTTTTTTATTTTTAGTGAATATTTTTAAAATTTTAAGTAATTTTTTACTTTTTTAGATGCACTTTACTTAGATGTATCTAAATATTAAAATATTTATGAAAAAAATATTTCAAAAAATTAATAAATGCACTGAAATACGAAAATGTACTAAATTTTCATTTTTTTTTATATTTTTTGGTATTTAGTATATTTTTTAAAGATTTTTTCACAAATATCATACTTTTTAAGTGTGTTTATATTAAGTGTGTCTAAAAATTAACAAAAAAAATTTACTTAAAATATTTAAAAAATTTATTAAAAATATGAAAATAAAAAAAATAAAATTATTAAAAACTGGAACCAAACAAATTAAACGCGGTCTTGCGCCTCACATGTTTTTTTTTTTTTGTCCTATTCGGCATATCTCTCCTTTGACTGTGTGCTCCATTGCGTTGACCCACATATCAAGGCCGTTTTTTCATGGTGGCATTTCAATTTTAAAAATTGCTGACATAATCAATTTCCATATATTGTTTAACAGTGCTTTAACAGAATTGGATTATATGTTATGTGATTATAATTTTAGGAGAATTTGGTATAATGATGTTAAAATTATGAAATTAATTATGTTTTTATTATATTTTAAAAGAAATTAATATATTAAGTAATCTGGCGTGTAATCTAAATAAGTAAAAATATAACACAATATTTGTGTACCATGACTTTTTCATTAAACCTAATGTCCAATGTTCAAAACCTATTTATTTATTTTTCTTTAAATAGAAAAATGAGAAACACATGAAATAAGAAGAAGCAAATAAAAACTTAGATACCAAATTTAACTTTTACTTAAGTTTTGTTTGTTTCGACGAAAAATATTTTCTATATAAAACTTTTTTCATAGAAAATATTTTCTTATGTTTGGATTGCATTATTAAAATTAACACATTACTAGTCGTATTAGTAGTGGTGGTAGTAACAGCAGTAAGATGGAGGTGGAGGTATCAATTTTCAAAATAACTTTTAGCTACAATAAAATATAAATTAATTAATGAATTGAATAATCAAAAAAAAAAAAAGCATAATCATAGGGAAGAGAACTCTAGGGTTATACCTTAAGAAGTCGATATCCCAAATGTCATTCTTAGATGGTACACTGCAGAGCCATTTAATCATGCAATAGTAAGTTATGGACTCAAACATAGGCAAAGATTTAAATTTATACTTTTGACACTGGATACGATTTGTTGATATCTTAAAGGTTTGTCCTACTATATGTGTTATCACCCAAATGTTAGCCCTAGAGAGAGTTGAACTTGGAATCTCAAAACCATACCAATTACCACACTCCGATTGAATTGAACAATCATATGTGGCATCATTAAAAAAATCCGTCTTTTATGTATTCCGAGAATATAGCATCTACCTAATTAAAATAAGAGGAAATTATAATTTAATATAAATTTTTTTAAAAAAAATATTTAAAAAACTTATATTTTTTATTATTAAAATTAATAAAATTTACTATTGATTTATAATTATTTTCTTACAATTACAGTACTCTGTAATTTTTCCTTAAAATAACAGTACCAAATGGGCCAAGTCAAATGAGAGAAAGATATTTATTCATCAATTTTCTGTAATCAAAGACTTTTTCGTCATCCCAGCTTGACACTTTAATGGTGTCATTCTCATAAGCCCAATCAATCCCTCCATCGCCTCAAAATATAAAAAAACAGGTGCATAAAATTGGTTCACGTAAATGGTATGAGACCGACCCAATGGTAATCATTTAAAAGCCAATGATAATAGAGCCCATGGAACAACGTTACCTCAATGTCGGGGTGGTTGCGGATCAGTCTTGAATGGTTCAGTGTGTGATTTGAATTTGTCCACATGTCTGGAGTTTAGAAAAAATTGAACTTGTAATCCGTCACAGTGTAAGTTGTGATTTATGCAGATAGGATAAAGGTATGATTTTCAAAAACGAAATTGACTATTGGCGACTAAATCTTTAGTCGCTGAAGACCTGTTTATTGGCGAATAAAAAACTGTTAGTCGCCAAAGCCAATCGCCACCATGTATTGCCGACAAAACCGGCGACTAACGTTTTTAGTTGGGAAAAGTGGAATTTCGACATTTGGCGACTAAAATAGGACCTTTGGCGACTAAAAATTTAGTCGCCAAAGGTGTTTTTTCTTGTAGTGGATGGATAGTTTGCAAATTGAATTTTTTCTTAAAAAAGCAAAACTTGGGCCCCTTTTTTCTTATTTTAGAACATTAATAATTAATGAATTAAAATTTATAAAATTAAAAACACAAAAAAAATAATTCCTAATACAAGCAAAACATTCAAGCTAACATTGAATTTGGATTAGAAAAAATTATAATAAAAATTAATAAGAACTAACATAGAAAATATCTTCCACAGCAACTGTAAGTATACAATACAATATATATATACTAGTAGTCACCCGTGCGATGCACGGGATTTTACAAAGTGAACATAATAAAAAAAATTTAAAAATTATGCTATTTAGTTGTATTTTCTAATATGAATAAAATATTTTTATTGAATTTGTGTATTTACTATACATCATTCAAAAATTTTAATACTTCATACCATGAAAAAGTTTAGAAAACTATCATAAATTATGTAAATCATCACATAACAAATAGATAATAAGAGTTAGATAAGACAATCAAAAGTGGAGTAACAAAAGTATACTAAAATTATAATTAATCAAAATGACTAACATGGAAAATTTTAAAAAACTATCATAAATTATGTACATCATCACATAATAAATAGACAATAAGAGTTGGTTAAAATAACCAAAAGTGGAGTAACAAAAGCATACTAAAATTATAATTAATCAAAAGAACTAACATTAAATAATAAAAAAATGCTATTTTTTTCATTTTTTTAATCAATAAGAGATAATATATTAATTATCCCACTCAGTATAATGAATTAAAATAAAATAAAATAAATTTTAATTTTAATTTCTATTATATTCAATTAGTGGTTAAAATTTTTTACATGCTGTTTTTTTTTGTTTTTTTTTTTCCCCTTTAATTTTATATTGATTCACTAAACATAAATAGGTTTGAAAATGCAATAAAATTGAACTGACAAACATAAATAATAGAAATATTTAAATTATTCAAAAAAACCTAACATTTTATATATGAGATCGCTTGCATTTGCTCAAACTTTGAATATGCATAAAAAGATATTTAAAAAAAGAAGAAATTTGTCGTTTAGGTCTCAAAAGAAATGAGTTCCTAAAAATTAATTTAATCATAAGTTATTTCAACATGACAATCAACAACCAAATATAATTGATGTTAAATTTAAAACATAAATCCATATCCAAATAAATTTTGATGATCTTTTCGCTTCCAATATAACATCTGCACCCAAAAAAAAAATAAATAAACACAAATAGTCAATAAGTAAAAGAGTCACAAATTAATAGTAGCACTTCAAAAATAGAATGAAATCTTAATTAAATGACACATTATTAGCCAAAAAAAGAAAGAAATAAAAAAATACAGATTGTAGAAAAAAGAAAAAGAAACAAAAACATAAATAGAATTTACAGAAAAATAAAATAATAATATTCATTTACATAAACTTCCTTTCCCAGAAAGGCAAAAATTTATGTAAGTACATATTTCAAATGTAAAGTTGATACGATTGAAGAAAAAAAAAATCACTTGTGACTTGAAATTTAATGCAAAATTTTTTAGGCACTATGAAGGAGAGTCAAAAATGGTTCAATATTGATTGTGATTTTTTTTTTCTTTTCAATCTCATGTTCATGGTTCCTTTTTCAAACACTTGTTTTTATATTGAAAAGATGAAACTTAGACAAAAGATATACTTGGAATTATATCATATTTAAAATTTATATGGATAATTAATTGATGATTTTTAAAGATAAATAAAGTTCAACTTGAAGATAAACTTTGAAAAGATTAAGTTGAAATATATGAGAATCTACAACAATCAAATTCAAATAGAAGATAAACTCCAAGAAATAGGGAGTTTTGAAGAAAATAAAAATGTAAGTTCAAACGGAAATGATCGAGAGCTCGAAAGTGAGGCTCGAAACACGGCTCGAAAGAGGGAAGAGGAGAGGAGGAAGGGAGGAAGGAAGAAAGAGGAAGCGAGCCTCGCGCCCGCCGCCACCATGAGACCATCATCGCTTCGCCGATCGTCGCCTGCCCCCCGCCGACGTCATGAAGACCATGGCCCCTGACGTCGAAGCCTCAAATCGCCGCCCGCCTCCCGCCACCCTAATAATTGGGCCCCCTCCGATCTTCCTCCTCCTCCTTCCTTCTTTTTCTTCTCCCTTCTTCTTCTTCGCCCTTCTGCTTCTCCATTCCCAATTACCACCAAGGAAAAAAAAAAAAACAAACTCGCCACCAAACCGACGTCGTTTTGGTGTCGAGCCAGAATTCGAGCCATATTATTCGAGCTACGTAGCACTGCCGAAGTTCAAATTTAAAGATAAAATAAGATAAACATGAGAAAATAGAATAAATTAAATAAAATTTCAACTTTGAAATCTTGATCTTATCTATAAGCTATGAAATTAATTTCCATTGAAAAATTAATTTAACAATTAAAAAATAAAACAAAAATAAAACATGAAAGGCTATAAAAGAGGATTGTTAAGTAGAAGAGAGAAATATCAAAATTATAAAAATTTAAGAATAATTATTTTAAATTTTTTTAGAACACACTACATTTTTTTAGCCGATGGATAAATATCCTAATGGTTATGAAAATTTTAAATTTTTTATTTATTACTTTTTTTAATAATCAAATAGTTATGATTATAGTCAAATATCTGACCTAATTGATCATGACCATATATACTAATTAATTTAGCTAATATTCAATTAGGTGTTTTCACCATCTAAACAAAAAAGTTAGATGTTTTTTTTTTTTATAGTAGAATAAGATAAGTATTTTTAATGTTCAATATTTTTTTTTAATTTAATAAATAGTTATGATTAAGTTACTGTCAAAATATTTAACTCAATTGGATTTTGCCCTATGTAATAAATCTTTATTTTTAATTTTTAAAATTTTAAATTTACTAAACATGATTAAATGATGATTCAATAGGAACCAAATTAAGAAATTTTTATAATCACGACAACATTAAGGAGAAAAAAAAAAACAAATAGATGTTGGGGTTTGTTTCCAATGTTTTGTTGGTGGATGTTCAAATTTATATGGAAACTTTAGTTTAAGGATAATATATTTTGGAGGTTTAGTATTTAAATTCAAATTTAAATTTGGGATAGAGATAAGGAGTTAAAGATATTTAATATCACATTTGTTCAATACAAATCAAAGTATTTTATTTTTTAAAAGCAAATGTGAATTAGATAAATGGTAATATTTTTTTTTTTTTTTTAATGTAGGAATAAGACTTGTGAGATCTTTTTATTATGATTATTATTTAAATTTATGTATCTGATGATAAACATGTGAGGTTCTATATACATATCTATATCCACAACTCCTATAAAATATATTATTTGATTTTTTAAAATATTTTTTTAGATAACAATTGGAAGAGGAAGTGAGAATACTTGAATTGAATAGTGAGAAATTCAAATTTAAATTTGGAATAGAGATAAGGAGTTAAAGATATTTAACATCACATTTTGTTCAATACAAATCAAATTATTATATTTTTTAAAAGCAAACATGAAATAGATAAATGGTAACATTTTTTTTTTTTAATGTAGGAATAAGACTTGTGAGATCTTTTTATTATGATTATTATTTAAATTTATGTAATACACTGATAAACATGTGATGTTCTATATACATATCTATATCCACAACTCCTATAAAAGATATTATTTGATTTTTTAAAATATTTTTTTAGATAACAATTAGAAGAGGAAGTGAGAATATTTGAATTGAATAGTGAGAAGAGGAGTAAAGAGAGGTGCCACGTATTTATTTTATTATTTCAAAATTATGAGAATTTAGAATTCAGGTTTTGGAGTCTTTTGACCTAATAACTACATTTGGTTATATAGATAGTATAGATAGATAGATATATATTATGTATATATATGTACACACAACTAAAGAACTTTACAAGCTAACATTCCTTAAGAACTGACTAAAAGGAATAATAGGTAAGTCAATTGAGTGAGGGAAACCTTTAAAGCACCTATGGTCGAAAGCACCCACGTTTTAAAAGAAAAAAATAAAATAAAATGTTTAGTGCGGGCGAGTGCTTGCTGGTGTAAGTGAAACCCGCAACTTGCACTGAAAGAATAATCCAATCCAAACCACACCTGACCCTACTCTACACTCGAAATTGCCCATTTGTATGCAGTTCAAATCAAATTGGGTAATTTTTACCGGTCGGATAATCCTATACCTAACCCTACCTAAAGATATAGGAGATTGGGTCAAAGACCTTTATTAGGAAAATTCTTATTTGGTTAAGTTTTTGAAATTGTTTACAAAATTTACAATTTAACTTGACAAAAATAAACTTAAAAATTTTATTTTTTATTTTTTCAAAATTATTTTAGTTTTAAAAAATATGAAAATAATAAATTTTTGATATTTTTTTATCAAATTAATTTTTGGAATATATATTCATAAAAGATATATATATATATATATTAAAAGTAAAATATTTTACGTCTATTTCACTTATTTAAGATTAGTATGAAAATGATTCGCTTCCTATGTATTAACAGGTTCTATGATATATTTGCAATAGTGACACGTTTTAGGCCTATTTTGGGAAAATAGTTATAATCAATTTTTTGGTGAAAAACTGCTTATAAGTAACTTTTTTTGTGAGAGAGGAAGTGGGTTATAATCAATTTTTTAGATTATAACTCACTTCCCAAAATAGGCCTTATTATTTGGATGAGATACTTCTCTGGCACATTTGGGAATAATTATTTAGTTTTTTTAATTAAAATATGAAATAAAAAAATAAGTATGTTTGAGTTTTTTTTTGTTTTTCATATAATAAATAAATGAATAAACATGTAAAAAATAAAAAGAAAAAATATATATTTGACTTTTTCTGTAAAATTTATTAATTTTTTTAATGATTTTTTTAAAAAAAATTTACTCTCCAAATGAGGTCAAGAATCTTTTTAGTTAAATTTTAAAATTATGATTTGAATGTAGAGTTGCATTTTGAGTTTTGAATTTTTGAATCATGATTTGAAAAGAAAAAATTTGTTTGGTTATAAGTTTTGAAAATAGTTTTGGGATGATTTGTAATTTTTTTTGATTGATTGATGTATAAAATGTGAGAGGAGAGAGAAGAGATGAGAGAGAAAAAATAATTAATTGATTGAATAATAATAATAATATTAAAAAAAATGAGGAGTTTTGAAACGTAATTTTGAATTGTATTTTAAAAATATATTTAATTAACATATTTCATTCAAATTATAATTTAAAAACAGAATTAAATTTTAAAAAGTAAACCAAACACTAGCAATCTTTTCCCAACCTCTCTCATGTGCACCTTTAATTTAATGCATATGGTGACAATTTCAAAAAATAAGTTCGTGGACATAGAAATTCAACCCAAAAGTAGGAGTGTAAAAATGGTCCGCAACCCATGAGCTGTCCAAAGCTCGCTCGCGGCCCGAAATGGACTCGGCCCGTTTAGGCCCATTTGGTCCCGGGCCTAAGCCCCTAGGCCTGGGCTTGGGCCATCATTTTGAAATCTGGCCCAGCCCGTGACCTAACCCATCGGCCGGTTTAAGGCCTGACCCGCTCGAGACCCAATGTTTTTTTTTAGTGAAAAATAATAAATTTTTGGTAAAAAAAATTTAGTCAGGCCTGCCCAAGGCCCGAATACCCCTGGGCCTAGGGTTGGGCCTGAGCTTATTTTTTTGGCCCGTGGGCCGGCCCGACTAGAATTTTGAGAGGAGCCTTTGAGACCCAACATGGGTCGGGCTGGGCCCAAACTTGGATGGGCCGGGTAGGGCCAAATTTACACCCTTACCCAAAAGGCTCTCATTTATAGAAATGTCAACAGGACGGGACGGGGAAGGGAATTACACTCCCTGTTCCTGATCCCCGAAGGTGTTAAATTCCCCATCCTTGCCCCTCATCCCCAACAGGAAACCCATCACCCCCTACTCCCGCGCCCCTACCCCTACCCCTAATAGGGATTGGGTTTTCCCGACCCTAAAAAATCCCCGAACAAACAGTGATATGTAAATAACAATTCCAGTTGTTCCCATGTCTTTAAATTCAAAAATTGACACTCACATTGCAGCATCTACTCCAGTTCTTCAAATTTAACTCCAAAGTGCAAAGGGTCTCAAACAAATGATGTTCACAAACTGATTTGAGACTCATTTTTCAACACATAAAAGTTGTTATATTGATCTGTTAAAATTCTTAAATTCATCTATGTCATACGACAGCCCAATCCACAAAACAATAGCACAACAAAACCATTTCAAAAAGAACCTGGGCCACAACACATAACAACTGCAGCAACCCTCTCAAAATTCTTCAACATGATATCTGGAATAACCACACAGCTATTACTCAAAAATATATACAGCAACCCTTTATTCCATCAATTTAGAAACCATAACCCATTCAAGCTCTACACAAAGTAGAATTGAGCAAGTTGCAAAGAGAAAATAAAGTCCCAAGCACAACCCGCAAGGGATAGGCTACCCAAAAAAAAAAAAAAAATCCATTACAGTATAAAAAACTGAACAGTTAAATAAAATATCCTTATACAATGCCACAAGTTTGAACTACCTAACAAGCTAGCAACCACAATAAAAAAAACCAAATCCATTGTAAAAAAAAATTAAAAAAAAAAAAAAAAAAAAAAAAAAAAAAAAAACCAACATTGTTTCTCCAAAAATCTGATATAACCACAACTTTCATTGTCTCTTTCAACTTGAATTCCTATTAAATAACAAAAGGAAAAAAAATAAAAAAAAATCAATACTAATAATAAGATGTAAAAAAATATTAACAATTAAAACAAAAAAGATGGCAACTAACACAAAAGTGCCACACTACTTATCCAAGTCAATCTCATCATCATCATATATAGTCGCATAGTCCACCAATTTCAATATTGAATTTCCTAAAAAGTAAAGAATATAAATTAAGTATTGAAATTATTTCATGGTAATATAAAATTGAAATAATAATATATAGATTTACTTGAGTACCTTTCATCTCTGCAGCCCACAACTAACTTTGTGCATACATTAATGCTTCTAATGTGTTTGGATGGAGTCTACTACGATGTGGACTCACCAACATTCCACTAGCACTAAATGTTGGCTCAGAAGCAACGGTGGATACAGGATAGGAATGGCAATGGTGGATATAGGATAGGAATGGCAACGGGGCGGGGTCGGGGATCACACTCTCTGTCCTCGATCCTCGATCCTCGATGGGAACCTATCCTTGCCCCGCCCGCCCCCGCCCCCGCCCCTAACGGGGATCGAGTTTCCCCGACTCCGAACATTCCCCAGCCAAAAAAAAAAAGATTAATATGTGTAAATCAAATTAAATTGAAAACATGTGTATAATAATGAAAATAGATTAAATTTGTGTATAATGAAACAGATCAAATAGAAATAGATTAAACAGATCAAATAAAAAAGAGATTAAATAGAAAACAGTTAAAAAATTATGTTTGATGAACAAAAATTAAATCAATGTGTATAATGAACAATCAATCATCATCATCATCATCAATCATCAACAACAATCATCAACTTAAAAAAAATAAAAATAAAAAAAGGCGACAGAGATGAGATAGGGCGGTGGTGGTGGTGGATCTGGATCTTCATCGGCTGTACATGTTCGGTAGGGCGGCTGTGCATGTTCAAAGCAGAGAAGATGAGGTCGTGATTCATTTGCCCAAGTGTGAAGGAAGGATTCTAAGTGTGTGATTCATTCTGAGTGTGAAGGAAGATGAGGTCGTGATTCATTTGCCCAAGTGTAAAGGGGATGAAGAGACAGAAAGAGAGACCAAGAGAGAGAGAGACCAAAGAAGAGATGAAAGTCTGATTCTGTGATTCATACACTTAGATTCATTTGCTGAAGAAAGGATTCATTTATATATATAAAGAAATGAAGGAATGATTCATTTATATATATATATGGGGTATTATGGTAATTTCACTTCAGGAACAAACGGGGACGGGGATGGGCCGGGTATGGAGCTGGGACACTTTTCCCCGTCCCCGGCCCGAAACTGATCAGGGATTGATTTTTGAATACCATCCCCACTCAGTTGGGGATATTTTTCGAGAAAAAACCGCTCAAATCGGGATCGGAGAGTCGGGTCCCCATCGGGCCGGGTTCAAATTGTCATCCCTAATACAGGAATAGCTAAAATATCCCTAGATATTGCCTATAAGATCAGATACTTTGGTCTATTGGCTTTCCACTAATTTAAAACATCAAAACCTGAAATTCTTGGCAAAACATTATCTTCTAGAAAATGGTCCAACTCTGATCTTACATTCTTCATTTTTTAACATCTCTTTTTACTAATAACAAATCATACTCTGAAAGGGTCTTTGTAACAATTTCTGGATTGATAGAAGATTCACCAACAACATCCATTTCTATACCAACTTGGTGCTAATACTTTTGCAACAAATCTGACGAATCCTATCAATTTCCTCTTCAGGTTTGTCTCTATAAAGTTTTTCAAAATAAAACCCTAATACACTCATCTTGTACCTAGAATCAAGCACAATAGTAACTCCAATAACACCATGTATCACTAACCAATATTTATCAAATTTTTTCACCATTTTTGATGCCATTGTTCTAATCACTTCAATTTCACAAGAAAGCCATTGAGACGGTGTCATCCTAATCTCACATAAAGTTGGGAAACAAACATTGACTGTGAGATACTTAGTACCAGAAAATAACTCTGTGATTGAAAAAAAATATCTTAAGCCTCCCACTGATCTCTCTAATAAACTCACATTCTTCCTCACTTGGCACAGTCTTATATTGGGGCTCTCTATTTTTCAACCGAGAAAAGACATCCTTATACAATAAGGTAGTTTGAAGCATCAAGTATGTTGAATTCCACCTAGTTGCACAATCAAGTCCTAATTTCTTAGTATGTGGATTACGCAATTGATTGATTATTTCTTCAATTTTTTTTATTTTTTATTTTTATTTTTTTTGTCTTTTAGGTGTTGCTGTCCAATAAGCTACGCTCTCTCAAATTGTTTCTACACCCACTCGTATGACATCCAATCCATCTTTGACAATCAAATTCAAAATATGCATACAACAACGCATATGAAACAAAGTACCACCCAACAAAGGCGATGTATTACTCAACTTATCCATTAACATGGTAATCATGGCATCATTTGTGGAACAATTATCAACAGTAACAGTAGATATTTTTCTGTCAATATTCTAGTCTATCATACACTCAAGCAAAGTATCACAAAGAACTTTTGTGTGTGGACATGGAGCATAAATAAACCTAAAATACAATATTCATGAACAATTATTAATAACATGCAAATTAAATTGAATAAGATAGAACTTTTAAATGATTTGCAAATTTACAAATATATATCTCAAAATGCAATTTTGCAATGTCCATGAATTATCAATAAAGTGTGTTGTGACAGTCATGAATCCTTTCTTTTGATTACTAGCAGTTCACATATCAATTGTGATTGCCACTCTACTTTTATTATTCTTTACCAAACTCAATGTCTTCACCTTCTCATAATCAAAAATCTTTAAAATATCACTCTTTATCGTATTTCGAGAAGGTACTTTAAACAATGGTTGGAGTGTTGCTGAATATCATTTAAAACTAACATGATCTACGATAGAGAGGGGATATTCATGCAATATTATGGCATGTGACAACTCTTTCCTAGCAAAATCCTGATAAAAAATATAAGAATTCATTTTTGGAGACTCTCTATTAAAGTTGTTAGTTAAAACTTCTTGCCTCATGTCCATCACTTTTTTCCTAGTACAACTCTTATAGTGATCATGCAAATGCCTAATTTCATTTTTTGAATCACCTTCAAGATGCTCATTACAATAATTACATATTACCTTCGACACCCCATTGGCTCATTGTTTCTTAAAGTGTTTCCACACAACACTAGGTTCTCTTTTAGTTCCTCCACAAGTGTTAGACTCTTTTTCTAAATCAATAACATTTTGATTAGAGAGGGGAGCTGGTAAGCTGGTAGTTGGCGATCATTGTTGTGAGGCCTCGCTCTCAAATGGTACTTAAGAGTTAACATCTGACATTTTTAATCTTTATAAAAATAATATGAAATGAATAAACAGAGGCAGCAAAATTACAGAGCAATTTTTTCTAACACAATTCTAGAAAAAAAATTTCTAACACAATTTTTTCTAACATTTTGATCAAGGAAGATAAATTGAATTAATAAAGGATCAGCATATGCAGCAATTCTAGTAATGTCAACAAACTATATTGAATTAATAAATGATAAATGATCATCCTAGTAATGTTAACAAATAAACAAATAAAAAAATTGATTGAATTAATCATATTATACAATCTGAAAACATATGCAGCAATTCATTTAGTCAAAACAAAAGAAACTAATGGCTATGGAAATTATGTGATCAATCTCATGACAACCCATTATACAAAGATAACGTATCTTTAAAATGCAAAGACCATTCAAAATTCCAAGTTATAGAGAATGAAACTAAGTAGAAAATAATTAAAAGCAACAGGAAAATAATAGGCCAAAACCTCTGATGTAAACACTAAGCACATCCAAATATCCTTATGGAATACCTCAGAAAGTAGAGCAACAACAACAGCAGATATGCAAGAAATATCTGCAAGGGCAACAGAGGACGAACAGAAAAAGAAAGAGAAGAAGTCTAAAAATTTTTGGATTGAAAATGAATTGTTGGAGCAGACTTTATATAGGCAGATTGGTGGATGTTCGAACAGGTAGAAAACCTGTTCGGATAGATTGAACAGGCACCAACAGATTTGAATCTGTTTGGAACAAATTCAATTTTGAATTCAACAGATCTGAACCTATGTTGAACCCTTTGAACTGTTCGGGTGGGTTAAACTTGTTAGAGACCTATTTGGGTGAAGAAAAAATTTTGGATCAATTTATTTTGAATTTTGAAACCAAAATAAAATATAAAAGTTTTTTTCCCAGAAAGATAAGTATTAGGCTAGACAAACCCAACCTAACCTCACACCACGCACCCACGCCCAAGCCCAGACCCAGTCCAGCTCATCCGACCGGCCGGACAAACGAGCGGTTTTAATTTTGGGTCCAATGGGTCTAGGCCACATCATCCATAATCTCATCCTTCCACAAACTTGGGTACCCCTTAGGGCCCATCCAAAGTATCCCAAGCTAAGGTATATAAACCCATTTAAAACCTCAAGTCTTTCCAATGTGGGACAAGTACTGTGGTAGCCGAATAATTGGTGAAGATAAAGGATATATATTTCAGAAGCTAGACGCTAGCCGGCAGATATCCCGTAAGGATACGGGGCCGAATAGGATAAATAGGCCGAATGGGAAAGGATCCCTAGAGCCGAATAGTGGAAAAGATAATGATTAAAAAAGTAGGCCCTAGCTCCGAGGATCAGAAGAAACGAGTATAAATATAATGGCAATGGACTAGAAAAGGGAGGTAAGAATCACTTCTAAAAACTTAGCCAACAAGCTTTCTTGAGTAGAAGAATCGGCTTGTCCGTTGAGTGCTAATTCGACACCCCGACCGGAGTATTTGTATCTTTGCAGGTGACTAGCTGAGGATCATTGGCGTCTTACAGGATCTGAAGAGTATTTCCAAACCACTTCCCCACAATTGGTGCCGTCTGTGGGAATACTCAAATACATCCATGGAAGGCGTGACCGAAGATCCTCCGATAGCCACCAACGAGATCACACAGGAAGACGACCTCACCCCAGCTAATATGCTCGGAAAAGAAACCATCGCGGCACGACGCGTCTTGAACTTCGATTCGCCAACAACTTCAGCACAAGAAACAATGCAGGCTATCATAGAACAAGCAAAGAATAACGAACAAAGGCCCGAGAACATGATCGCTGAGAACGAACGACTCCGTCAAGATTTGGCCCTGGAGGTAGCAAAATCTAGAGAGGCCATGCGCCAGGAACCAGAGCGACCCCCGAGGGCAGACGGGCAAAGACCTCGGGCTCGGCCAAAGGATACCGATAGCAACTCCAACTCATCATCCACGGAGCTCGACGCAAGGGGACGATCCGAGACCTCCAGCTCCTCCGAAAAGGATCTGCGAACAAGGAACAAGCGCAGGAGAAGCAGCTCAAACGAGGAAGACCAGCACGATCCTTTCGTTCGACGGATCGCAAGGGCGTCCCTGCCCAAGAAATTCAAAGCTCCGTCGTTCACTCCTTACGACAGAAAATCAGACCCCACTGATCATATCCGTCATTACAAACAAGCCATGACGTTGCACGCAGACAATGAAGCCCTCATGTGCCGAATATTCCCTAGCAGCCTAGGTCCACTAGCCGTCAGGTGGTATTACAAGTTAGAGCCAGCTTCGATTAAAAGCTTCCGACAGCTGCAGAAATCCTTCAGGGCCAGGTTCATCACCAACGAGGTACAACCGAAACAGGCCGACTCCCTCTGGGCTATGCAGATCCAGTCGGGAGAGACGCTCAGAGCGTACTCGGCACGATATTGGGAGTGCTTCAACCTTGTTGACGACGCTTGCAACGACTCTATGGCCATCACCGCCTTCAAAATGGGTTTACATCACGGCGATGCTCTGCGCGGTTCCTCGACGAAGGCCCCCAAAAGCGATCTGGCGTTGATGAAGAAAGTTGAAGAATATTGTAAAGTCGAAGATGATGCCACGAGGATAAAAGCGGACAAATCTCGAAAAGCGGCCCTCCCGAAATCGCTTGACCAATAAGCTCGTCGCCACGAGCCCCGAGCCCGACAGCGAACTAAGCGAGATAAAAGGCGGGACTCCGCCGATCAAGCGATCGGTGCCCACCGAACGAATGAACAACTACAAGTCGACATGAGACGCCAAGGCGAACCGACAAGAAGTATCTGAGTTGATGAGCCGATCGGCAATAATGACCAAAGTCCGGCACCTTCCATTTTTTAAGTGGTCGGCGAAGATGGTGGGCCCTCCTGACACACGGAGGAGGGACAGACGATGCGAATACCACAAAGATCACGGCCACGAAACCGAGAGTTGTTATGCGCTAAGGATCATCTGGAGGAACGGTGCAAGATGGTCGATTGCGAGAATACGTGAGCAAGGGAAGGCCAACCAAAGCATTAGCCTTGAGGCGATTCACCTCGCTTGGTGTGATCCACATAATCTCTGATGCTGGCATCCCCGACCATGCATACGATCCAATCTCACCCAATTCCCCAAAAATATAACATGTCAACCGGCAGGCCCAGAGAAGCTCCGACAATGAAGTTCGATGACTCCGACCTCGTCGGAACGGCGGCCAGCCACATCGATCCTTTGGTCATCAAATTACGCATACGACAGTTCAGCGTTGAACGCATTCTCATAGACCCAGGAAGCACTTCGGAGATCTTGTACTACAGAACTTTTGTTGAACTCGGCCTCAACGAGTCAGACCTATCACCGTCGTCTCAGCCACTGTTTGGCTTCAACACGAATCCAGAGTATCCGTTGGGGAGGATCGTGCTACCTGTTCGAGCAGGCTCAAAAACAGTTGACGTGGAATTCTTGGTTGTCAAGCTTCCGTCGCCATATAATGCCATCATAGGGCGCCCCTGGTTGCATGTCATGAAAATCCCAAGCACCTACCATCACTTATGCGCTTCCCAGCAGAACCGTGGCATTGAGGAGATCCGTGGCTCACCGCAATCCGCATGACGAGACTTTATGAAGATCCATTTACAGACCCGACTTGTGGGATTTGATGCTTGTACTCGTACCACGTTTTAATGAAAATCGATTTTCTTTGTCACTCTCCTTCAAGCCTCTTGGGCCCAATTAAGTCTCCGGATTCGGAGCGCCCTTCGTGGATATCACGATTGGCCAAATCAAGTCTCCGGATTCGGAGCCCCCTTTGGTGCATGACACCTTAGGGCCGAACAAGTCTCCAGATTCGGAGCGCCCTTCGTAGATATCACGATTGGCCAAATCAAGTCTCCGGATTCGGAGCCCCCTTTGTTGCACGACACCTTAGGGCCGAATAAGTCTCCGGATTCGGAGCGCCTTTCGTGGATGTCATGATTGGCTAAATTAAGTCTCCGGATTCGGAGCCCCCTTTGGTGCATGACACCTTAAGGCCGAATAAGTCTCCGGATTCGGAGCGCCTTTCGTGGATGTCACGATTGGCTAAACTAAGCCTCCGGATTCGGAGCCCCCTTTGGTGCATGACACCTTAGGGCCGAACAAGTCTCCAGATTCGGAGCGCCCTTCGTGGATATCACGATTGGCCAAATCAAGTCTCCGGATTCGGAGCCCCCTTTGGTGCACGACACCTTATGGCCGAATAAGTCTCCGGATTCGGAGCGCCTTTCGTGGATGTCACAATTGGCTAAATTAAGTCTCCAGATTCGGAGCCCCCTTTGGTGCATGACACCTTAGGGCCGAATAAGTCTCCAGATTCGGAGCGCCCTTCGTGGATATCACGATTGGCCAAATCAAGCCTCCGGATTCGGAGCCCCCTTTGGTGCATGACACCTTAGGGCCAAATTAGGCCTCCGGATTCGGAGTGCCTTTCGTGGATGTCACGATTGGCTAAATTAAGTATCCGGATTCGGAGCCCCCTTTGGTGCATGACACCTTAGGGCCGAATAAGTCTCCGGACTCGGAGCGCCTTTCGTGGATGTCACGATTGGCTAAATTAAGCCTCCGGATTCGGAGCCCCCTTTCGTGCATGACACCTTAGGGCCGAATAAGCCTCCGGATTCGGAGCGCCCTTTGGTGCAGCTCACCGTAGGGCCGAATAAGTCTTCGGACTCGGAACGCCTTTCGTGGATGTCACGATTGGCCAAATTAGGCCTCCGGATTCGGAGCCCCCGTTGGTGCATGACACCTTAGGGCCGTTTAAGTCTCCGGATCCAGAGCCCGTTTTAATCAACTAATTAACCCGTAATCACTAATATGGTTTGCCGGACAAGGCGTGCCTTAGCCGCCCACAATACGACCCATTAGGTTAAACTCGCATCCGCCTAAGGCAAGGGCGATCTCTGAATCTGAGGAAAAATATTTAAGCTAAAATATTTAAGCTACACAAAAGTTCCGATAGCAAACTAATAGCAAACTATTAAACCATACGAAATGACGCGCTTAACCATTAAAAGTTGGGATCAGGAACATTCATCCGGCATAGCTAAACAAAAGATTTTCAGAGTAACACTCAACTATATGAAATAACACTTTTTATTTGATTAAAAAGTTGTTACATAGACGCAATCCGCGTTCGAACATTACAATATCTATCTCTAACTTCTAAGATAAATCAACCCATCGACCCAACTCTTGTCATTTGAACAACCATCGCGCCTCAAAACGCATTGATCTAACCGTGCCCGAATCGGCATGTCGCCAGGCCTCTGACACCATCGACAATGTCAAGGCCAAGATCCAAGACAATGGAGGTTAGGGGCAGCGGTCGTTGTGTCTCCTTTCGGGGCGATCTGCTTCAACGACTTAGAGGCTGACGTGTTTCCAGTTTCTCCTTTCAGCGGTCCACCTCCCACACCGGAGAATCCTCCGCCGCAAACGGAGAATCCTCCGCCGCAAACCATCTGAGCGCCAAGTTCGACCGGAATTTGAGCTCCTTCAACTATCATCACCATCTGATGGTAAGAACTCTTGATCATCCCACACAATAGATGTTGGAGAGCCAAATATGTTTGATTGCATGAGGCGCCTGCCGCTTTTATTCTCAGTAATGGCCGCGATCTCGAGGCCCAAATCCCAAAGTAATTTTATCAACACTAAACCCCACGAAGACAGGCATCGGTCAACATTCTCCACGACCTAGTTAACCCAACGGTTGGCTAAAACGCGTGTGCATAGGCTGCACAAGGGTAAAAATTACCTAGCCTAATCGGCTAGACATCTGGCATTCGAGCCAAGTCAAAATGTCATAGCCCCTGGCTCACAGCTTCTTCAAATTTCAACAACACACGCCGCAATGGCTTTATTCAAAAGTAAACGGCCATTACATGTAGGCCGATCACGCACAACGAATCGGCGCATCGATTCAACATGCTGAGTCCGATTGATGTATTTACGTCGCACACGTCGAATGCAGGAGACAATTTGATATTTTCAATAAAGCGTCTTTTATTCAAAAAACCAAGAAATTACATAATTGCGGCGACCGGTTTCGGACCTTTAATAATTAAAGTCATACGGCGTCGCCCTCATCCTCACTCTTCTCGACCTCGAAAGCAGAAAACGGAAAGTCCTCACTGCGGTAGAGAGGTGACGCCGAATCGATGCCTGACAAGCGAAGAGATTCGGCGACTTGAGATGCCTTGATCCAACCATGCCTGAACCCACGATTTTCACATTGGCAAACCTCTTCGGCAAGCTTCTCCTTGGTCTTTTGGATTCCAACCAAGTGCCCTTCGTGAAAACCTTTTTCATAAGACCTCCCCTTGGCGGACTCCAATGCGAACATGCTCACCGTTTCACGATCGGCAATGGCAGCGCTTATAAGCCGACTGGTAACCCTCTCTTCCACGATTGGATTCACCTGCCCTGCTGGTTGTACTTGACCCGCTTTGATCTTTCTTAACTCACATTCGGCCGCCTCCACGCAAGCCTCCAAACTGCGGATACGCTCATCCTTTTTCTCCATTTTTCGGCGGGCGGCGCGCAATCGCATGCCGACTTCATAAGCCGTATAGAGCCCTTTCACCGCCCCATGAATGCCCTCGCGAAACACTTCGTAGTCCTGACGACCAACCATTGATCTTGAACTTCGGAGGAAATATTTGTTGAGCAAACTCGATCGCCACGCCCGATCTCGAACGATCGAGTCCACTTCCGTCATGGGCTTATTCTTCACAAATACTGCAAAACTTAACGGGCACGGATTCGCGTCTGATCTCCTTTCGACTTGGGCGTGTGGCGATCTCCCCTGGGACTGCCTATCCCGTCTGGGCGACCTACTACGACGTCGAGGGGATTGACGTCTCTCTCGACCCATAGAACTCTTACTCCCAGCACGTAAGGGCGCACCACGGTGTTCACTTCGATTCATATCACCTCCAAGCTCAGCCAATGTCTTGGCTTCCCCTTTGCTGTTAAAGAAGAGTTTGTTCGACATTCGCACAATAGATTTTCTCTCAGGAGTCTGAATCAGATACCTACCAGACTCTTAAAAGTTGTGCCTTTGATCATTTAACACTCGCAGAGGCAGCACGATCGAGGCAAGTTCATTAATCGTGAAACCCAATCGCCTGACGCCGACTAAGTTGACGACAGGACAAGCTTTCGGCTCATAATCTTCCGACTAAGTTGACGGCAGGACAAGCTTTGAGCAGACTCATCAATCTGTTCGGCTAAACTACCCCAGCCGGCTCACGAATTGATTCCTCAGAGCCAGAGTTCTTATCATGAACCCCCTGGAGCAAGGGCAGATTCATCAATCTAAGGGTCCAAGATCAGTAGGCAGTGAAATTGCAAATGGTGATTTTGATGGGATATGTATTAAATCTACATGAACCCAGATATTGACCAATCTTTCCTCTTCACCTTCAGTGGTTCTATTCGGCTCAAGTACCCAGCCGGCTCACAAGTTGATTCGGGCAAGAGCAGATTCATCAACTGTTTCATTAAACTACCCTAGCCACTCGCAATTGATTCCTCAAAGCCAGACTTCTTATCATGAACCCCCTGGGGCAAGGGCAGATTCATCAATCTAAGGGTCCAAGATTAATAGGCAGTGAAATTGCAAATGGTGATTTTGATGGGATATGTATTAAATCTGCAGGAACCCAGATATTGACCAATCTTTTCCTCTCTACCTTCAGTGGTTTGCGACTTCAGATTCGAGTAAGGAAAAAACTAAAGTTTGGACAAACGATATTCTATGTACGGCTTGTTTAGAAGAGTTCTAGATAAAATCATTCGTGCCACAGTAAAATCATCCGGCTCACGAGTTGACTGGCAAGAGCAGATTTATCAATCTAGTCGGACCAAGTACGGTAGGCTCACAAGTTGATTCAGAGCTAGAATTTTTTATGAACCCCTAGGGCAAGGGCGATTCACAAATCGTGGTTTCCCCAAGATATGCAATTCCATTTTACCAAATGCATTGACAAACACAGAACTCTTTCATTAAAATTAAACCACAGAACTCTTTCATACAAAGTGTGTGGTGGTACCAAAAATTACAAGAACTCTTTCATACAAAATGTGCGGTGGTAGCAAAAATTACAAGAAAATTTTCATTAATAAATTGCGCGCAGATGCTAACCAATTTATACATGAAAACTACCCTGAACCAACAAAGCACTATCCAAAAAAAGAAAAACAAAAACAAAAAGATGCCTGCTCAGTAAACGGCTCCCAGATCATTCGTCGGTATCGGATTCAAGTGGCTCAACATCCACCTGCTCATAAGGAATTGGCACATCCAATGTAACCTCAGCGGCAGCAAGGGCTTTGAGCCACCCGTGTTTGAACCCGCGATTCTCAAATTTGGACACTTCTTCAACATATTCCGTCAGAGCGGCGCCTCTCCTTGCTTCAAAGGCCTCCAATTTGGCTTTCTCGCAGGCCGCCTTAAGCTCCTCTAACTGAGCTTCCGCTCCAGCAAGTGCTTCCTTGGAAAGTTTGAGCGATTCCTCGCGATTTGCCCTACCTCAAGATCGACAGCAGCCGTTTCTACGACGCGAGCCCTCTCTTTCTCTGCTTCGGCTCGAGCGCTCTCCATTTCAGCTCTCATAATTTCGAACTCGGCCCTACTTTTCTGACCCTGCACCTCCGTTTGCAAATGGTCAATTCTCCCAAGAGCATCACGCAGGCGGCGACCCAAGTCAGCGATCCTCCCGATCGTCTGCAAAACAATTCGGTATGATTAGACGCCTTTATCAAACAAGAGCGAAATAAAGGTGACCTACCAGGAGTGCCGATTGAGCAGTTAAGGCAACGGCCATAATATCAGGCACGGCACCGAAGGCTTTGTTGTCAGCCGGCAGAGAAATTGAAGCCGCCAGGCTTAGAGCCACAGCTGGATCCTCGATGGCCGAAGCGTCGGATAAAATCGACACATCCCTGATCTTTGGCTGAATAACGAACGGAGCGACCACGTCCGGTTCTTCAAGCCGAGGCCATTTGCTACCAGGGCCAGCTTCTGAACTTGCTTCTCCCTCGGCACCACGCTTTTGGCCTTGCTCCGGAATCAGCCGTTCCCCATCGGACTGTTCTCCACCCTCTTTTCCCGTATCGGACACAGCAACCTCAACCGTCCCCTCAGAAACGGGTACAAAGGGCTTGATCAAGCTGGGATCTGATGCGGTGCATTCAGCCTTCTTTCGGGCGGCCATCTGCTCGGCATTTCTTCTACGTGCCATCTGCGTTAAGCTCTCCTTCGCCATACCCTCAAACAAATCACCGGGTAGATCCCCCAAATTCACAAAAATATCCCCGGGAGAGAAATCTGCTCGTCCTGAGGCGGATGGCTCGGTGGCCTCAAATGCCGAGCGTACGGCCTCATCGCCCTCTACAACCCTCAAGACTCCCACCGATCGGCAATCACCTCTACAACCGGCTCAGCGTCTTCCCCCGAATCAGAAGCTACGAGACCGATCTGCCTGAGGTTTTTGAAGCTGGGGAAGATAAGGCCTGAGAGCTGTTGATTGCCGGCTGGAATCGGAATGTTATCTGCAGCCGACAAAGTAGTGTAAGTGGGTTCGTACCGAAGAAGAATATGGGTGGCTCTCCCTTGCTGTTGTACGTTTGGGCGGCCAAAATATGTGAGTGCAGTCTTGATTTCCTCAAGAACCACGTCGTCAACCGAAGTCAGAATTTTCTTCAACCTATTACCTGCAGAAGATAAAAAGCGATTTAGAGAAAAGAGCCAAATAAGAGATAGTCCAACAAACAAGACATTGCGTGGCAACCTGGGTCACCCTTATGTCTGAGAATAGGGTCCAGGCGATCCTCCCCTTCAGCAAACTCCCAATTACCTCGGACGTTGACCATCACGTCGTCAACCCGTTTACCAGAACTGGCAAGCATAGTCACCAAGTGATGGTCAGTATCTTTGGCCCTGAGAAAATATCGCCATTTAATCGGAGGATTTAGCTAAGGCGTAACAATGCCGAATGGCCGGAATCTCAAGGTTAATCCTAAGGCGTCGATTCAACTCTACAACCCCCATGATGATTCGAAAGAAATTTACATTGGGTTGACAAGGAATCAAACCCCAATAGCGGAGAACGGCCCTAAGAAGTGGGTGTAGGGGGAAACGAACCCCGCCCTCCGCAATGGATAAAAGAGGGAATACGATCGTGTTTTGATCTTCCCTCTCCATGTCGAGAGCGTTGTCCGTTACAAGGGATAAATGGACGTCGTCAGGAATAGAAAAATGTTGCCGGAAACCGGAGATACGATCCTCAGAAATGAGGTCTTTCAAATGTTTGGCCATCTTAGCAAAGAACTAAGTATTCGTCGAAGCTAAAATAGCAAACAGAAAATAGGATTACAAAGAAGGGATAAGGAAACTTACGAAGAGCAGATGAGACAAGGGAAGACGGGAAGAAGTTGCAGAAAACGCGAGTCACGGAGGGATATGCACTGGCGATCCAAAAGTCTCAGAAAATCGACGAAATGTGAATTCGAAAGGACCGAAGTTTCAAATCGCAATAAATACTGAGATACACACGAATAGAGCAGGAAAGCGTAATGATGAGCAAAAAGGTGCGCGCCTCTTGACATATATTGGGGCAAGCGAAGCCGACAATTTGAACTTCTCATCAACGAACACGCCGATTAATCGTCCACAGGAGTTCGGAGGGCAATTGTGGTAGCCGAATAATTGGCGAAGATAAAGGAGGTATATTTCAGAAGCTATACGCTAGCCAGCAGATATCCCATAAGGATACGGGGCCGAATAGGATAAATAGGCCGAATGGGGAAGGATCCCTAGAGCCGAATAGTGGAAAAGATAATGATTGAAAAAGTAGGCCCTGGCCCCGAGGATCAGAAGAAACGAGTATAAATATAATGGCAATAGACTAGAAAAGGGAGGTAAGAATCACTTCTAAAAACTTAGCCAACAAGCTTTCTTGAGTAGAAGAACTGACTTGTCCGTCAAAGTGCTAATTCCGGCACTCCCGACCGGAGTATTTGTATCTTTGCAGGTGACTAGTTGAGGATCATTGGCGTCTTACAGGATCTGAAGAGTATTTCCAAACCACTTCCCCACATGTACATTTCACAATTGTGTAAGAAAACCACCAAAAAACTAGTTCCACGAACCTGAAAACGTGCGTTGAATTCTCATTTAGCCAGAAATGGTTTTGAGCAACCAAATACATGAATTTATTCACTACACGGCATTAAACATGAACCCAATTAGAAACGTTGAAAATAACGTTTGGGTCCCACCTTAATTAATGCTCAAAGTTAGTAAAAAATAAGGTTATACAAAAGTCATTTTCTAACAATCTCTCACATGAATGGAATTCACGATAACGGACATACAACAAGATACAGACAAAGAAAGAGTACATTAAGAAGATACACCACATCGAGATAGGTAATTTTTGGCTTTGAACCTCCTCTAGTGAAAGCCTATTGGACTTACTGGCTAACCAGTAGACATGATGCCTTAAACTATTCAGCTATTTGTGTAAGCCAAGACAATAGACTACACATAGTGTATCCGCAGACACAGTTTGGTTCTTACGGTTGTGTTAAGGGTGTAATAATGGCCCGGCCTATGGGCTAAAATGTGGGGCCCAAGCCCAAGCCCACTCATAATAGGGCCCGCTCCAAGTGATCGGGCTTTGTTTTTTTAATATTAGAAATAAAAAATTAAAAAAAAATTATACTAAAGTATTTTAATTACAATTAATGAGATATTTTGTTTGGTTATGTAATGTTTTATAGTGATATTTAAATTTAATTATATATGACTTATGTTTTTTTAATTGTAAACTTATAACTAAAAAAGTATGTAAATATGTAATTTTTTTTCTTTCGAAATGAATAATTTTATATATATGAAATTGAAACTTTTAATATTACAATATTAAATTATTTATATAACATTTATTGAATGAATAATTTTTATTTCAAAATGATATAAAATATTACAAAAATTGATATTATTAAATAAATTAGATATAGATTACTAATGATGGTATAACAATTGTATCACTATAAGTCAAGTACATCCCAACTAGGTTGGCACCTACTAGTCTATCAATCATTTGCATTATACTCCACCTCAATAATCTAATACAAAAACAAAAACCAAGAAAAAAACGAAATGAAATGAAATAGTAAAAAATAAATTATTGATCAATCATCAGAGGAGATAGACATTTCAGTCACGTTGCCCGATGATATGTCATCCAAATCATATTGAATTCATTCATTTTCACTAAAATTTTGTCTTCTTGTAAGCGCGTGCATATGATCCCTGGATATCATCAATGCCTCAAAGATTTCGGGTAAAAGCCTGATCCTGTAGTCACTCAGCACCCGTCCACCTGCACTAAAAGTTGTTTCTGAAGCAACTGTAGAAATAGGAACGGTTAGTATATCACGGGCTATCTGTGAAAGCACAGGCCACATAGATTCATTTTGTTTCCACCATTCCAAATTATCAAAATTATCAGAATCATCCACTGACGGACTTTCCAAATAACGTTGCAGTTCAGAACTACTTACACTTGTATGTTGAGATATTCTTCTACTTTTTATTGCTGTGAAAATACTTAATCTCCCGCCTCGAGATTGTTGGACTGCTAGTCTAGTGTGTGTAGGTGTATTTACAGATACAGATGTAGCTGCAGCTACCCTGTATTCTTGAAATAATCTGTTACATGTTTGCATAATAGGGGCAAACTGTATTTGATCATCGAAAATACGCTCTAAAAATTCTTGTAAACCAACTTCTTTACACCTAGGATCAATTATTATAGCTAAACCTAATAGATGAGGCAAATGATGAAAATATTTATCAAAATTTTCTTTTATTGAAGTAATAATGGTTACATAAAGTTCATTATCCATATATTTTATAAAAACTTTAATTATTTCTGCTAGCATATGTAAAACAAATGATGAAGTAGGAATATATATATAAAAAAATAATTTTGTTGAAGTATCGAAAACTTTTAAAAATCTTTATACAAGGCTACTTGGCGCCAATTAAGTTCAGTGGGTGTCAGTACTCCTCCTATTAATGTTGTTGCAAAAAATAAATCTATTGCTCTTCTTTGTTTACAAGCTATTTTTAACATATTATATGTTAAATTCCACCTACTATCTATATCTAAAATTAATTTTTTAAATGACATATTTTCTCGTTGACAAATTTTTCTATATTCTGAAATTCGATTACCAAAAGACATAATAGTAACAACTGCATTTTTTATTACAAGTACAGAAGTTTCGTATACATGCATAACTTCTTTAACAATCAAATTTAAAATATGGGTACAACAACGAACATGAAATAAATCACCATCAACAAGTAATTGTAAAGTTGATTTTAAATGGGTTACAGTTTGATTATAATATAATGCATTATCTAAACTAATCGTAAATATTTTATTTTGTAAAGCTCACTCATATAATATATTTCTTATTTTTACACCAAGCGAATGATCAATGTATGGAAGTTCAATTAATTTAAATGAAATAATTCTTTTATTTAAATTCCAATCATTATCGATAAAATGTGCAATGATACATTGATATTCAAAACCATTATTTGACCATAGATCAGATGTTAAACAAACTCTTCCATTCAAATTTTTAAAGATATCAAATAATTCACTTTTAATATCCTCAAATTTCTTTAAAATCTTGTTTCTAGTAGTATTTCTTGAAAAATTTTGATATTGCGGTGCAAAACTTTCGTGAATCATTTCGATAAAATCAAGACATTCACTAGTACTAAAAGGTTGTTATTTTTTAATTATATAATTAACTACAGAGTTTTGTGCACGTATAAGATCATATGAAAATGTTTGCAAATTACCAGTTGATGAAGCCGCTAATTATACTTGACTTCGAATATCAGGTTGTTTACTTTGTAAATATTTGTCAGAATGCCTTTTTAAATGACTAGTACCCCCTGCAAATGCAGCACTAAGTAAATATGCACAATATTTACATTTTGCTTTAAATGTAATTATGCCATCATGATTATTTATAGATATTTTTTTAAAATGTTCCCAAACACTACTACTTCTTCTCCTAGATGATGATACAACTGTTGGAAGAGGGATATTAGAAGGAGAATCAATAGATTCATATGGTGTAGTATATGTATCAATATCGACATAAATATTAGATATATTATGATCCATAGTAATGCAAGTAAAACAATATATAAGAAGTAACAATTAATTTAAATAATGTATAAATTCAATTAGTAAAAAATAATAATTAATATATGTGCATAAATAATTAATGAAAAAAATGAGTAGTTAATAAATTTAATTAAACTAATTAATGTTACTGACTGGCGAATGCGATATAAAAAAAAATTTCTTCTGCTAAAAGTTTCTTGTTGTACAATTGCAATAGCCACTTAGGGATGGCACTTCAAAATTAATTAAGAGTTAAGAGAGATTGAGAGAGTTGAAGAGAGAGAGAATGATTTGTTGTGAAATATATTTATACTAGTTTAAATTCTAACCGTTTGAATTATTATGACCGTTTTATATATATCCGTTTGAGTTATAGAGGAGATGCAAATTTGCAATGCAACGGCTCAAAATTGAGGCTAGGCTAAGAAATGGTTGCCTCCTTTTCGGGCAACCATTTGGACGGTGTTCTTTGGCCAATGGGAGCCATCACGAGTCCCATTTTGCTAATCCGAACAGTTTAATGTGTACAACTCGTCGAGTATTATATATTTGTAAAAAATCACGTTGATTGGATATCTATAACTATCTGATCGGATTAGTTTTTTTTGTCAACTATTAACTACAACACCATGCATTTTTATACCAAATTGATTTGATCATATAGTTAGCGATATCTAATTAACGTAATTTTTTACAAGCATATAGTAATGGAAGAGTTCAACACATTGAACAGTTCGGATTATCAAAATGGGACTCATGGTGAGCCCCCACAAACCCAGTATTACCTTCCAACGTAATGTATATATATATATTTTTCTTTCACGTGAGCTTAAGTGTACTTTCCCATTAGGTTAGGTGCACTTTCCCACTTTCCCAGCCACACACACACAGATTGTGCTGCTGTACACTGCCCATGCCAGTGATACATCCTATCATCATTTTCCATTAAATAATTCTTAATTTGATTTTAATTTAATAAATTATTATTAATTTTTATTTTATTTTTAAATTATTAATGTTATTTATTTAATTATATTAATTTTTATTTTATTTTTTTATGTTTTTATTTTTGTAAGATCAATCTTTTTATTTATTTAATTATTTTATTTTTTTATTTTTATAAGATCAATCTTTTTATTTTTTTATTTTTATAAGATTAATCTTTTTATTTTTTTATTTTTATAAGATCAATTATTTTATTTTTTTATTTTTATAAGATCAATCTTTTTATTTTTTTTATTTTTATAAGATCAATCTTTTTATTTTTTTATTTTTAATTATTTAACTATTGTAAGTTATTTTTTATTTTTATTTTTTGAAATTTGATCATTGGTAGAGAGAAGGATTGATGGTTAGTAGGCTTTGGGCCGGAGGCCCCAAATGGAAGGCCAGTGCCCAAGGTCTTGGCTGAGGCTCGAGCCACCCATGGGCCTCGGGCCATTTTTACACCCCTAAATTGTGTTTATTTTGGCCCTGAACAACGCTTGGTAATTCATGAGTGCTCTAGAGAATTTAGCTTTCTCAATTCTCATAGAACCGGCCCAGTTCACACTCATATAGGTGACTTCTTATTAAGAGTATCCTGCTATATTCCACTTGGATATCCAAGCTATAAGAATCATTAAAAACAAAGCTTATCCTACTAATGCTACAGGTATCACTCTTTTTATCATAGAAATTAGTAGGAGTAAACCTTCTTAGTGATACGTAAAGTCATCCATAATTCAGTTATCCCTTTGAACCTAGATCTTGGGATCTTCAGTCAATTAGGTTGGGTTGCCATTATAGAGACTTTTAAGTAATAGGCTTTAATCCCATTCCCCTCTACACTTGCTCTCTAGCTAGCCTTTTAGTCAATGGATCCGTAATATTCTCCTTTGACTTTACATATTCTATGGAAATTATTCAATGTGAGAGCAAATGCGTAACGGTATTATGTCTCCGACGAATTTGTCGAGACTTACCGTTATACATATGATTATGTGCTCGTTCTATTGCTGCTTCACTATCACAGTGAATGCATATAGCTGGCATAGGTTTAGGCCATATTGGAATGTCTTCTAAGAAATTACGAAGCCATTCTGCTTCTTCTCTTGTTTTATCTAATGCGATAAACTCAGATTCCATTGTCAACCTAGCTATGCATATCTGCTTGGAAGATTTCTAAGAGACTGCAGCACCTCCCAAGATAAAGACATATCCACTAGTGGATTTTGAGTATTTAGGCCTCGTTTGGGGAGTGGCTATTTTAGCCAAAAAGTTACTAAAAGTTGTCACATCACATCTCTACTTTTCTGCACATCTTTTCGTAAAAAGCCAAAAAGTTACTAAAATAGCCTGTTCCCAAACAAGGCCTTAATATCCGATATCCAATTTACATCGTTGTACCCCTCGAGTACTGATGGATATTTGGTATAATGTAAGCCATAATTCTGGGTATGTCTTAAATACCTAAGTACTCTAATTATCTCTTTCCGATGATCGGATCCTGAATTACTTGTGTACCTACTCAATTTGCTTACAGCATAGGCTAAATCTGGCCCAGTGCAATTCATTAAGTACATCAAGCTTCCGATTATTCGAAAGTACTCTAATTGTGATATGCTTGCACCTATATTTTTTGACAAATGAAGACTAATGTCAACAGGTGTCTTAGCAGAACGATAGTCATGCTTTCTAAATTTCTCCAGAATCTTCTCAACATAATGAGACTGAGATGAAGCATATCCTTCAGATGTTCTAGTAATTTTTATTCCTAGAATTACATCTGTTACTACCAGATCTTTCATATCAAACTTTTTGTTCAACATTTTCTTTGTGGATTTAATCATGTCATTATTGCTTTCAATAATGAGCATGCCATCCACATAAAGACAAACTATGACATAGCCTTTGTCTGTGCTTTTAATACAGACGCATTTGTCACATTCGTTTATTTTAAAATCATCCGAAAGTATGGCTTGATCAAATTTTTCATGCTATTGTTTTGGAGCTTGTTTTAATCTATAAAGGGATTTGACAAGTTTACAAACCTTTTTCTCTTGGCCGGAAACTTGAAACCCTTTCGGTTGTTCCATATAGATTTCCTCATCTAACTCGCCTTTCAAAAAAGCTGTTTTAACATCCATTTGATGTATTTCCAGATTATACAAAGCTGCAATCGCAATCAACATGCGAATAGATATTATTCTTGTCACTGGTGAATAGGTGTCAAAATAATCAAGGCCTTCCTTCTGCCTGTATCCCTTAACAACAAACCTAGCCTTGTATTTGTCTATTAAACCATCTGCTTTCATTTTTCTCTTGAATGTCCACTTATATCGAAGAGGTTTACATTCTGGTGAAAGATCCACCAGTTCCCAAGTATGATTTTGTAGTATTGATTCAATATCACTATTCACAGCCGCTCTCCACAATGGAGTTTTAGGACTTGACATTGCTTCCTTGAAGTTTTGTGACTCATTTTCTAACAAGTATGTCAGAAAATCTAGACCAAATGATGTAGAGATCCTAGCCCTCTTGCTACGTCTAGGTTCATCTGATTTATTATCATTGTGGTCTTCACTGCTACTTATAGCAGTATCGAAAGTTCTTTTATTTGAACTTATCTCTTCAATTTCCTTACAAGGAAAAATGTGTTCAAAAAACGATGCATTCCCTGACTCAATAATAGTGTTTACATACATATCAGGATTTTCATATCTATGAAGTAAAAATCTATATGTACTACTATTATTTGCATAACCAATGAACACACAATCAACAGTTTTTTATCATATCTTAGTCGTTTTGGGACTAGGGACTGCAACCTTGGCCAAACACCCCCACACTTTGAGGTAATTATAAGTAGGTCGTCAACATTTCCATAATTCATAAGGTGTTTGATTGAGTTTGTTGTCGAGTACCCTGTTAAAGATAAAGTTAGCAGACAAAATTGCTTCTCCCCCACAAGTTCTGAGGTAATCCTGAATTAATCAACATGGCATTCATCATCTCTTTAAGAGTTCAATTCTTTCTCTCAGCAACTCCATTTGACTGAGGAGAATAGGGTACAGTGGTTTGGTAATTCATACCATGTTCAGAACAAAATTCTTCAAATGGTGTATCATACTCACCACATCTGTCACTCCTCACAAGCTTAATAGTTCGGGCAAGTTGATTTTCAATCTCAAGTTTATATTGCCTAAAAGCTTCTATGGCTTCATCTTTAATTCTCAACAAGTAAACATAGCAATATCGAGTGCAATTATCAATAAAAGTAATAAAGTACTTATTACCTTCTCTAATTTGAACAAATTTTAAATCATAGATGTCTGTGTGAATTAAACTTAGAGGTTCAGTACTTCTTTCAACTTTATTAAATGATGCCTTAGTGAGTTTTACCTTAACTCAAATCTCACATTTATGATTAGGATCAAATTCTAAGTTTGGTAAACATTCTAAAGCAACAAGTCTATGCAAAGAATTAAAATTAACATGTCCTAATCTACCATGCCATAAAAAAGAAGACTCGGCAATATAAACAGAAGATGTGTTCTTATTATTAAAAGCCAAATTAGGTAAAATAGTTATTGCATTGAGTTTAAAAAGCCTATCACTCATGTAACCTCGCTCCACATACATTCCACTCTTGGAGAGTACAACTTTATCAAAATCAAAGACTAATTTAAACCCATTCTTGATCAACAATGACCTAAAAATAAAATTCTTGCGAATTTCTGGCACATGGAGTACATTGTTAAGAGTGAGTTCTTTCCCTGAGGTCATTTTCAGCACAATCTTTCCTTGTCCTTCTACAGTTAATGTAGAGGAGTTTTCCATAAAAAGTTGTTCCCCACTTTCCACCACTTTGTAGTTTGTGAACATCTTCTTATCTGCATAGATATGGCAGGTTGCTCCAGTATCCACCTACCAGTCCTTGGGATTGCCCACCAAGTTTGCTTCAAAGACTACTGCACCAAGATTGATGTTTGCCACTCCATCAGAAAGATAAAAATCCTCGGTTATGTTGGCTTTTGCTAACTTTTTGCTTGAACTCCCTCCGTTCTTCTGACGTGACAATCCTTAGCGATGTCCATCTTTGCCGCACTCAAAGCACTTGCCTTTGAACCTCTTGTTAAACCCGTTGTTGATCCCTTTGATCTTACTAGTGGATCCTTGTTTGAGACCATTGCCATCATACTTCCGCTTCTTATTGTCGAACTTTAACCCTTGTTCATGTTCTACAACATTTGCTTTAGCCTACATGACATGGTTTACTGACTTCTTGTCGGAACCACGGTTGTCTTCCTTAATTCGGAGCTGCACTATCAGTTCCTTTAATTTCATTTCCTTGTGCTTATGCTTTAGATAATTCTTGAATTCTTTCTAGGATGGTGACAATTTTTCAATGATTGCGACAACCGAAAAAGATTCATTGAGAACCATCCCTTCTGCATGTATATCATGGAGAATTAATTGGAGATCTTGAACCTAGCTAATAACTGTCTTGGAATCCATCATTTTAAAATTCAGAAAACGGCCGACAACAAATTTCTTTGTACCAGCGTTCTCTGTCTTATATTTATGATCTAGTGATTCCCACAGTTCTTTAGCAGTGCTTTTGACACTATACACATTGTACAGTGTATTGTCCAATCCATTGAGGATATAATTCCGACACAGAGAATCACCATGTTTCCATGCATCGACGACAGCAACCACTTGCCGGTCAGTTTCTCCCTCATTCAGTGCCGGTGCCTTTTTATGAGTGAAGCGAGCCAAATTCAATGTCATAAGATAAAACATCATTTTTTGTTGCCATCTTTCAAAATCATTTCCATTGAATTTTTTTAGCTTCTCTCCATGATTTACCGATACTGAAGGAGTCATCACTGGCACAACAGGTGTGGGGGTCGGAGTAATAACAATCTCAGTACTGTTTATTTTTGTTGTCATAATTCTGACGAAATAAAAAATACCCCAATCACAAATTTATATGCAAAAGAATTTACACACAAAATAAACAGAATAATATTTTGTAACAAAATTCCAATGATAAACAGTATATTACTACTATGTTATCAAAGAAATCATTAAACAATATATTACTACTATTTAATTTCTCAAAACAAAATATTTGTCTATCTGTCGCAGAAATAAATAAAAAATCTACTTTAAGATTGTTATATCCATAGAGGTGTGTGTGTGTGTGTGTAAGTTAAATGTATAAATTAAAATAAACAATAAAATAAAATAATTCAGAAAATAATTATATAAATTATTTCCCGAATTAAATGTTTATAGAAAATAATGTTGAGACTTGTGTTGGATACAATCTCCTTAAAGTAGATTTCGCCCTTACTCCGGTATTTCGAGATATAACCAGCGTCTACTTCCCAGGATGCAACGACTAACATTTGATTTTACAGCACTATAAGATCAAGTCTAGCGAACCAAACAATGCTGTAACTCTTTCTCTTTCTTTTCCTAAAGATAAATGCAGAAATAGATGTAGAAGCAACAGAGGACGAACAGAAGAAGAAAGGGAAAAAGTCTAAAAAATTTTGGATTGAAAATGAATTGCTGGAGTAGACTTTATATAGGCAGATTGGTGGTGTTCGAACAGGTAGAAAACTTGTTCGGACAGATTGAGCATGTACCAACAGATTTGAATCTGTTTGGAACAAATTCAATTTTGAATTCAACATATCTAAACCTGTGTTGAACCTTTTGAACTGTTCGGGTGGGTTAAACCTGTTAGAAGAAAAAATTCTGGACCAATTTATTTTGAATTTTGAAACCAAAATTAAAAAATAAAAATAAAATACAAAAGTTTTTGACCTAAAAGGTAAGTATTGGGCCGGACAAACCCAACCCAACCTTACACCTGGCACCCGCGCCCAAGCTAAGCCCAACCTGCCCGACCGACCGAACGGCTGTGGCGTGCGCGGTTTTAATTTTGGGTCCAATGAGTGTAACTCACTTCACCCATAACCTCACCCTTCCACAAACTTAGGTACCTCTTGGGACTCATCCCAAACTAAGGTATATAAACTCATTCAAAACCTCAACCCTTTCCAATGAACCTGAAAACGCGCTTTGAATTCTCATTCATCCAGAAATGGTTTTGAGCAACCAAATACATGAATTTATTCACCATGCGACATTAAATATGAACCCAATTAGAAACGTTAAAAATAACGCTTGGGTCCTACCTTAATTAATGCTCAAAATTAGCAAAAAATAAGGTTATACAACAGCCATTTTCCAACAATATCTTCAGCAAGTTAGAAGATAACATGAACAACAATGAAAACTTGAAGATCTTTCAACTACAACCAACAATACAATAATGATATTTTCAATCATTGTCCTCCAGTATATTATAATTAGAAAATTAGAGTGAGGAATAGTACAGATATATATATATATATATATGTATGTAAATCCTAAATATAGTAGCAGAAAAATAAACTCGTTTTTGACCAACGAAGCACGAGTTGACCCAAAACCCTAGATCGAAACCAAAATCATTGAAAATAGATGATGGAGAAGGAGTGAAAAAACAGTGATTTTTGGATTAATAGATCAAAATTGAAAGAAGAAAACAGAGATCGATTAGTAGTTTAAAGAGAGAGAGAGAGAGAGAGAGAGAGAAAGAGAGAGAGAGAGAGAGTACCCTTTGAAAATTGACGGTGAGGAAGGAGTGAACGAGTGGTAAGGGAATAGCGAGCAAGTGATGAGAGAGCAGCAGCCGGCAGCCGTGTGTGAGCAGAGCAGAGAGAGAGGTGATGTGTTTGTGTGAGTGTCAACCAAACCCTAAAATGAGTCAACAAAATAGAGACACACACACATATATAGACAGGGATATAGTAATTTTACTTCGGAGGGGAAACAAGGCTGGGATCAGGGTCGGGGTCAGGGCTGAGAAACGTATTACCGTCTTCGACATGAAAATCATTAAGGATTCATTTTTGCATACCATCCCTGACCCGTCGGGGATATTTTTCGGGAAAAAACTGCTCTAATCGGGGTTGGGAGGGTGGGTTCCCGTCAGGCTAGGCTCAAATTGCCATCCCTACTCATCCATATCTCTATACCTTTATATCTCCTTGTACTTTTCTTGTGTATCTGAATCTAAACTCACATTGATAATTCGAATCGTCTATCTTGTAAATTTCACAATAAAAGTCATTAAAGCAAAATAACTTTATCGGTTAAGTATAAACACATGAATAAATCACATTTTATTCTATAAAATGAACAATATATAATTATAACCTTAAACTATTCATTTTATAATTTATAAAAAATATGATTTGTTTATGTTTTTACAATTATATGATAAAACTGATTTTTTACATGAATAACTTTTATTGTGAGATCTGTAAGATAGATGGTTTAAATTATTGATGAGGGTCCACATTGGAGCCCACAAGATAAGTACGGAGAGGTATAAGGAGATAAGATACAAAGGGGATTTATCTCAAAAGGTATACATGTACAAATAACTTTTCTCTAAAGTACACTTCACTAATAAATTGTGTAAAATCTTTCTATTTACATGTATTTTGTTGTATTTAATTTTGTGATTATTTTTATATTTGTAGCAAATTTGTTTCAAAGATCTAGTTTACGAACACAAAAGCAAACACAGAATGTATAGAAAAATGTTAGAAATCTCAAAATTTTATCAAATTTTATATCAAACATCTCACACAGGTACTCAAATGAGTGGACAAGTTTTTTCAAAAATACACCCCATTGACAAACTCTAATCCCGTTTGGCAAGATTGTTGGGACAAATTTAACCACCGAAAACAATAGTCTATAAAAAGTTAATAAGACAAAATATCATATTCAAATCATAATTATTTCACTTTTTCTCTCACAAAACTACAAAAAAGTTAAATGTTCACCCCAAACAGAACTTTTTTAATTAGGCTAAAACAACAAAAAAAAAAATCAAGTTAAAAAATTTCTTCCCAAATAAAGGCCCTCTAAAATCTTATTTCTTCATAGATATTCTATGTCTAATTTTATAATCGTGTTTATAGTAGAACTACAATTTTCAAAACATATAATTTTGAGATATGATTATATAGCTAAGACCAAGTTAAGAAACATGGTTAACTATTCTCAATCTCCAAATCTCTTTTAACTATTTTTGAGATCTAGTTTACAAACACAAAAGCGAACACAGAATGTATAGAAAAATGTTAGAAATCTCAAAATTTTATCAAATTTTATATCAAACATCTCACACAGGTACTCAAATGAGAGGACAAGTTTTTTTCCTGGAATATTTCTGTTTTCCTTTAGAAGAAGCTTGTTGCTGAACCGGAGAAGGTTTATCATACTTATATTTCCTAGATGACTTAAAAGGTTTAGAGCTTTTATGTCGTTTCTATTTTTGGGGATACTGAATCTTATCGGGATAGGCAAATTGTTCGCAAAATTCACCTAATTCTCTTTGGCCTGTAAGGTGTTGATGTTTCATTTGTTGCTGTAATTTAAGGTCATTACATAACGCAAGACCTTCATCGGTAATTATACCTACAAGTTGGCCATAGGTATATCTACTATACTGGATAGCTAATTCATTATGACGATCATGTAATTTCTTACGGACTCTTTCTGTAAAAAGAGTAGGAAGACCATCAATAAATTTAGCTTTCCAATGGTCGGAATTAGCATCAGCTTTGCGATGAACTTTTAACAGAAAAACATCCTTGTACGATCTGAAATGGGATAAAGATGGACATCGTAAATTCTGTAATAGTTCTCGATTACGATCTTCAATGCCTGAAACATTTCCTACAAAATGGAGGATGATACTGTTTACCAGTATATAAACAGCATCTTGTTCAGTACTTTCTGCATAAGTATCTGGATCAATTTTTATTTTGGTAGATCTTAAAATTTCAGCACATTGAGCGGTGGTAAGAACATTATCCCACCATCCTTTAAGTAGGCCGGAAAAACCACTAACAATAAATCGGGCTACTTGGTGATCTGTATTTTCATTCTGTTTACAAACAGTTGCAAACATAAGCATATGCTGGCAAACTTCAAAAAATTAATATTCTGAAAATCCATCAATATTCCATTCATAAATGGTTTTACTATGGTAGGATTTTTGCTATAATAAAAAATCTTCTTCATATAACAGATCAACAGGAGTAGGTCTGGAATAATAATGTCTACTCGGTGGTAAGAACGCCTGTTGATTAGAATTTCTCCCATAATTAATTTTATTTATGGAAGAAGATTCATTCTGAAAATTAGCTTGAATTTCAGATATTTGGGCAAGATCCAAATTCTGATAATTTTCCTCCATCTCCTGAATATGATTTCTGGATAACATATTTACTTGTGAGGATTCTCCTATATGAAGATCCTTGATCTTGTTTATAAGAGTATCCATAAATTCTGTATTATCTTTTTTAGCTTTTAAATTAAATTTTGTTACTGCAGGCGTAGGCTTAATAGCCACTGGTTGAATATCTGGAGTTTTGGGTTGAAGCTGACATTTGTCTTTTATATGGACAACTGTTTCTTCAATCCTGGTTAATTGTTTACCCATAGTTTGACAGAAAAGATTAGTATAATTATTCTGTTTCATAACTAGAATAATATCCTTACCTGTTGCTGTATTATTGCTTTTTGCTAGTGGTTCAACAAAAGCTGAAATAACTAAAGGTTGATTAGTTGAGTCACTTGGAAGCAATTCCAAAGACTTTGCAGGGGGATGTATTGATGTGATAATATCACCATCTTTAGTTACCCAATGTTTCTGTATATTTTCTAAGACATTAACTTGAGGAGTCGGAATATTACCCTTTTTCCATAAACCATAATGGAAAAGAATATAATTTTTGATTTTCTTTCAAAAATTTATAATACTGGTTTTTAAATTCCTGTAACTGTTCTCGATTATGATTTGCAAAATACCATTCCCTGAATTTTGCATATTGTTCCTGGTAAAAATCCTGATTTAGGATTTTCCTATTATCACTGCCGGGGCTAAAATCCATTAAACCTCAAAATTCATATCACTAGCAGTAGCAGTAGGACTATAAGGTCCTTTGCTACTGGATTCCCTCTGTTCATATACCCCATGTGGGATACGATTTCTGGAAAATTGTAAACCCTGAATTTTAGGATCCATAGGATCTGAAGCTTGGTCTGGATTACTTGGTGGTCTAGAGGGCATACCTTGTATAACAGACTCTAGAGGTTCAGCTGTAGAATGTCTAGAGGATTCTGGAAAATCCACTAGATAGTTTTCTCTAAAAGAGGGACCAGATTTAAGACTGGCAGAAGACATACTTCTAGAAAGTTGTCTTTGTGGTCACTGGAATCGAAGATATACATTACCTCCTTCAGTTTGAACAATTTCATCCAAATTATGTTGGACAATTGGCCTGGCTGGAACAGCATTAGTAATTTGCCATCTTTCTGGAAATTTAATTTTTTCCCATTCAATTTGTTTGGGAACTACCACTTGACTACTGTAAAGGTTTGTGTCTATTAACACGGTGTGACCTTTGTCACTAACTCTTCTGTTGTAAGGATTTAATGTAGTTAAAACCTTAAGGTAAATTTTGGAAATTACTGCAAAAGGTGGTGATCCTGGCAGGTATTCATAACCATGAGATAAGATCCTAAGTTCTAGGACTCTGGAAAGATTTTGATCTGAAAGAGCAACACTTAAATTTGGATATATATCAAAATATACTGGACCATGGGCAAGACTTGTTTCTATTGCTCCCATGAGCGAAGCTCGCCAATTAGTACACCTACCATCCCGTAGTGTACACTGAATACTAGTATTCTGACCCAAGAGTGTTAAAGGTTTGAATGCTATCTGGACAAGTCCTATATGGACATATTTATAATTTTTAAAGAAAGGATACAAATCCTGGATATTTAACAAATATAATAACTCATCTTTATTCTAAACAGATGCAGCATACTCAAATGTTTTTATTATTCTTTTACTGGAGAAATCTAACATACCTATCTTATAAATGGTATCTGGTTTGACTTTCGGAATAGTCCACTTATCAAGTGCCTCATTGACATCTTGATAAGCAACGAGTTCTCTTGCCTCTGATGTAGAGGCTTCTGTATTGGCCATGGTATTGGCTACTGTAGAATTATCTTCTGAAGGTACTGTACTCATATGGTTGTATAGTGACCATAAATGTATAATTAAAATTTAATAAAACAGACTATAGTGAACAATAAACATGGCTCTGATACCAGCAATGGTGCTTGACACAGGTTAAAGTTAGCACGTCTGTCAATGGTTTACTAAGTCAAAGGTCCTAACCGCAATCACTGCTAACGGACTGACTCTACGCGACTTGGATGACGTCTCACTAACCCTAAGGCTGATCTAACCATCATTAAGCACAAACCCAGGAATATTATTAAATATAGTTCTGTGTTTATTAATCCTTAATTATGCATTTATGGTCTCATAATTTTACTGTGCTGGAGGGGGAGGCCGAATGGCCGTAGCCAAAAGGCAGATTTGCTCGTTGAGCTGTGTCTGGACTTGGATTATTTTATTTTTACAATTTTCTAATTCTTGGATATGCCAAGAATCATTCGGCCAAATAGATAAATAATATTCAATATTTCTTTTTCTTAATTTATAAAAATCTAATAATTCATTCAAGATAGCAATTTGATAAACAGACATACATAAATAAAAATACAGAAAGAAATAATACTTACAATCAGTACCAAGCTTTTATTATTATACTTCAATACTTCAGAAAGATAAAACACACTGAAAAGGAGAAGATGGAGAGATTACATATTGTAAACTGAAAAACTAAAATTTCGAGGTGCCTTCAACAAGCCTGAGGCTACCTATTTATAACAAAAGAAAAGAAAAGGATAAAGATAGAGCGAGACAGGTGGCGTGTCCTGGTTGGTGTGGAGTCGTACATCCTTATCTCCTCGTGATTCCTTACAATTTTCAAAACATATAATTTTGAGATATGATTATATAGCTAAGACCAAGTTAAGAAACATGGTTAACTATTCTCAATCTCCAAATCTCTTTTAACTATTTTTGAGATCTAGTTTACAAACACAAAAGCGAACACAGAATGTATAGAAAGATGTTAGAAATTTCAAAATTTTATCAAATTTTATATCAAACATCTCACACAGGCACTCAAATGAGTGGACAAGTTTTTTCAAAAATACACCCCATTGACAAACTCTAATCCGGTTTGGCAAGATTGTTGGGACAAATTTAACCACCGAAAACAATAGTCTATAAAAAGTTAATAAGACAAAATATCATATTCAAATCATAATTATTTTACTTTTTCTCTCACAAAACTACAAAAAAGTTAAATGTTCACCCCAAACAGAACTTTTTCAATTAGGCTAAAACAAAAAAAAAAAAAAAAAATCAAGTTAAAAAATTTCTTCCCAAATAAAGGGCCTCTAAAATCTTATTTCTTCATAGATATTCTATGTCTAATTTTATAATCGTGTTTATAGTAGAACTACAATTTTCAAAACATATAATTTTGAGATATGATTATAAAGCTAAGACTAAGTTAAGAAACATGGTTAACTATTCTCAATCTCCAAATCTCTTTAACCCTTCTACCCAAAACACTTATTGGATTATTGAAAATTTCAAAATATAAGGAAAGCAGGAAGTCCAAGGCCCAAGCTAAGACTAAGTTAAGAAACATGGTTAACTATTCTCAATCTCCAAATCTCTTTAACCCTTCTACCCAAAACACTTATTGGATTATTGAAAATTTCAAAATATAAGGAAAGCAGGAAGTCCAAGGCCCAACCCCAACCAAAAAAAAACCCCAAAAAAAAAAAACAATCTGAGTGTGATGAAAATTGAATGGAAAAATTGTAATTTGGATTCCATATTAATATAATTTTGAAAGTATTTTTTTTTTTTAGATTTCTAGTATGGGATTGGACTGTCTCCAGTCATTTTTGGATCCTGTTTTGATAATTTGAATCGTTTATATTTTAAATTTCGTTGAGTACATTATCCTTATAAAAAATCAAGTCAATCAAATAACGAAAACCATGTAGATGGTGAGAAAATAAACGATTCATACAAAATTGATTTAAACTCGTGATTTCCGTTGTTCGATTGACTTGATTTTTCACAAGGATGATGTACTCAACGAACCTTAATATCTGAACGGTTGGATTATCGAAACGGGACCCACAAATGAACTAACTAAGTCCAACAGTATCTCTCTAGTCTCCGGACCAATGGAAGATTTGAGAGAAGCCATGGCCTTTAGCCTTTGTTCGAGAAGAATATTTTTAATTTTACTTTTTGATTTTTTTTAACTATTTTAGTCTAATTAAAAAAAGTTTAGTTTGGAATAAACTTTTAATTTTTTTTATAATTTTATGAAAAAAATATAAAATAATTATAATTTAAATATAACATTTTTTATTAACTTTTTAATTTATTTTATCTTTTAATAAATTAAATTAATCTCAACCATCAGCCAAACAAAACCTGAGTTATTACTGATTTTAAAGAGGGGATTCCGTGCAAGGAAACCAGAAAGGTCCAATCGATTCCGTTATGTGGACCAACGAAAACAAAGATCTCATAAAAAATAAATAAATAAAATAAATTTAAGCTACTTGGTCAAACTAGTGTGAGAGAAACAGGGAGAGAGAGCGCTAGTTAAGACCTTCACCGGTGCAGCCAAGCCCAAGTCTCATGGAAAGGGAGAGAGAGAGAGAAACGTCGGCGTTGAACATATCTTTGCTTTCTTAGTATGTGGAACATGTCATTGATCTTCTTTACTTTGCTTTTACATAATCCATATTTAAGAACCCATCTGTCTCTCTCTGTCTCTCTCTCTCTCTCTCCCTCCTTCAGTGGTTCTCAATAATCTCTCTCTTGAAAAAGTCTTTAAAGCATGGCCGCCGAAGATGGTGGTGGAGGAGGAGGAGGAGGGGTGAGTACCCCTCGGACTCTTCAAGTAACACCCACTTGGGCTGTAGCAACTGTTATCTTCATATTCATCTTCCTTGGCATTTTCATTGAATACTTGATCCATCTCCTAGGCCATGTAAGTAACAACCCGTTTATTAAAAACTTAGGACAAATTGTATCAGTAGTCCTTGTATTTTTTTTTTTTTTTTTTGTACTTGTATTGTTTTAATTCTTATAATTTCAATTGGTTCGATTTTGATATTTAATTTTAAATTTTATCAATTTAGTTCAATTGATAACACTTATTAAGATTCTTGACGAAAAATTATTGCTGAGTTTGATGTTATTAACTTACTGTATGTTTTGATGTTTTTTTTTTTTTTTTTTTTGGGATTGAATATAGGCTAATTTGTGCTTTGTAATTTGATGCAGTGGCTAAAGAAACATAGAAAGAATGCAGTGTCTGAGGCAGTAGAGAAGCTAAAGTCAGGTTTGTTTCAATAATTTTTTGCCTAACTTCTTGTGAAGGTGTGTTTGGATTCAACTTCATGGAAGAGTTGCTTCCACTTCTAATCCTTATAACAATTAATCAACTTAAGCTAATCTTGAATGCTTCCCTCATGTTGCATCCAAACATAACCTTATAATTTTGCTCCCTCTTTTACTTGTTTGTTTTTGTTATTAGAAACATTATATCCCAAAAAAGCAGATATATAAACCAAAAAAATATACATAATGGTGTGATTGCATTAGAATTGACCATTTTAAAACAAAATTTCTATTATAGATGCGTCACACATGAGGAATCTAATTCTCACATTTTAAATTCTAGACTTTCTTTCTAGATATGTAGCATTTTAAACCCGTTTTTCATATTTGATTAATTTTTTTTGGTAAATTGAATAGAGTTTGTGGTTGGGTGCAGTGTTGATGCAGTTGGGGTTCATGTCACTAACACTAGCAATAACTCGAAGGGGTATTGCCAAAATCTGCATACCAAACAGTGTTGCTGATTCCATGCTTCCATGTCGAAAATTCATCACTGAACCAATAACAACCAATGCACTCGGCTTCTCATATGATCATCCTCCTATTTGGGCACCAAACACATTTCGACATTTGGAGAGAAAATTGGAATCCCATTCTCCTTCTCCTATCTTAGATCATTGTGGTTCCAAAGTAATTGTACTAATTTTTTTACATCAGTGTTGAAAAGTTGATGTTTTGGTCGATCTATGCGTCCGAGTAACAGTTTCTCAATTTACACACAAATCAATTACACTGATTTTGTAACCGATTTTTGTGTTCTTAGACTTTTTCTCCGTATAATGATTTTTTTTATTTTTTTTGTGCAGGGAATGACACCTCTCATATCGGTTCCAGGGACAGTTCAGCTGAGTACCTTCATCTTTGTGTTAGCAGTAATGCAGATTGTGTACAGTATTGCCACAATGGCTTTAGGAAGGGCCAAGGTACAAATTCCATCATCTAGTAAATGCATTCTAATCTTTTGACTCAAATTTATATCAAATTTAAATTTAAATAGAAATCACTCAATACACATTCTAATTCATGATTCAAACTGAAATCCAAATTGAGTTTTACTTAAATTTTTTCCCAAATTAAGAGCGATTCAAATATTTACTCAAAACCTATCACTCTACCACTAATGAAGTTTTAGTCAAATTTATAGTTAAATATGAGTTTGTTCAATATGGAGTGATTCATTTAAATAAAATTTTTACTCATATTGTTTGTAAGATCTAGACATGACCTTATGAAAATCTTGTAATTTTTTTTTATTCGTGTATTTTCTTTAATGTAAATATTAAAAATCTCGTTTAAGCTCGGCTTGTTTATTAATGAACGAGGTCGAGCTCGATTTTTAAGCTCATTTATTAATTGAGCTAAGTTTGAATAGTCCTAAGTTCGGCTCGATAAGGCTTGTAAATATGAAGAAAATAAATTAATATTTACTTTTAATAATATATTAAATAATCTTTTTATAATTTATTTTATTTTTCTATTTGTGTAAATTTACATATTTGATTGACGAAATTTATTATTATTTTCTTAATACAAGTATTCTTGTATATTTTATTCATAATTTTCTATTTTTTTTATCTTAATAAGTAAATTAATTTAAGTTAATTTTTTTTCAAGCTCGAGCTTGAGTTTGAATGCTCGAGCCAAGCTTGAGCTCAATTATTTAAACTCGACTTGAACTCAGCTAAAACTCAAATTCAACTAATTCTGAATAAACAAATTTAAACACTCAAAGTTTGACTCAACCCATTTGCCACTCTAAGGCTTCGTTTGGAAGCCAAGTTTGGGTTTTTTTTTTTGATTATTTTAGTTACAAAAAACAAAATAAGTTTTTTAACCTAATAAAACAAAATATCACATCTAATCCATAATTATTACATTTTTCTTCTCACAAAAAAACAAAAAAATCAAAAGTCTTTCTCAAACAAGACTTTTAATCTCAAATTAAAATAATCAAAAAAATCAAAAAATCAACTCCCTTCCAAACGAACCCTAAGTTGCAATGTTACAAATGAATGTGACTAAAAAAATATGCAATCATCCATTTGTGTGGATTTCATTGAGCGCCCACTATGCATGTCGGCAGATTCTCTTCATTGCATTATACAAATTTTTAATAAATTATAAACACATCTTTTAAAATTTATTTAAAATACAAATTATTCTTAATAATTTTAGAAATTACATTCTACTGTTTTAAATTTTTAATCGTATAATAAATAAATTTTTTATTAATAAATTTTAAAATCAATTATAATTTTTAATGATAACTGAAATATATTTTAATTAATAATTCTAGTAATTTTATAAAAAATAATTAAGAATTTAATTTTATTTGTCAATTCTATTAAATAAAAAAATTTAACAAGAATACTTATAATTTTCATAATTGAACAATTTATATTTTAAATAATTCTGTGTATTTAAAATAATTCTGTGTATTGATAATTTATTATAAATTTTTGTGGCAATGACCACTTGAATTGGAAAGTCAAAAGCCCAATTTTTGTCCTTTTGGACTCTACTTTTGCAAAGACTGATCTTTTTAGCTGTAATCTTTTTAGTTGCCACTCATGACTCAACTACATTTTTTTTTTTTAAGCTAATATTAATTTGGATTTTTTTTCTTCTTCTTTTTTTCTGCTTTAATTTTTAAAAAATAAATAACTTTATTTCCTTAATTGTTTGTAGATGAGGCGTTGGAAAGCTTGGGAAAAAGAAACCCAAACAGTGGAATACATGGCAGCTAATGGTATAATTTTTATAACTACCTCTCCATTTTTCACATTTTTAAATTATGAATAAAATATAATTACATTTTACATATATTTTTCACACTTTTTCTTTTTGTCTTTTCAAATACTTATCTAAATCAATGATTCAAATCCAGACTAAAAGTATCGTTTAACATGTGCTAATTATGATTTCTTTCAGTTTTGTTTATAGATTGAGCTTCTCTAATATTAAAATCACAATATGAGAGAACTTGAGAGGTTTATAGGGCCCACTACGAGTTTCGTTTCGATAATCTAAACCGTTCATTTTGTAGAGCCCTCAATAAATAATATCCATAAAAAAAATTTAGGTCAATCCGATAATTGTAATTTTTTCATTTTATAACATTTGTCTCTAAGAAAATTTATGGTCTATTTTAAAAATACATTTGTCATCTATTTTTTCAGAGACAAATGCAATCAAATAAAATAAAAATTTACGATAATTGGATCGAACTAATTTTTTTCATGGATATTACATATTAAAAGCTCCATAAAATGAACGGTTCAAATCATCGAAGTAAGACTTGTGGTGGGATTTATAGGCCTCTCAAGTTCAACCCAATTTTAAATATAGAAAAATTCATTATATGCCAATTTTCTTATAATTATACATTGAATCAGATCCAAACCGGTTTAGATTTACAAGACAAACAACATTTGGGCGACGACATATGACCGACTGTACAACACCAATTCTACTGTGGATTGTGAGTTCATAATCTTGTTATTTTACCAACAAAAATACTCTTTTATTTATTTATTTATTTATTTATTTGTGTTTTCATTTATGTTTAATTTTTTCAGTGAAGTATAATTTTCTCCTTATGTGTGTTTTTATTTATTTAATATGGATATTCTTGAAATTGAACAGAAAAGTTTCTTCAGGCAATTTTTCAATTCAGTAGCAAAGGTTGATTATCTCACTCTCCGACATGGTTTCATTGCGGTTGGTATCCTATCCCTAGCCTTTCATCTTTGCTTTCTTTTATCTCCAAATTCAATACCATTTTATTGTGATTTCTGTAATTTTTTTCAATTTCATTTTGATCTCTCTAATTTTACGCATCACATTTTTGCATTTAATATTCTAAAAATAAATAATAGAGAGACTGTATTGTAACAAAACTGAAAAGGTAATATTCAAATACGAAATTGTGAGAATTAAATTGAAATTTTGTTCAAACTGGAGGACCAATGATGTAAGAGTAATGCTAGAGACCCCAAAAGTTTTATCAAAATTTTTATTAAATGTTTCACACGGGTGTGTTGGTAGAATTTTTGAGATCTCTAACACTTTTGATGATGTAACTTACTATTATCAAAACTTCCCTAGTTTAAAGTTTCTAAAAAATTGTAGTTACCTCCTTCATTGGTGCTAAAAACAATGAGGATGCAAATTATATATGTATTTGTATTGTAACATGATTAATTACAAAATTTTTTGTAGGCTCATTTGTCAACAAACAACACTTTCAATTTCCAAAAATACATACAACGATCATTGGAAGAGGATTTCAAAGTTGTTGTAGGCATCAGGTAAACAAATTTTATTATTTTTGTGTTTTGCAATTCACTATATAGTATGGTTTTGTTTCAAAATCTATTTTTTTAAAATTATTAAAAATTAGTTTTATGGAAATAAATACCAAAAAACAGATGAGTATTTTTTGCACAAGACAAAATACAAAAAAGATGAGTTTTTTTAAAAAAAATTATTATTATATGCTTACTTTATTTGCTTTTAGTATTAGAAAAGAAAAAAAATTCAAAATGAAATCAAATAGGATTCTCTCTTTCACGAACTGAGGTTTTTTTTTTTTTTTTTTCCTCACAAATGAATTTTTAAACCTTTAAATATTTCTTTGTTGAAATTTTTATGCTAACTAAATCACTTTTTGCATTACTTTGGCAGTCCTTTCATGTGGCTTCTGGTTGTAATCCTCATACTAGTCGACGTGTATGGTGAGTTTATATAAATTACTCATATATATATATACACACACGTAAATATAGAGTAATTTTTAGGGTGCTTGAAAAGTTGGCCCAAAAAAAATTTACTAAAAAATTAATCATATTAGCATGAGAACCTTGCTTATTTAAACAGTAATGAATGGGCCGCACGTGTTGAGATGATTATTTTTTCAGAAAATAGGATTAAGATTTTAGGTAGGGTTAGTGGCTAACCTGAAATTGTGAAAAGGGGGCTAAATTAAAATTATTTAAATTTCAAAGGAATTGAAGTACAATTATGTAGAATTTGCTAAACAAACTACTAATTTATTTTTATAAATACTCAAAAAGAATAAAAATTTTCAAAATTGGGGAGTCAAGATAAAATTATTTAATTTTGGAGGGACTTGAGTAAAATTATATAAATTACATAATAAAATTGAGATTTTTTCCAGATTTTTTTTTTCCTTTATCATTTTTATTTGCATTAATAATTCATTCAAATTGTATGAATTGAAACAGGTTGGCAAGTATACCTCTGGGTATCCTTTCTCCCACTCATTGTAAGTATAAAAAATTCCAACTTTTAGTTTTCCCACTTTATCTGTTTACAAGAGGAATTAATTACACTGAAACTCCTTAATTATTAATAAATATTACTTTTGTCCCGTTATTTATAAACTCATACATTTTAACTCTCGCAAAAATGTATTACCCACCCCTACAGATCACCTCTAAAAATGGTGTACTTGTACGATTTCATAACTGAGGGGGTTTTGGTGTAATTAACTCTTTATAAGGGTTTCAATATTTTACATAATAAAAATAATTATTATTATTATTATTGTTTTAAATATTGGATTGTGTATGTTTGTAGATAGTGCTATTTCTTGGAACAAAATTAGAAGTAATAGTGGCAAAAATGGCACTTCAACTGCAAAATCAAAACAATGTGATAAAAGGAGCCCCATTGGTGCAACCCAGTGACAATCTCTTCTGGTTTGGTCGCCCTGAATTCGTCTTGACCCTTATTCATTACACTCTCTTTGTGGTAATTCTTTCATAACTACCAATTGGTCCTCATTTATATGGTGAATTACACAAATAGTCCCTAAAATATATCGGGATTTCTTTTTCAGCAAAGGTTTAGGATCCTTTGTGTAATTTATCCTTATTGATACAGAAGTAAATTGAATTAAACAACTATTCTTCTTTCGATAATTAACAATAAACTAATCAATTTTTTTTTTTTTTCCTTTTGATTTTATTACAGAATGCATTTGAATTTGCCTTCTTCGTTTGGGTCACGGTATGAATTTAGAATTATTAGTATTTTCTTTCTTCTATGAGATTGAGATCTTTTATCTGCTTGAGAATGTAGTAATAAACCTATTAAATATGTATTATCTTAATTTTATTTGTTTGATTATTTTTCAGTTAGAATTTGGGTTCCATTCTTGTTACCATGAACGAATAGAGATCATCAGTTTCAGGGCGGTATTAGCGTAAGTGCAAACACACATTCTATTCTCTCTCTCACACAACTACTTTGCTTTTTCTTTTGTCTTTTATTTATTTTTATTTTTTTCCTCAACATTCAAGCTAAAAAGAAAGTTGAAGTGTTTCTTTGTTTCCATATATCTTTCCTTCATCATGATAATACACTACACGTCTATGAGCACACAAACATATCACACAGAATAAATAAAGAACAAATCTAGAATTAATATGGTGTGGACAAAAATAAAAAAATTTACGGAAAAAATTGTGAAATTTTTATATAGAATGTTCATACAGAATGGTGTGATTTCTTCAGGCATTTTATTTTCAATGAAATCACCCATTTTTATCGTCATAATTTTAAAAATATTGTTGACACATTACTCTACATGTGTTTTCTATATGAACTGATTTAGAGACCCAGATTAATCCATCCAGAAAATTTGGGTGGGTGATTGTGTGGTAGAAATTAATTTGGGTAGTGTGAAATCCATGTGAGGTTCATGTATAGAAAAAATATGAACCATAGGATGAAAATTCTGAATAATTTTTGAGTTGATAAGGGTGAGCCTGTAATATTACTGTTTCTATATAACATTTTTGTTAGTAAATCATTTTCATTTTTAATTTATTTGTCTACTTGCATCTTTAAATGGTGTTTGTAGGGTGATGGTTCAAATCCTTTGCAGTTACATTACTCTCCCCCTCTATGCTCTTGTCACCCAGGTTTTCACCTCTCTCTCTCTCTCTCTCTCTCTCTCTCTCCATATATATACATAGCCTGTGGAGCATGTATCAAACTTGGTGTATTTTGTGTACATAGATGGGAACACATTTTAAGAGTGTGGTGCTAGAAGAACAAACAGTGCATGTCATAAGGCAATGGCATGAAGGAGTGAGAGACAAGAGAAAAAAAAGATCATCACCATTTTCACAATCTCCTCTCCGAGATCGAGATGACTCACCTAGTGTGTGGAGCAACAACAGAACCAACTCACCAGATCTCTCCTCTCATCACCGGATACCATCTCTAGCTGAATTCTCTTCTCGTCACCCCCATTCTGAGATTATTGAAATTCCTGATCAAGAAATCAGTCCACATGAGCCAAGCTCGTCTACGCTCTCAAAATAACAATATCAACATACGTATTAATATCAAAATTCAAAATTATGTACGACTAATATTTAAAATTGAGAGATAAACAATGCTACAACTTCTTGAAAATGTACTAAAGAAAGAGGATGTGTGGAAGTTGAGGCAAAGAGATGTGCATTTGCATGGCATTAATGGCCAATTGTTTTGTTTGTATACTTGTAATTTGAATAGTTGTTATATATCATTGTACATCTTTAGATATTTTTTTATTGATCATACTGGAGCACTCAAGTTTATGATTTTTTTTTGGGGGGCCGGGGGGGGGGGGGGGTTCATTTCCACTAACATTCTTTTATAAATTGAGATATCATATGCTTATTAGGGTGATCACAGATTAGGTTGAGTTGGGGTTTTTGGATCTGCATGCTTTGTTCTTCTTAAACATTATGAACACACCAAATTTGAACTCTGTTGTCATCTTTGTTGCTTTCTTGGATATGGAATTGAACATAATAGCTATCGTTGTTGGGATCCTATCTCTAAACATCTTTGTGTCTCTTGTCATGTGGTTTTCTGGGAGCATAATATGTTTTCGTCCTTATTCTCGTTCCACTTATCATTATCTTCTACTTCCATTTTGTTTACTAATCCTTCTATCGATCTTTTTTCTAATGCCTTTGATGCAGGTTCCTCCTCTCTAGAGATGCATTTGCCTACACCTGATCCTATTCCGACTTCTCTCTCTGATGGCCCCGTTGAGTCTTCTATCACCCTACCAGATCCTCCTCCCACCGATCGTCTACATCGGGTAACTCAACCACCTGTTCATCTTCGTGATTATATTGTCGAGTCTACTGCCTTTTCTACTTATGAACCTACCTCCTATCGTGAGGCTTGTACTAATCCTCTTTGGCAGCAAGCTATGACTGATGAACTACAAGCTTTAGACAAAACTCAAACCTGGGATGTTATTGATCTTCCTCTTGGAAAGACTGCAATTGGCTAATAATGAGTCTTCAAAATCAAGACTCATTCTGATGGCTCTATTGAGCGCTACAAAGCTTGTCTTGTTGCAAAGGGCTTTACCCAGGAATATGACATTGATTATAAGGAGACTTTCGCTCTAGTTACTTGGCTTACCTCTGTGCGTAGCTTACTTGTGTTGTCGCTGCTCACCACTGGGATCTCTTTCAGATGGATGTCAAAAATGTTTTCCCCAATGGTGATCTTCTTGAAGAAGTCTACATACAACCCCCCCTGGGTCCGCTTGTCCAGTTCATAAGGTTTACAAACTACAGCGTACTTTCTATGGTCTCAAGCAAGCCCGACGAGCTTGGTTTGCTAAATTCAGTTCCACCATCCATGACTTCGGCTTCACTTCCAGCTCATATGACTCTGCTCTATTTGTTCGAACCACTCCTAATGGCACCGCTCTTCTTCTTTTTTACATGGATGATATAATTATTACCGATGATGATGTGGCTGGTATTCTTAGCCTCAAACAATTTCTCAATCGTCAATTTGAGATGAAGGACCTTGGAAGTCTCAATTATTTCTTAGGGCTTGAAATCTCTCATGATTCCACTAGTTATTATTTGTCCCAAGCCAAATATGCATCCAATCTTCTAGCACGTGCTAGTCTTACTGATTGCAAGACTACCTCTATTCCCATTGATCCTCAGACTCGTCTCACTCCTTTAGATGGGGATCTTCTCTCTGATACTACTCTTTATCACCAGTTGGTAGGTAGTCTTGTATATCTCACTGTGACTCATCCTGATGTTGCCTATGATGTCCATCTTGTTAGTCAGTACATGTCAACTCCCGCACTCCATATTATACTGTTCTGCTTTGCATACTTCGCTACCTCAAAGGCACTATGTTCCATGGACTCCACTACTCTACTTACTCTTCTCTCAAGCTTCGTGCTTTTTCTGATGCTGATTGGGCTGGGGATCCTACTAATCGACGCTTCACCACGGGTTTCTGTTTCTTCTTAGGGGATTCTCTTCTTACTTGATGTAGCAAGAAACAGTCTCTCATTGTTCACTCTAGTACTGAAACTGAATACCGTGCTCTTGCTGACACTACTCAGGAACTTTTGTGGCTTCACCGCTCCTTCGACACGGGTGTTTCTTTCCCTGGTGTTACCTCTCTCTATTGTAACAATCAAAGTGCCATTCAGATTGCTCACAATGATGTCTTCCATTATTGCACCAAATATATTGAGATTGATTGTCATTTCATTCAACAACATGTTACATGTGGCACTGTTGATCTTCTCCCTATTTCTTCTGCTGATCAACCTGTTGATATTTTCACCAAGGCTCATCCTTCTGGTCGTTTCAGTGATCTAGTTTCCAAACTCAAGTTGGTTGATGCTTACCCACCTTGAGTTTGAAGGGGGTTGTTAATGTATATATTAGCTTTATATATATCTATATTGTAGATATATCTTTGTATCTATATCATTATCTCTATCTCTTTGTATCTCTATCTCTCTCACTATCTCTATCTCTATCTCCATTTCCTTCTATACTTATCTAGGTTTTTCAACCTATATATATACAGGCATCTCCTATTGTATATTATTCAATTCAATATAATACATATACACAATTCTCATATTTCTTTCAACCATTCTAACACCGAAGATTTGTGTATGGAGGACTAGTGCTATGTAAACGTGCATAAGGAGTTTGGTTATGGATAGTAGAAGTAGGAACACAATTGATAGTGTAGACAACAGTACAAGCAGCTTCTCCCAAAAAATATTCAGGACACGAGGAAGAAATAAGAAGGGTGCGAGTAGTGTCAAGAATATGCCTACATTTCCGTTTAGCACGGCCATTTTGTTGGGACGTGCCAACACAGGAACAATGAGGCTAAGTACCGTGATTCTGAAAGAATGAGAGAAAATCAAGATCCCTATATTCCATAGCATTATTAGATCGAAAAATTTTAATGGTTTTAGAAAATTGGGTTTGGACCATGCTTGCAAAATTGTAATAAAGTTGTTTGAGTTCTGATTGACTTTTCATAAGAAACAACCATGTAAAACGTAAAAAATCATGAACAAAGATAACAAAGTAACGTGATCCCCCCATAGTGATAGCAGGTAATGGTCCCCAAATATCAGAATGTATAAGATCAAATGATGCATGAGAAACAGAAGTACTTGCATTAAATAATAAAGCATGTTGTTTTGCAAGTTGACAAGATAAATAATCCAAAGTATCGGGAATGACATAACCCAACTGACTAGTAGAAACTAAAGATTTTAATCGACTAACAAAAATATGTCCTAAACGACAATGCCAAATGTTAAAAGGAGACATGTTGGAAGCAAAATGTAGGAGTAGCTATCGGGGTAGAGTTTGGAACATGAAGATGAATGAGCTCATAGAGATGTCCATACTTACAACCGATCCCAAGAGTCTGTCCCGTTTGAGGGTACTGTACCAAATAACCATTAGTAAAAAATGTGGCAGTTAGACCAAGCTCACATAATTAACTAATAGAGATAAGATTTAAAATAAGAGCAGGAACAAGATAAACATTTGATAAGGATAGATGAGAGGTGGAAACAGAACCAATATGACTTACAGACTTGAGAGAACCATCAGCAATATGAATGGAGGAAATAAGAGGAGATAAAGAAATAGAAGAACATAGAGTAGAACTAGAAGTCATATGATTGCAACATGCTAAGTCAAAATACCAAAGAGATGTACCTGAAGTCATAGATAGAGCAGTAGAATGAGGTGTACCAGAGGTAGTGAGAAACTATTTGAACATGGCTTCAACATCAGTTTGGGAAAAGATAGGAGCGACTAGATCTAAAGGCTCAGAAAATTCCTCAGAGGCAACAGTAGCAGTGTAATGAGCAGGCAAAGATCTAGACTAATTCTCGAGACGTTATGAATGACCTTGTGAGAAAGCACCACAAGTAATAGATGAACGGTCTGGATTACGAAAACAATCTTGCTGCAGATGACTAGGACTAATCTTGTTGTAGTACCAACAGGATCTAACTGGGCAATAAAGCAGAAGATGAATAGAAAGAAGGCCCCGATTCTAACAATAATTGCAAGTAGTGGGCCGCTGGGTGGTTGGTGTAGAGGAACTCAATGATTAGGGAGTGGCAAGAACTGTATCCACATGATGAGTCTTCAAAGGGCCAAGACGAGTCCCCTCAGATAATAACTCAAAAATAGCCTGCTCAAGAATGGGCAATGGAGTGCGATGAAGCAGAGATGCACGCACGGGCTCAAACTGGGTAATGAGAGCCATGAGAAGCTGAACCAATCGTTGGTGATTACAATACTGAGTGAATAAAGTAGCATCTTCAATATGAGGCCAGGAAGGTTCAGAAAGAGCGAGCTGGTCCTAGACAAAATATTCTGAGACAATGAAGTTGACTTTAAAGTTGATACTGATGAGCAAGACCAGTAGTCTGATAATGCTCTGTTAAAAAATCCCAAATTTCTTTGGTAGAAGTAGTCACGAAGTCAAGTTGAAAACGACCAAATTGTAAGCTGATAGGTAACAAAAGTATTCCGAAGCCAAGTGATGATCTGATAATTCTTACTATCCCAGTCCTCTAAACGGTCTGGATATGTGGCAACTGTTTCATGAACCTCTTTCACTGGTTGAAACACATCTCCAGTGATACTGCGTCAGAGTTTCTTCTCTTTCAGAAAACCGGACATGGCCTGGGCCCATAACACATAGTTGGCGCCGTCAAGAATAACAAAGATTGGATGAGAAGCATCATGACGATCCATAACGGTGGTTTGGTGAAGTAAAAAAGAGAAAAACAGTGCTATAAGAGAAAAAAAATCAGCAAAACAAAGCATATTAGTGAGTCTAAAAGGTCGTAAATAGTTGGAAAATGGGTATGTTGTGCAGAGATGATGTCAGCAAGGGCTGGATGACGTCAACAGGAGGTGTGGTGCACAATAGCAATAGCCAAAAGGGCCACGCAGATCAGATTGACATGACGATAGAATAAATAAGACACGCGTGTAGCAATATAGAGAACAACGTATCTTGGCGTAGGGTGACTTCGTGCCGTGGGCAAGCAACTGAAGGACGCGTTGGAGAGTGGCGGCGGAAGGCCGAGACGTGCCAAGCACAAAAACATCATGTGAGGGCGTGTAGAGAACTTTTTGGTGACGTAGTTGGTGCCGTTGGAATCATGAGGAGATTCCGATCAGTTTGGTGGTAAGGAAAAAAATCTTGGGTGAAAATAATAGTGAAGCAGTGCTGGATCAGAGATAATAAAGTGTATGGGTGATGGAATGAATGATGTAATGCCACTGTGCACGAGACTAAGCAAGAGAAAAGAAAAAAAAAGGCTATAAGTGTAGAACCTAAAGCTCTGATACTATGTTAGAATGGTTGAAAGAAATATGGGAATTGTGTATCTGTATTATATTGAATTGAATAATATATTGTTACTCAAAAAATAACCTAAGAGGGGGGTGAATTAGATTTCTACAAATTAAAATTAATAATACCCCAATAAAATTAACTACTAGTACAACAAATTATTAACAAGCACAATGATAAACTTAGCAGTAAATGATCAAGCAAAATAACAATGAAGTATAACTAACATACAGGGTAAATCAAATGATTAACACATGAATATTAGATAGCTATAGCAATAGTAGGAAAGTAAAGAGATTATGGAAGAGGAGACAAATAGATTTATAATGGTTCGGCTTCAACCAAGCCTACATCCACTCCTCAAGGTTCACTTGAGATTTTTCACTCTCTTCTAACTTCACAGGGGTGCTAGCAACCTCATAAACATGGAGCAATCCTCCATAGATTTTACACAGACTTCACAAGCCCAAACCCTTGCAAATCTTAGGTGATTCATAATCACTCCCAAGATTTCAAGAATACAGTGTTTGCAACACTTTTACAAGATGAAATGGTATTTTTGCTTTCAAAGAAAGCTTACAATAAATATCTCTCCCAGATGGATATACAAAATGAAGCTCTGGTTTTTCTATAAACCTCACACAGGAAAGATAGGCTTAAAGCTATACGTCTCAGTGTATAATTTCTGAAAGAGAATGTAAACAAAAATTGAAGAATACTTCTCAGAGAATTTTTTAGAGAATAGATGTGAGTGATTATAGATCAAAGAATATTTTCTGATTTTTTTTGTAATTTGTTTACATTAGAGGCTTTGATATATATAAAGAAACTTATAGCCGTTTATGACCATTGTATTCATTTGAATTTATAGCCGTTTATAACCGTTGTACTCCAACATTACTAATTTCAATATCTTCCACTTGAACCTTTTAGCCTGCTGCTGTGCTAGGCTGTTTGAACCTCTGTTTTGGGCTATTTGAACTCCTGATTTAATCAAATATTAAATATATTCTAACAACATTTAGGATAAAGGTTTAGGTGAGAAATAATTGGACAAAATAAATTTTTATTCTATTTTTCTCTTTCAAATAAATTAAGACATAATTAAATAAATCATCAAAATAAATTTTGGATTTAAAACATAATTAAATAAATCATCAAAATAAATTTTGGATTCTATTTTTCTTTTTCAAATAAATTAAAATATAATTAAATAAGTCATCAAAATAAATTTTGGATTCTATTTTTCTCTTTCAAATAAATTAAAACATAATTAAATAAATCATCAAAATAAATAAGTTTAACATATACAAATAGGAAATGCTTGTATATATATAGGCTGAAAAACCTAGATAAGTGTAGAAGGAGATAAAGATACAAAGAGATAGAGATAGAGATACAAAGATATATCTACAATTCAGATAGATATAAAGCTAATATATACATTAACAGGGTGACATCTTATCAACTATCTGTTCAAATTAGGAGGATTGAAAAAAATCAATCTCCACTGGTTTGGCAGATGCAGATTGAGTGGGTCGTGCAGGTTAGCAGATGGATGTGATCGATTTGGCGGTTTGGACTTTACAAATTTTAAACATTTTTTTGAATTATAATTCATCTTTTTTACAACATCCAATAACTAGTAATCTTGAAATATATGTATTATTTGTCTATAATAAGCCATGACACCACGCATATATATTTTTAAGGTATTGTTTTTCATTTTTACAAAAATATATTTTTTATTCTTTCTATTCTATATTGTTACTTGTTAGCAAATTTTTATTTTTTTTTAAACTTCATCTACGGACGGATCGGTTTAATAGTTGATCCACTATCTAAATCGTATCCATGATTTTTGAAATATTTCATTTGCATCTGTCCATCAAAAGAGACACATCTGTCCAAAATCGATCGAATTACATCTGTTCCAACGGGTTGGACGGGTTATGCATGCTTATAGAAAATTTATAGTGGATGTTTTGTCAAATGTGAGTGTATTCTGTTTTGATAATTTTGGACTATTGTCATGTAAATGCTAAAGTTTAACAACCTAATGAGAAAAGGGATTAAAATTATAAACGGCTAAACAGTGAAACCTTTACGTTACGAACAACCAGTCAAAAGATTCACAAATATCAAAAGGCTACGTAGAAAGAAATTACTAGTAATATTACATACCTAGAATTTTATTTAAGAATATCATCTAGTGATTCAAATTTATTTTATATATCAATCTAATAATACATTAATTGAATCTCCATCACACACTTAAATTCAGTGGAAAAAAATCTGGTCATTTTTTCTAGATAATGAAACTTACTGAGAAATTAATCATTCAGTTTGTTAAACTTGGATAGGAGAATGATATTATAATATCTTTTATACTAAAACATATGTTATACCTTTGTTTATTTATGTGTCTAACTACTAGTATCTACATTAGTTTCGATCGCTTTAATTTTACTTAGAGAGATTGGTATAATTATGTTAAATTTATAAGAGTTATTGTAAGTTTTTTTTATCAAAGGTGATTAGTGTAATTTGCCCTTAATAAATAAATAAGGTCCCATATATTTATGGGCCTGACATTGGGCCTGGATCTAAGGCTTGGTTTGGGTACTCTAGAAAAAGTCAAAAAATTACTTAAAAAATTAAAAAGTTTTCACTATTCACCCAAAAAAGATATTAAAAAATTAATTTTACACAATCTTTCTTTTCAAACAATCATAACGGCAGGCGAAGCATTATTGTGGGAAAAATTGCACTTATTTAGGTGTACACATAACACAGTGTTGTTCGGCCCGTAAGGGCCATCACGGGTCCCGTTTTAATAATCTGGACTGTTTAATGTGTAGAACTTGTCGAGTACTATATGACTGTCAAAAATTACGTTGATCGGATATCGGTAACTATATGATCAAATCAGTTAAAATTTATAAAATAGATGGTGTTATAGTTAACAGTTGAAAAAAATAACTAATCCGATAAGATAGCTATCGATATCCGATCAACGTGATTTTTTACAAGTATATAGTGCTCGACGAGTTTTACACATCGAACGGTTTTAATTAGCAAAATGGGACCCGTGATAGGCCCCCACGGGTTGAACAACACCTTCAGTTCACTGCCCGAAAAGCAGGGAATCATCTCCCTCCCCCACTCTACGCGCACTGTCCCTTACCGTACAACTATTCCATCACTTCCATCACAATCTTCTCCTACACACTTATTTATACAATTTTTTAATACACATTTTTTCATAAAAAGTCAAAAAGTTAATCCAAACATCCATATTTTTTTCCTCAACTTTTTACTCCAAAAAGATAAAAAGTGCACTTATTTAGGATACCCCAAACAACCCCTAAATTTGGTTAGACAGGCAACGGACCTTGTTAGATTGTGGATCCCTTGAGAATTTTGAATGTCACTCGGGGGGGGGGGGGGGGGAATTTAAAAAAAAAATAAAGATTAATTACCAAAAAGTTCTATCTATATATTTGGTGGTAGCTTAGGTCTTGTCAAAAAGTTTTTGAACCATTAAGTCTCATTTATAGGTAAAAAGACGTTTTGCCCTTTAATCCCAAAATTGAGAATGTTCTCAATTTTAAAATTGAGAATGTTCTCAATTTATAATTATCAAAACTAAGAAATTTCTCAATTTTTTCTAGTATGAACTAATAATATTATCAAAACTAAGAAATTTATAATTATCAATTTTAAGAAATTTCTCAAATTTTTTCATGATTAAAATTGAGAATATTATAAACTTAAAATGTTCTCAATTTTAAATTAGAATTCAGAAGAACAATGTAGTCTTTCTTCATCTAACTTTCCAGAAATGAAGCTCCCTTGCAATCCACCGTAGAATCGTCTATTTTTCCCTCTTTTGCAACCCAAGAAAAACCAACCTTCTGACCAAAGGATTCGACAAATCGTTCTTGGCGATGAAAAAGAGATCAGGGGATGTGCAGGGAAGAGCTTTGGAGCTTTTGGAGACATTAAAGAAGGTGAAAGGTCAAGCTAGAGTTCAAGCTCTCAAGGAGCTCAGGCAAATCGTCTCTGCTCACGATTCGGCCAAGAAAACACTGGCGGAGAACAATGGGTTTTGTCTGATTTCTTCATTGTTGGGTCGTTTCACAACTCATGTTGTTGAGTCGGAGGCTATTGGAATTCTTGTGAATTTTGATCTCGATTCGAAATGGATAACCAATTTGATGCAACCTGCGAAGGTATCGTTAATGGTGGGCATGTTGAATGAAGGGTCGACTGAGACGAAGATCAATTACACGAAATTGATCGAAATTAATCACCCACGTTTGTCGAACTAAAGTTGCGTAGAACTTCAAACTGCAACTGTGAAGAGAGAGAGAATGAAGACAGTAATGATGTTTGGCAGCTATGAAGAGGTTTTGGAAAGATAAATTGGGCTATTAAAAATTAATGGGACTTGACGAAGTAAATAATTTTATTTAGGACTTAATAGAGTATAAGTTCATAAAATAAGACTTGTATGTAAATGCCCTCCAAAAAAATCATTCAAATCCTACACTTCTATTTCTACTTTAATTCTATTTATCCAATTTCAAAAAGACTAAAAGTTATTTATTTATTTATTACTAGATTGACTCAAAAACAATGATGAAAAGAGAAGATTATATCAAATAAACACATAAATAAAAGAGAATATGTTTAGTTTAATTTTTTAAATCATTTTTTTTTCAAAAATAAAAATAATTTCTACAAAAAAAAATAATAATAATAAAACCCTCATCATTTTCAAATGTTTTTATTTTTTGTGGGACAAAAATAATTTTAAAATTTTTTAAATATCTATTTGATGTTTCTATTCGTCAAACTAATTTCTGTTCACCCAAAATCTTAATTTACATATTTTTATTCAACTAGATAGGATTGCACAAGTTGATTTAAACACGTCTTAATGAAAATAATATTAAAATGTGTAACTAATCTTTCACTAAACGAGTTATTTTTGTCAAATTCATAATATTATACAGATTTGACACTAACTCGACATATTTACTTATCGTGTTATTGTTTCGTATTAGTCAAATTCGTGTTGAAAAATACTCAATCTCAACCCGCTAACTTTATACACAGTTCATGTTTCTTAACCTTATTCCCCCAAAAAAAAAGGCACCCCACCTTCCATGAGGAAGGTGCACATCAAAAAAAAAAAAAAAAAAGAAAAGAGCATATAACTAATGTAGATGAGATGTCTTCTTAGGAAGTTGACACTACAATTTTGTACTTATCAATGAACAATCTCCATCTTCCTTATGAGATTTAGATGGTTGAAACCCCATTTTAAATTGATGGTTACAACAAAAACACGTTAAAAGGCTACACCCTAGACATTAGACAATGACAAACTTAATTGCCCGTTGAGATATTAGAATAAAATGGGCACATACATTTTCAAACTAGGCCCCAAGGCCATATACACCAACAATATTGTCTTGGAATCAAAGAAAATACAACATAAAATATTTGACTTTAAGTTGGAGATCCACACCTTCTATTGTTATCAAGATATCAATTGAGGCTAGGACAATTAGCTATCCCAACTCTTTTAAGTGAAAATTTTAGGGGTCAACATTTTCTTTTGACAAGGTTTAATTTAATTTAATTTTTTTTTTTTTTTTAACAAGAATTATTGATCCATTGAAAAATCACTAAACTCGTAGGAATTAATCAACCTTAGTTTCAGTATCCAGTAGCTAAGATCCTTTTCCCTATGCCTCCCCCTGCCTCAAATATATATATATATATATATATACATATATGTTTTTTTAAAATCATCTTTTTGGTTTTAATATTTTATCCTTAAGTATTGATCACATGGAAGAGAAATCACATTATATTTTGTAGGTGTTTAGCTTTGCTATGGATGCAAAACAAAGCTACTAGGATTAGCATGATGGGGATTGTGTTATTATCTTCCCAACATTATCTCATTAAGCTCCTTGCTTGCTGCTACCCAACTAGCTAGATGACCAACCTTGAATTTAGTAAGCAATGCTATACCATACCTTTTTTTATTAATGAAAAAAAATTATACATAAATGATTTTTTTTTTTTTTTAATTTATCTTTTACTATTACAAGAATCAAAAGTATGGATCTCACATGTATTTATTAATTTGGACTTTACCATCTTTTTTTAATGTATAACATTACTCTTATTTTAATTCATGACAAAATTAGAAAATATTATACTCCATTTTTTTGTTATTTAATTTCTTCCAAATATGAAACCAATATAAGCACCCAACTAGGATGGTGACATAAAATAGTGGGGGAAAAAATAGTGCAATTTTCACTTACAAATAACGAGTCATATAGAGTTTAAATAAGTTAGAAAAAGTTGATTATTGAGAATCAGATAAAAGAATTCATTTAACCTATATTTTCAAATGATTAATGTTTGGGTGTGGATTACCATCTAGTTTGGCCCACTATTGGCCCATTTTGACAATTCGAACAATTATTTTGTCGAACCCGTTGAAAAGATTATCCATATCAAAAACAGCTTGATCAAACATCGTCAAACACTTGATTGGATCAAAGTTGTCTAAAAAATAATTAACAGACAATATGATTTTGAAAGTAACTTGTCTATGTTTTTTAGAAAAATATCATCCGACCAAGTTTCTACTAATGTTCGATTAAACTAATTTTTTTTATGAATGATCTTCTCTATAATACCTACAGACTAACTTATTTAGATTGTCAAAATAGACCTAAAATGAATTCATAGAGAGTTGAATGAAGGACAATTTAGACTTTTAACTTTTAACTTTAAAAGTTATATTAAACATAACTTTTTCCATGGCTTCTAAAAATCACTCCAAAACACCAAACCATCACCCCTTAAAAAAAAAAAATTTGTTAAAGGGATGGTGGGTTGGTCTAAATCATGATCATGTGGCAATTAAAAAAAAAGGTAGTGGGAGAAGAAGGTAAGGTCATTTTAGAAAGCATAGGGTGAAGGAGTAGGACAATGACACATGAGAAAGGGTACGATGAATGCGGGCGATATAAACGACCAACGGTTCTACCCCACAGACCAAACATATAATCGATTAAAGTGTTTTTGTTGACACGCACAAAACACTACTACTACATTACAATTTACAACACAACACCGCAAAGCTTATACACACACATGCTTTAGTTTTGAGAGAGTGTGTTGTGTCCATCAAGCAGTAGTGAGTTGTATGATGATGAAAAGTCACCCGCATAATTCTCGAGGGGATTCTTTCTTCATTCTCCCACTTACCTCCCATCTCTCTCTCTCTCTCACTTTCTCTCTCTACTTACTGCCTTTTCTCTCACTATATGTATTATATTGGGAAAATTCCTAATTTGAAGTTCAAAAAAAATATAACAAGTTTTATAATTTTGATATAATTATATTAATTTTTCTTTTAGTAATATTAGAAAAATCAAAATTAATGTAGATAGTATGAAAATATAAAAATACATCAAGTAAAATATATATTTTGGTGTAAAAAAATGACTATATCATTTTTTCATTCATATGACTAACGAATTTCTGATAAGACATAATCACGTGTTGGGAAAGTCTACAATGTGCACCTTATAAAAGGGCATATAATATGCACTTATTGTATGGTCCATATCGTGCCACATCATAAAAAATAACCTGCTAAACTGGTCATGTAACAGGTTACAGAAAGAATCATAACTTTTTTTCAAATATCATAACAATATTACAATGAATCATAACAATGTCATAATATTCACCAAAGTGTCATAACAAAGACACTATAAATCATAACAATATAATGACAACTCATAACAAATATAATTATTTCTAATCAATTATCATAACATTTGAATCGTAACATTTTTTATTATGATTCACCGTGACAAATCATAACTTTTGGTAGTAAAATCATAACTTTTACTAAAATGAATCATAACCACAACTTTTTTCTCCACAATCATAATAAGATTAACAAAATGTCATAACTTTTATTAATGAATCATAACCACAACTTTTTTCTCCACAATCATAATAAGATTAACAAAATGTCATAACTTTTACTAATGAATCATACACTACAAGAATTTTCACTTTTGGCGACTAAATTTTTAGTCACCAAAAGTTAATTTTAGTCGCCGAAGGGTTTTAGCAACTAAATTATTTGGTCGCAATAGTCGTCGTCAAATAATTGTCGGTAAAGGTAATTAGCGACTAAAATTATTTCAGTCTTCCATTTGAATTCACCTACACACTAAATGTAAACAGGATTGCGCATTCAAGAATCAATCATGCATGCTTTCTTCGGATGCTTTTGCAAAAGTTAAAAAGAATTCTGGTTTAATGATCATACCTTGCTGTACCCAGAAGAAGGAGATCCACATCCACTTCCTCATCACTAGTAGCAGATGCAGCCCTCAATCGGCTACCTCTGATATGAGGGCCTACAACACTACTACTATCACCACCTCCATGCGGGACCAAAACAAGGCCTTGTGGGTAGTTGGAGATTTCATCCTCCATAGATTCTGATTGGATCATATCAATAAAATTTAGTTAAGAGTTTCATGTCCCAATAGATGATGCAGTTATATTTGTATAAAGAGGGGAATGGTGATTTCAGATTGGATGAAAGAATCCAATTATTATGGCTTTGGGTATCCAAAGAAGAAAAAAATATTTGCGTTCAACATTTATGCATAAATCAAACCTAGCATATTGTATGAAAAATCCAAATCCTTTAAGAACTAGCTATCAAGATCAGGAATCATGTTTGAATCTTGGATTTGTGAAGGGAAACGAAAAGAGAGATGTAAAAAAAACAAAAATAAAATAAAATACATAAATAGCTTCTACTAATGTTGCTAAGTCGCTGAAGTTCAGGTAATATGATCGAACCAAGGTCTGGTCTGTCTCTCACTGCAGGAAATTCAACTTTTAACGGCGTTTATAAAACGCCGCGATAAGTGCCAAAAACACCACTTATTCTTTTTGTGATGCTTAGCACCAAATGTCTAGGACGCAGCCGTCGCTATAGCATTGTAGCGCTTTAAAAACGTCGTTAATTTGTTATAGGCGGCGTTTTAAAAAACGCCGCTAATGTGGTACATAAGGCAAAGTGACGTCATGACAATTTTTAGCAACGCTTTAGAAATGTCGTTAATTTGTTATAGGCGGCGTTTTAAATGTGATACAGTGATGTCCTGACAACTTTTAGCGACGTTTCAAAAACGTCATCATAGCTTTTTTAATTTTAAAAAACCTATAGAGTGGGGTCCTAAAAAATGCCATTACATCTTTATTTTTTTAATTGTATTTTTTAAAATTATTACTTGTAATAAAATTGCAAAGTAGCACTAATATGAAACAATAACTCCTATTTCCATTCAAATGAACATTTGTCAAAGGAAAAAGGTAGAAAAATAACAAAAGAATTAATTTGAGACCAAGCCAGTATCTAGTGATATTCATCCTCCATCATCGCCTTTTCACATCGAGACAAGTGAAAAGGTCTATAATAACATTACGTGCTCCAACAAAAAAATATTTGAAATAATAAACCAGGCAAATTTTGGAAATCATCCAATAATGGGATTAGTTATGAGGCTGTAAACATCAATTAAACCATTAAACTGCCTTCCACCACCATTCTTAGCAGCTGTAGCATCATTAGCCAAACGTGTTCGAGCATAATCTTGGGAATAAACAAAAAGAGAAGATGAAGCACCGGAAGACACTGACGCCAAATTCTAAGCAAACCACTTCCAAAGAACTATCCTTGTCTCTCTTGAAATTAAACCTCTTAAAATAATCTTTGTAAGCAAAGTTCAGGGCCTGAAAAGGATTGATGAAATTGCAAATTCTGTGAGACATTCTATAAAACAAGACATGGTTGTCAACAAATGAAAAATCAAAACGGAAACTTAATGAATCACATCGTCAAGCCAGCATTTTTAATTCAAACTTCCAAACCGGCAGGATGAAATTTTGGAGGTCCTAAATCAATTCCAGATTAGACATCAGTTCCTTTCAAATTTCAGGATGTCAATCCATCCCTTTGTTAGCAAACACATATATATACACTAATTATTATGCAATTGTTATTTCTGCAGACGACACACTCAGATGGGGTTGACCCATCATGTGAGAGGCAGGTAATGGAAGAGATGTTTTGGATCAGTGGACATAATCGCTCCCATACTAATCAAGAGCGAAAAACGAAACAAAAGAAATGGCAAGATTAACAAATATAAACAAAAGATAGGCTAACTTTGGGTTGGGAAATATCGATAACATTGGTAGTGTTGCTTCTCCACAAAGCAATAATGCTTTCATCCTTAATTGTTCGGCAAAGCGTCGAAATTCCTTTGTATGGTTCACACACGTAATGGCGACCATCAACGAGCTAGAACATTTTAGAGCAAAAGAGGTTTAATCAAAGAGCCTTCATATAAAAATAATATTATCAAGACTAAAATATAGTCTGTCGAAAATACAAGAATGAGCTATTCTCTAAGTCTTTGCCTTATCAAAGATATCAATCCTATTAACTTAAATAATAAAAGACCATGAAATTACTCTAAACCTTTGATAATAATAATGAAGGATTGTCCTCGGTAGAAATAAAACAAATTGTTCAAGTTATAACATCAATCCCCAAAAAGGAAATGGTCGATTTGAATAGCATAATACCTATATATCAATACATGACAAATATGAATTCCATTCAACATTTGTTAGGCCCTTAATAGATAAAGTACAACATTTAAGATTTGTCTTGGACCATAATGGAATCTCTAATGCTATTTGGGAATAAGTGAACAAGTGTTTGGGAGTAGATTGGGTACATTTCCAGCTTGCTTTCCTCCAATGCCAACTTGGGCATTTGAAATAGCAAATAGTAAGATTAAGTCACCAAGACAGAATCAAATAAGATAAAGGCATTGCTATTCCGATTTTCCACTCAATTAAGATTTATTGCTTTAACAAAATTTACACCCCAAAAAGCAAATCAAAGAGGAAATAAACCAAACCAAAGCTAAGTAAAAAAGAGCATTCAAGAAAATCACCCTTCACAAAAAAATAAAAATAAATCAACATCAAAATCAAAATCAAAATCAAATTCAAATTCAAATTCAAAATCAAAATTAAAATTAAAATCACCAGTGATAACATCAAGGTTTAATGGCTACAATGAAGATTGAGATATAGCTAGCTAGGCAGCTTTCATGGAGGAGCATTTCTTAACTATCCAGGCAAAATAAGTTTTCTTTTTAGTCTACACCTATTCAGTATTGTTTTTGCATTTTTTTTTATTTTTATTTTTTCTATTTTAATTTTGGTCTCTTTAGAAACAAAATAATAAAAGGTTTGTTGTAGGTTATTTTATCCGATTTGTGCTTATGACCTGTTGGCGATGCTCACGACCCAATTAATGGGCTTACTAGTTCTGACCTGAGAACATACTCATAAATACGAACATATTTTCATATTCTCACAGACCATCCATCTAAAATAAATGCCTCCATGGCCACTTTCCTAAAAGCAGTTGGTTAAAAGTAACCTACACCCAAACCTTAGGCTGCCCTCCTTCAAAGAACACAAACCTCCCAATCCACCAAGTAGTATCCAAATTGTTCCCTCACATCACCCCAGTTAAATGTAACCACAATCAAATCTACAATAAATATCAATTTATTGTTGTGCCATCACTGTGTCTTATGTTTTAATTTTTTGAAAATTCCTGTATCAGTATGTCAGTATGCCATATCTTTCATGTGTTTGTATATGTGCTTCTCAAGTTGTCCCTGAATCCTATACCCATCCCATCTCCCCATCATTATATCCTGAAATCCTCCAGCCAAATTTTCCTTACTGATTGGCACCTTGCCACTGTGAAGTCCCCCACAATCCAATAGAAGATACACGTGATCTAACATGATGTTTTGGAGCATAGACTTCAATACATCCAACAAGTGCTCCCCTTGAATGGGAGCCACCGAAGAACATGTCCATAATCCTATATAAAGATGAAGTGTTGTGAACTTGTGGTTGTTTGACCAAGTAAGTTGCCCTCTTCTAAGAGGAAAATCCATCAAGTTGCTAAATTTCAATAAATTCTGAACATTCTTTCGTGGCCCCAGATATATTTTGACATCTAGCCCTTTCAGATGGAACTGAATAACAATGAGGACCGAATTGATGCATGATGGAACAGAAAGTTTGCGGGAAAAAAATTTATTTAGAAAAACAGTTTTCAAAGAAACACCACCTGATTACACAATCTAAAATACCTTCTCTAAGTGAGTTGTTGATAATACCTCACCAAGCGATCCAAGTGTCTCGTCTCCAAAGTGATTCACCTTGCACCCTCTTTGATATATTTTTGTGTATATATTTTCTACAGACCTTAAAAATTCTGATGGCCAATTTTTGTATCAAATACATCTGATATATATACACAACACATGATAGAGTTTGCATGTAGGTGGGATCCTTAGGGATCTCTATCTTTTAGTTGTGGGGATAAAATAAAAGATGTATCTTTTATTTTAAATATACAGGATACAACTTATCCAATTTTTCATTAATTATCTTTTAAACAGATAATATAGAACTTCCACTAATTGCAATAATGTCCATCAACACATTACAATTAAACCCCTAAAAGTAGAGAATTACAAGTGAGGCCCTTTCTTACAATTAATCACAAATTTCCTTCCACCAAACTATATTCCACATGAGCTATTAGGTATGGACAAATTTATCACTATCAAAAGCCCTAACTCATGTAACCGAATTCTAAATTTTTCCTTCTTCTAATTGGACCCTAAAAGCATTTTCCAAAAATAGTATTTTTACAATTATATATGTATAAAATATTTTTACGAAAAAGTAACCGGCCGGTTTTCTTTTAGTCCAATGTTAATAGGAAAAATTGCTTGAATATACTTTCTCACTTTGAGAATGGTGGATTCCATGTTAAGCACCTATATAAATTAATTACCACTCACATAACCCAACATGTCCGCAGTATAGCCTTTGATTCGCGTCCACCGATTGACAATGTCAAAGTTAAATGAATAGTTAATTAATTTATACAAGCCTCTCAGGTCAAAGGAAAATAAGTGTATTGTAATAGAACTACCTTTTAAACTGACAGTGATCATTCCATAGGTGTTCTTAAAACCGATCCTGTTAGGTATGTACTTAATGCATAACACCCACATATTTGCTTAAGGTCACTACCTCAATGATGGAGTTAATCATTCTATCATATAGCAGCAAAACAGGTGTAAGCCGTAGTAGTGTGACGCCCAATCAACACCCATAGCCTAGAACATTAATTGGGTCTACAAGGCACCGAAAAATCATAACTCCCAGCTTTTGGTTCATTAACCATTAGCATGTTTTTTCTACAATGTTACCCAAGGGACCTTATGTTCACATCATATGTAACATTAAATATAACATTACCCATAATAACATACAAAATGCAAAATATAAAATGCCAAGCAATTTATTTAATCAGTCAATAAAGTCAACAAATTGGTTTTTGAGGGCACAAATGCTAACAGGAACATCCCACCTCACCTGTATGTCACCTAACTCCACTCGATGGTCCTCTGTAGCCAAATGATCAATAGGTTTATACCCTCCTCAGTCTTGAGAAGGGCCAGTAAAATCAAAATAACATCTGAAATCATGTATGAGACTTCGAGCCTCTGTATCCAAATCATCAATAGGTCTATACACTCTGGAGTTTTGAGAAGCACCAGCAAAATAAAAATAACATCTGAAATAATGTAGACAGTATGCACTCTCAATGACATCATCTATCCTTTTATGCATATATAAAGAAGTTACCTACTTAATATTTAGTGCACAATGACTATGTAATATATTAAGCAACTGCATTGACATGCCCAAGTTCCTTATCCATTTTAAAATGATGAGAATTGGTCCATTTCAGAAAGAAACTAGGAAAAACTTAATTATTCAGGACTTGCAGCCAAGTCTTTTCTATCAACTCAAGTAACAAAAAAGAATAGTGAGAATTGCATGGGTGATTAAAAGACTACATTTTAATATCTAAAATGACATTAATCAAAGACAAAGAAGGATAGTGAGAAACAAAAGAGGAACGCTTGATCACTAAACATAATAATCAACAGTCAAAAGTTCTGCAATGGGAATATGCCATATGGATTTAAAAACATCAGGGGCACTAACAGTTTTTGGAGACTTTATGAAACATAAAGATAAAGACTCCAATAAACAGTTTATTCATCAAGCAATCAAATAGAAAAATACTGTGTCCACTATTTAAACTCACATGAAGCCTTTTCTTTGAAAACAACATTTTCGGGCGAAGCATCCAATGATTCTTGAGGAAGTTTCCTTGAGGATCGGGGACCTGAGAGCGTAATTATAATTAATAATTAGGTCGAGTTCTTCAGCCATCTTGTTCAAATTTTAAAAGTAGGCAGAAACTGATGGACACTGGACAACTAAGATCCAAAGCATCTCGAACGCTTAATTGAAAGCTGAAGCTTGAGGATTTTAGCATTAATTGACCAAAGATCCAAAGCATCTCGAACACTGATAATGAATCATGAAAATATAAAATGTGAGAAAGGGATTGCGGTCTAGGGTTTCATAGACCAACCCAGGGATTGCGGTCTAGGTATTTTCCTATTTTTATAAACCAACCCAGTCAGTTCACAAACGTGAAAGGGGCAGTTTCAAAGAAAGGGATTGTGGTCTAGGGTTTCATAGAATGGATATGGAGAAAGGGGGAGAGAAAAAAGTTGCAGAGAAAGAGAGAGAGAGAGAGAGAGAGAGAGACATACCTTCAGGCGAAGTCCAGGGTAGGTCTTGTTCGCAGGATGGTCTTCGAGGAATGCCCTTCGAGGGCGAAGAAGAGTGTCTCGCATGCTGTCTCCAAAACAGGGGCTTTGGGGAAAAAAACCTGAAGAAATTTGAAAAAAAGTTACCGGTTGAAGAGATTGTTAATATTCTAAATCAAATTATTGAGTGACTGAGATTAATTTGTAAAAATCTAATGGTTTAAAATAAATGTGTATATGATGTGCACATCTTATTGAGGTGCACATCTTAACAGCTCCCTCAAGTGTTATATGAATTAAAACCATAATGTTGTATTTGGTTCATAAATTTGGATAGGAATTTGAAAAATGAAGGAGAAAATGTGTGTGAAATATAAATAAAATATAATTATATTTCATTCACATTTTACTTACTTTTTTCATTTCCCTTCTCAAATTTCTATCTAAATTCATACTCCCTAATGTTGTGTTTGGTTAGGAGATTTGGGGAGAGATTTGGAAAGAGAAAGGGAAAAGATGTATGAAACTAAGTGAAATTTAGATATATTTTATTCACATTTCACCTACCTTTTTTCATTTTTCTTTCTAAATCCCTCTTCAAATCCCTCAACCAAACACAACATAAGAGAATCGAATGTAGTTATGTTAAACTTGTGAGATTTATTGTATTTTTTCAAAATCTCAAGAAGGCCAGTGTGATTTATCCTATTATATATATACCTAAGAAGACATTATTAGTAGGTTGAGTTTCTCTTGGGTTTAAATCTGAATTTGATAGAACTTGAGAAACCCATAGGGCACACCACAGATCTTGATTCGATAATTTAAACAATGAATTTTAGGGCATTGATTTAGACCTCCTTAAAACACCCACCCCCACAACCCACTCACACACATAGAGGTTGGAGATTGCGTGAGAAGAAGAAAAAAAAAAAAAAAAAAGTTGACCAATCAAAACTAAAGGGGGTCTCAACCTTTATTCTTCATTTTATATATCCCTCAATGTAGATCATTCATGAAAAAAAATAAGTTTATCCGGTAATCGTAACTTTTTATTTTATAGTGTTTATTCCCAAAAATGAACGACAAATATATTTTTAAAAATAAATTATTTATTTTTTTGAAAACAAATATAATAAAATAAAAATATTACAATTATTAAATTGACTTAATTTTTTTAATAAATAATACACTATGAAAATCTTACAAAATCAACAAAACCCTCCATTTGGATTATGAAAGGACGTGGGAGCAGGATTCTCATTTATTTGTGAACTGGTCTAACCCTTCATTTTGATTTGCCATGTGAGAAAAAAAATTAAAATTGTTTACCTAAAGGGTAAATTACACTTTGCTCCATTCAAGTTTCACTTATTTTTTACTTTGGCTCTTTAAATTTGATTTTTTTTTTTCACTTTGACCCTTCGTGTTTATAATTCTTCCCATTTTGGTCCTTCATTTTTGTAATTCCTCCCACTTTGGCCATTTAAGTTTGATTTTTCCCACTTTGGTCCTTCATATTTGTAATCATTCTCACTTTGACCATTCATATTTGCAATCCTTCCCACTTTATTCCTAGACTAACTTTCATTGAAAAAAGTAACAAAATTTGTCACATCACTAACACATCAGCTCTATATATGAAGCAAAAAATGTAAACATCAAGGTTTTCCATTCAAGGTTTCTCTTTCTTGCAAGAGGATTTCATACTATCATGGATCAAGGTATGTATTTACTTAAGTTGTATTGTAGAAATTCATATAGTTTTCATGTATAGAATTGAATCCTTAATGGTTTTTAGTTTATGTTCCGCAAAGTTTTCTATCGAAAAATTCACTAAAGATGCAAAAAATAAAAAATAAAAAACAAAAAAATTGGAATATTTTTTTTCTCTTTAGTGAACTTTTTTTTTAATTTATTCATAAACATTATTACATTATATATGTATCTAAATTAGATGCAGCTAAAAAAAGAAAAAAAAATTAATTAAAAAAATTTTTAAAAAAAAGTTCACTAAAGATGAAAAAAAGATAGTAAATAATACAGATGTTTGAGTCAGTATATTTCTATTTTTTTTCATCTTTAGCAAATTTTTTTCTTTTTTTAGTTAAATTTTTTTTTTTTTTTTTTAGCTGCATCTAATCTAGATGCATTTATAATGTAATAATATTTATCAACAAATTTGAAAAAAAAAAATCACTAAAGACTAAAAAAAAATTAATTTTTTTATTTTCTATTTTTTATTTTTTACATCTTTAGTGAATTTTTTAGATCACACATGAAGCTGATGTGTTAGTGATGTGACAAATTCTGTTAGTTTTTTTGATGGAAAGTTAGTCTAGGAATAAAGTGGAAAGAATTACAAATATAAAAGGTCAAAGTGAGATGGATTGCAAACATGAAGGGTCAAAGTAGGGAAAAATTAAACTTAAAAGGCCAAAGTGGAAGGATTACAAACATGAAGGGCCAAAATGAGAAAAATTAAACTTAAAGGGTCAAAGTAGGAAATGGGTGAAACTTTAGGGGACAAAGTGTAATTTACCCTTATCTAAATGATAAGAGAAAATAAATTATTAATGTTTTTTACCATTGGATGAGTAATATAAAAAATAAAAAAATAGAGAATTGTTCATGTTATTAAGGAGAGTATAAAGCATTAGGTCTAGTGGATATTTTTTTATTAGGGAGAGGTTCATCCTCTATAAAATAATTTGGTAAGAAGTTCTTTCGTTGATTTTGAAAGATATTTTGTTTTCAATTTGACCCTTTAATTTATCTATTGACTTTTTTTATTTGTTGACTTTTTATTGATTATCTGTTCAAATTTATATCTATCTGTTCAAATTTTTTTATTTATCTGCTCAAAAAATTTTGTCTATCTATTCAAATAGTTTTTTATCTGTTGATTTTTTAATCTATTTTTGAATTTTTTTCACAAACATCTATCTGTTGAAATTTTATCTATTCAAATTATCTTTCTTTTTTTAATCTATCTGTTGAAATTCACTATTAAACTTATTAGTGCAAATCTATCTGTGTAAATTTGCTCCATTGTTAAACAACTCAACTTTCTTATCAACCAAACAGAAAACACAAAAATCACCCACACAAGGATAAAAATATATCCACTTTAACCAAACAGAAAATAAAAATTATTTTATCTATTTTAATTATGACACAGATCAAAGAGACTGGTCTATTCAATTTTTATAGAGTGAAAAACAGAGACTCTAGAATCATAGAGACTTTGATCTGTTCAATCTACTCTCTCTCTTTCTCCCTCCCTCTTGCCCCAATATACAATGTAATTATAGAGAGGCTAATTTCTTTAGACATAAACAATAGTAAAGAACACCAAACATTTGTATTATTTTATTTAAGAGCCTTATCAAATAGAGAGAGAAAATGGACCTATGGCCAGGGAAAATGTTTGAAAATGGATTTGAGCCAAATTTCAACACTGCTCTTTTCTCTAAGGTCTTTCTTATGAGAGTTCCTTTACTCTCGACGCAACATATTCCATCTCCACTCTCAATGGTCTTGATCTTGATTCTAGATTCTTTCGGTGCAAAACTAATGACCTCATTCTCCACTACCAAGCAGCGTTGGATTCTGATGTTGTCCGACCATCGGAGTGTTCCAACGGCGATGAATGCCACTATCATTACTGTGTCATTGACCATAACTTAGTCTGAGGATATTGTACAAACCGGCGTAACATCTTTAATGTATATATTAGATTTATATTTATATTTATCTTCTTGTATTGTAGATATAGCTTATCTCTCTCTCTCTCTTTTTATCTCCTTCTATACTTATCTAGATTTGTGTTCAGCTTATAAATACAGGCTCACTTATTGTATTGTATTCTATTCAATATTATTATATAGATACACAATTCTCGTATTTCTTTCAACCATTCTAATATGGTATCAAAGCTTAGGTCTTGAATCCTAGCTCATCTTTTCTCCTACTCATTGCTCGTACACAGTGGCATTATAGCATCTCTCTTCTGTTTCATCAATACATTATTCTTTGCTCCACAACACTGTTTCGTCATCATTTTTTACCAAAATTTTATAAATTTTTCATCAAAGTGCTCGAAATTATGCCCTGGTTCCAACGCCACTGGGCCGATCGCCAAACTCCTCCGCACGTGCCCTCACGCGCCTATTTTCTCATCGGCGCATCCAGACTTCCACCTCTACTCTCACATACACCAACAAGCGCCCCTCCATACACCCACGTGGCTCGTCCTGCTACCGTGCACCCATGTGTGCCATTTTTGCTACGGTGTGCCGCACGTCGTTGTTACTATTGTGTGCCGCGTCTCTCTCTGCTATTGTGTGTCGCACACCTTGTTGACATCATCTCTGCACACCAAACCCCTTTCCCAGTTATTTTTGACTTTCCAAACTCACTGGTGTACTCTATTTTGCTAATTTTTGCTCCTATAGCACTATTTTTCTCTATTTTATTTCACCAAACTACCGTTATGGATCGTCATGATGCTTCACATCCAATCTCTATTATCCTTCAGCTCCAACTATGTATTATGGGCCTAAGCCATGTCTGGTTTTTGAAAGGGAAGAAACTGTGGCACATTATTACTGTAAATGTCGTTCAACTAGAGAAAAAGGTTCATGAAACAGCTGCCACATATGCAGACCGTTTGGAGGATTGGGATAATAAGAATTACCAGATCATCACTTGGCTTCGGAATACTTCTGTCACCTCTATTAATTTACAATTTGGTTGTTTTCAACTTGACTCCATGACTACTCTTGCCAAATACATTTGGGATTTTTTGACAGAATGTTATAAAACTACTGGTCTTGCTCATCAGTATCAGCTTCAAAGTCAACTTCATCGCCTACGTCAAGAGCCTAGTCAATCTGTTAATGATTTCCTCTCACAGATATATTCTGTTTGGAACCAGCTTGCTCTCTTTAAACTTATCTGGCCTCATATTGAAGATGCTACTTTATTCACTCAATATCGTAATCACCTACGATTGGTTCAGTTTCTCATGGTTTTCACTACTCAATTTGAGCCCGTGAGTGCATCTCTACTTCATCGTACTCCATTGCCCACTCTTGAGCAGGCTATTTCTGAGTTATTATTTGAGAAGACTCGTCTTGCCCCTTTGAAGACTCATCATGTAAATACAGTTTTTGCCACTTTCTAATCACTGAGTTCCTTTGCACCAACCACCCAACGGCCCACTACTTGCAATTATTGTTAGAATCGGGGCCTTTCTTCTACTCATCTTCTGCTTCATTGCCCAGTCAAATCTTGTTTGCACTGCAACAAGATTAGTCTTGGTCATCTGTAGCAAGATTATTTTTGCAATCCAGACTACTCATACTCGTGGGACTTTATCACGAGGTCGTTCACAACGTCTCGGAAATCAATCTAGATCTCTGCCTGCTCATCGTACTACTGCTGCTACCTCTGAGGAATTTTCTGAGCCTTTAGATCCAGCCACTCTTGTCTTTTCCCAAACTGATGTTGAAGCTATGTTCAAACAGTTTCTCACCACCTCTAGTACACCTCCTTCTACTGCTCTGTCTGTGACTTTAGGTATATCTCCCTGGTATTTGGACTCAGCATGTTGCAATCATATGACTTCTAGTTCTACCCTATTTTCTTCTATTTCTTCTTCTCCTCATATTCCCTTCATTCATACTGCTGATGGTTCTCTTATGCCTGTAAGTCATATTGGTTCTGTTTCCGCCTCTCATCTATCATTATCAAATGTTTATCTTATTCATGCTCTCACTTTCAATCTTATTTCTATTAGTCAATTATGTGAGCTTGGTCTAATTGTCACATTTTCTACTAATGGTTGTTTGGTACAGGATCCTCAAACGGGACAGACTTTTGAGATCAGCTGTAAGCATAGACGTCTCTATGAGCTCATTCATCTTTATGTTCCAGACTCCACCCCGATAGCTACTCCTACATCTACTTCCAGCATGTCTCTTTTTAATATTTGGCATTGTCATTTAAGACATATTTCTGTTAGTCGATTAAAATCTTTAGTTTCTACTAATCAGTTAGGTCATGTCATTCCCGATACTTTGGATTGTTTATCTTGTCAACTTGCAAAACAACTTGCTTTATCATTTAATGTAAGTACTTATGTTTCTCATGCACCATTTGATCTTATACATTCTAATATTTGGGGACCATCACCTACTACCACTATGGGGCGATCACGTTACTTTGTTGTCTTTGTTGATGATTTTTCACGTTTTACATCGTTGTTTTTTATGAAAAGTCAATCAGAACTCAAACAACTTTATTACAATTTTTGCAAGCATAGTCCAAACCCAATTTTCTAAAACCAGTAAAAAATTTCGATATGATAATGCTATGGAATATAGGAATCTTGATTTTCTCTCTTTCCTTAAGCGTCACAGTACTCAACCTCATTGTTCCTGTGCTAGCACGTCCTAACAAAATGATCGTGCTGAACGGAAACATAGGCATATTCTTGACACTACTCGAGCCCTTCTTATCTCTTCCTCGTGTCTCGAATATTTTTTGGGGGAAGCAGTTCTTACTGCTGTTTACACTATTAATTGTGTTCCCACTCCTACTATCCATAACCAAACTCCTTACGCACATTTACATGGCACTAGTCCTCCATACACAAATCTTAGGGTTTTTGGGTCTACATGCTTTGTTCTTCTCCAACCTCATGAACACACCAAACTTGAACCCCGTTCTCGTCTTTGTTGCTTTCTTGGGTATGGTATTGAACATAAAGACTATCGTTGCTGGGATCCTATCTTTAAACGTTGTCGTGTCTCTCATCATGTAGTTTTCTGGGAGTATAAAATGTTTTCATCCTTATTCTCGTTCCATTTATCATCATCCTGTACTTCCATTCTGTTTATTAATCATTCTATCAATCTCTTCTCTAATGTCTTTGATGCAGGTTCCTCCTCTCCAAAGACGCCTTTGCCTACACCTGATCTTGTCCCGACTGTTTCCTTTGATGGTCCCATTGAGTCTCTTATCACTCTACCAAATCCTCATCCCACTGGTCGTCCGCATCGGATAACTCAACCACATGTTCATCTTCGTGATTATATTGTTGGGTCTACTATCTTTTCTACTTATGAACCTATTGACACCATAAAACTGTAATTTTTATTATTATTTATTATTTATATAATTGCAGGACATGTGGCATCCTCCTACTCATTTGGAGGTTATGAGAAGTTATGAAATGTGAAAAGATGATGGAAAATAGAGTGGAGAACATGGAGCATAAATTGGAGGTTAAAGGAAGTTATGAAGACATTGAGGGATATGTGGCATTATGGGAATGAAGATGGAAGAGTTGGTAGTTTTAGATGGTTATTGGGTAGTTATTGCTGGAAGTTTTTTCCTACAAATATTTGCCTATAAATAGCCATTCATGGTTACATTGTAAAGAATCCAAAATTCATAATCAAAGACAATTGGTTTCAATATTTCTTGTCATTTTCCTTATCTTATGAGTAGTTTATCATAGATTTATATTTCGAAGTATTTATTTTTAGCATTTCCTTTTCAAAGAATTTTATGCACTTCCTTTTCGAAACATAGAAGTAGAGGTAAATAATTATTACTTTGATTGTTCACTCAATCATCTTTCTCCGTCTCCCTCTTTTTTCTTTTAATTTTTCTTTTCTCTACACTTAGCAATTTTGAAGTCCTTTTCATTGAGGCAAAAGAACTGTCAACGCAATCGTTTGATAATTGGCTTGAATTTAATCTGTAAGGATTTTTCAATCTTTGCTGGCACACTCGCATTTATAATATTTTCCTTCGTAAGAAAAATAGGAAAAATAAACTAACAATTTTTAGCACGCCCGGTGGAACAGCCAAGTGTAAGAAATGACAAACGATTTGGATTTCGCCATTCGAACTTGTCAATATGAAATATATTGGAGTGAAAGAACAATTTTGGATCTTCAAGAAAATATCCATTTTCTTGATGAAAAAAATTTCCAAGTTGTTGCTTCATTACCATATTATTTGGTAAAAGAAAAAATACACTACTTAATTAGAGTAACTCATCAACTTGATGTAGAAATTTGCTAATGGAGACATGAGTTATTAACCCTTTTGGTCAAGTCTTTAATAACTGAATTTTGTGGGGTTTTACAAAATATTTTTAAGTCATTTGTGACTGAAATTAATGAAAATATAATTTCATCAATGGCTCGGGGGGTCGAAAAACCCATTTTAAAAAAGCCAACTTATGAAAATAACTTTGATAAAAAGCATGTTGTTGAGTCATGCATGATTAAAAATGATGTTCCATATGAAGCCCAGGGGGTTGAAAAAATCATTCTTAGAGAGTCAAAACATGGAAACAACATGTCTATGAAAGATTTTCATAAATCATTAATGGCTAAAATGGAACAACCCATTAGGTCAAAAAATGATAAAACTCACATGGAGGGTTTTCATAAGTCGTTAGTGGCTAAAATAGAAAAACAGCCCTATTTGTCAATAAATGATGAAAGTTATTTGGCTAAAGAACATGTTCTCAACCCAAACATGGCTAAGAATGATGAACAATTTAATGTTCATGAATTTGAATTTTTTTGAAATTGTTCAAAATGTCAAGTTGTTTGAATTTTTAAAGTCATCTTGTACTATGGTTCTTGGTGTTCAAAACCTACTTTGGATTTGTGGATCACACCAAAATATAATTATGATGATGTGGCTAATAAAATTAACAAATTGTTCTTATGAGTTCGAAGCACTAAGAACAGGGGATGACCATTTAAAATGCATGAACTTGGCTAAGAAAAGCCTATGCATTTAAATAAGTGGTTGAGAATGGCTTGTCTTTTCAAATTGATGGCCAGTTGTTTGTATGTACACAATCAAAGCATCGAAGATACATTCGAAGAATTAAGAGTTGTTTTCGAAGGTTGATTACTTCACCTTCGAAGCTGTATAAACCTTTGAAGATACATTTGAAGTATTAAGAATTGTTTCGAAGGTTAATTACTTCACTTTTGAAACTGTATAAAGTTTCGAAGATACATTCGAAGCATCAAGCCTAACCTTGAAACTTCATTGTAAGTATCATCATCCTATATCAATGCTTCCAACCTTCGAGGGGTGATGTTGTTCCTTCAAAGCTGTGCTGCAAGACCTTCGAACGATGAATATGGTCTTTTATACCACCTTCGAAGCTTGTTATTGGTCATCTAGTCATAATTTCATACTCATTCGAAGCACTTTATTAGTGTTATTATATCATTCGAAGCACTTTGTTGATATTATTCGAAGCACTTTATTGTTTAGATTAGTTATATGTTTGGTTCGGCCCTTCAAAAATTTAAGTAAACATCATTTTTAAGGGCTGCGGGGGGTAATGTTGACACCATAAAACTGTAATTTTATTATTATTTATTATTTATATAATTGCAAGACATGTGGCATCCTCCTACTCATTTGGAGGTTATGAGAAGTTATGAAATGTGAAAAGATGATGGAGAATAAAGTGGAGAACATGGAGCCTGAATTGGAGGTTAAAGGAAGTTATGAAGACATTGAGGGATATGTGGCATTATGGGAATGAAGATGGAAGAGTGGGTAGTTTTAGATGGTTATTGGGTAGTTATTGTTGGAAGTTTTTTCCTACAAATATTTGCCTATAAATAGCCATTCATGGTTACATTGTAAAAGATCCAAAATTCATAATCAAAGACAATTGATTTCAATATTTCTTGTCATTTTCCTTATCTTAGGAGTAGTTTAACATAGATTTATATTTCGAAACATTTATTTTTAGCATTTCCTTTTCAAAGCATTTTATGCACTTCCTTTTCGAAGCATAGGAGTAGAGGTAAATAATTATTACTTTGATTGTTCACTCAATCGTCTTTCTCCGTCTCCCACTTTTTTCTTTTAATTTTTTTTTTCTTTACACTTGGCAATTTTGAAGTCCTCTTCATTGAGGCAAAAGAACTGTCCATGCAATTGTTTGATAATTGGCTTGAATTTAATCTGTAAGGATTTTTCAATCTTTGCTAGCACGTTCGCATTTATAATATTTTCCTTTATAGGAAAAATAAGCCAACAGAACCTACCTCCTATCGTGAGGCTTGTACTAATCCTCTTTAGCTGCAAGCTATGATTGATGAATTACAGGCTTTAGACAAAACTCATACCTGGGATGTTATTGATCTTCTTCCTAGAAAGACTGCGATTAGTTGCAGATGGGTATACCAGATCAAGACTCATTATGATGGCTTTATTGAGCGCTACAAAGCCCGTCTTATTGCAAAGGGCTTCACCTAAGAATATGGCATTGATTATGAGGAGACTTTCGCTCCGGTTACTCGGCTTACCTCTGTGCGTAGGTTACTTGTTATTGCCGCTGCTTGCCACTAGGATCTCTTTCAGATGGATGTCAAAAATGTCTTCCTTAATGGTGATCTTCTTGAGGAAGTCTACATACAACCTTTCCCTGGGTCTGCTTATTTGGCTCATAAGGTTTGCAAATTATAGCGTGCTCTCTATAGTCTCAAGTAAGCCCCACGAGCTTGGTTTGCAAAATTTAGTTTTACTATCCATGACTTGGCTTCACCTCCAGCTCATAGGACTTCGCTCTATTTGTTCAGACCACTCCCCATGGCACCACTCTTCTTCTTCTTTACGTGGATGATATAATTATCACCGATGATGATGTGGTTGGTATTCTTAGCCTCAGACAATTTTTCAATGGTCAGTTTGAGATGAAGGACCTTGGTACTCTTAATTATTTCTTAAGGCTTGAAATCTCTCATGATTCCAATGGTTATCATTTGTCACAAGCCAAATATGCATCCGATCTTCTGGTACGTACTGGTCTTACCGATTGCAAGACTACCTCTACTCCTGTTGATCCTCAGACTCGTCTCACTCCTCTAGACGGGGATCTTCTCTCTGATGCTACTCTTTATCGCCAGCTGGTCGGTAGTCTTGTCTATCTCACTATGACTCGCCTTGACATTGCTTATGCTGTCCATCTTGTTAGTCAGTACATATTAGCTCCCCACACTCCGCATTACACTGCTCTACTTCGTATACTTCGCTACCTTAAAGGCACTATGTTCCATAGACTCCACTACTTTGCTCACTTTTCTCTTAAGCTTCGTGCCTTTTCTGATGCTGATTAAGCTTGAGATTTGTGATAACCCTCACCACTGATTAGTACTAATCTATGATTAAGCATGTTAAGTGACTGATTGACTGAAATTCTAAACTGATTGATTTAGTGTATTAGTTGAAATGCATTTCTATCTGTTGCCCGTTAAATAATCTGTTCATGTTTTATATTTTAAACTGCAAATCGAAAGCCTTATCGGCGGCCGAATCTGAAATCGATTAATACATTGTATTAATTAGAATTAATGTGATTTTATGGTATATTTAATTGAAAATTGATTTGGTATGACTAAATTAGGTTAAACAATGATAAATTACAATAGTTTGACTTATTTACCTTAGTGCCATGATAGTGGGCCACTTATCAATTCATGTTCGAAGCCTATTACATATTTGATGCATCAATTGTTCTCTATTTTCTGAGCCTAAACCGACTAGAGAGAGTGAGAGTGAGGAGAAAACTTGAGTTCATCAAAATTGCTTGGAGACTTAAGAGAAATTGAAGGAGTCTTGCATAATTGAGCTTCTACACTTGAAATTCAAAGTCTAAGGTAGGAGAACCATCTTCTTGAGCTTGCATTTGAACTATATCTTGCATGATTCACGGAAGTTTAGTGAGTTGAGTCTAGAATTGGCTTAATAAGTTGAATATAGGCTTACATCATGCATGCATGTACATATTCTTGCATTTTGAAGTTGATTTTCATGAAATCTTCCATGCAAGTTTACATAGTTGTTCTAGTCCATGAGTTCAACATGGTTTTGAGTTTAATCTTACTTTGGATCATGTTTTGAGGCATTAGAATTCACTAGAATTCATGCATGTCATATGTTCATCATGTTCATGAAAACTTCTATGAAATTGTGTTTAATTGAACAACCTTTGGGCTTTGATTTCTCAAATCGATCTTTGAAACATGTCATATTATGAGTTTACAAGTGTTTTCCAAAAAATTAGCTCAAAAGGATCGAATTTGATGCTTGAAAGTTGAGTTTTGAGCTTGAGGTTCAAATCCGGAAATTCCAGATTTTGGACTCACGCTCGAGCGGGGAACTCCATGCTCGAGCATACACTCTGGGTTCATGCAGTCCGCTCGAGCAGGGAAAGTAACGCTCGAGCGTGAAATGCGTGTATCCAGTACTTTGCATGTAGCATAATCCGCCGAGCGAGGAATGCACGCCGAGCGAGATTAGGTCTCACGCCGGCGAGGGTCGAGCGCCCGTCGAGCGTAAATTTCATACAACCAGTACTTTTGCAGTCCGCTTGAGCGAGGAAAGTCACGCTCGAGCAGAGCTCCTTTGTCTGCATGTCCACTCAAGCGTAGAAAGCCACGCTCGAACGAGACCCCTATTTTTTGAAAATTTTGAAAAGTGTTTTAAAGTACATTTTTGCATCCTCATTTCATCCTAGGCATTCTTAGGCCTAGTTTAAGGCATCTTAATGAGGATATTGATGTAGAACCACACCGAGGCAAATTAGGGATTAAGTTATTATTTCCCAACTGTGTAGCTTAGTGTGTGTTCGTTCTGTAACTGTGTAGGGTTGGCATCCGAGGACGCTCTAGCCTATCTATAGCCCAGTGCTCTGTGAGTAACAATGTTGTAAAGATATATTCAACTATGAATATTTTCTTAATGATCAACTGTATTGCTTTCTGAAATGATATTTCTTACTAAATGAATGCTTGTCCTATTTGTGAACTGTATTCGTGACATCTGTAGCAATTTCCTGTCGATCAGCATCGCATCTTGTCTCAAAGATCTCTCGGTTGCCTATGTTTGGAACCACTATCGCATCGATATGATGGCTATCAATCGATCGCTCGATGTTAAGACCCATCTGCATCGCTTTTGCTATTGGATGTACTACATATGACTATTATAGTTTCTAAATGACTGTGATGGCATGAAATATGAGCCACAAACTGAATGACTGATACTGATAAATAACTGTTTTCAATACTGAAAGGACATTCATTCTTAACCTCTTTACGCATATGTTATTCACTGGGCTTTAGCTCACTGCTCATATATATATGTAGGTGTCTAGGCACCGGAACGAAGCTAGGAGTCTTGGGTCAAACTCCCTTTTTGTCAGGCCAACCACAGTGCCTCACAGCGAGGTTCCAAGTCCTTCAAGTTAGGGCTTTTTGGAGTGTTTTAGTTCACCCTTATGTATCTGTTTTGTAACACTGTTTAGATTTGTACTGTACTGTTCTAATAGGGATTAGGTTCCTGTCCTGGATGATTGTATATGTATGTACATACTGTTTTGCTTTTGACTGTAGATATGTTTAAAAAGTCTTTTTGCATACAGACTGTCACAGCTCATCGGACATATTTTATTACTGTTTTGGCTTCCGCCAAATTCATCAGAGAGTAATCGCTTTTATCATAAGTAAACCTTCTAATCTCAAATTATCGCCATTCATTGCTAAACCCATAGGGGCGGGTTTGGGTCGTGACAAGATTCTACTGTTCTACGCTCCACCACAGGTTTCTGTTTTTTCTTAGGAGATTTTCTTCTTACTTGGCGCAATAATAAACAATTCCTCACTGCTTGCTCTAGTATTGAAGCTAAATACCGTGCTCTTGTTGTCACTACTCAGGAACTTTTATAGCTTCGCTGGCTCCTTGTTGATATGTGTGTTTCTTCTCCTAGTGCCACCTCTCTTTATTGTAACAATCAGAGTGCCATTCAGATTGCTCACAATGATGTCTTCTATGATCGCACCAAACATATTGAGATTGATTGTCATTTCATTCGACAGCATGTTACACATGGCACTGTTCATCTTTTTCCGATTTCTTTTGCTGATTAACCTGCTGATATTTTCACCAAGGCTCATCCTCCTAGTCGTTTCTTTGATCTAGTTTCCAAACTCAATGTGGGTAAACTCAAGTTGGTTAATGCTTACCCACATTGAGTTTGAGGGGGGCTGTTAATGTATATATTAGATTTAGATTTAGATTTATATTTATCTTCTTGTATTATAGATATAGCTTATCTCTATCTTTCTCTATCTCTATCTCCTTGTATCTCTATCCCTCTCTATCTCTATCTTCTTCTATACTTATTTAGGTTTGTGTTCAGCCTATATATATAGGCTCACCTATTGAATTCTATTCAGTATTATTATACAGATACACAATTCTCATATTTCTTTCAACCATTCTAACATTTACACTCAACTCCACCGTTCACTTACAGCGTCGTTTGCGCCTTTGTGCGTGATTTTAGGTGTCGTCGGTGGTTTCTCCACTTAATAGCATTTTTTCTGGCGATTGAAGTGCCTCGTCTCACCTCTTTTGCTGCCGCTTTAACTCCACTCTATCCGATCACCGACTTTCACCTATTTATAGCAAAGAGAGTCACAGTGATTCGGGTGGAGTCTGCGTTGGCTTTGATGGCGGCAACGATAGAGGAAAGTGGTGGCAATACAGGTGGTTTTGATCGGATCGGTGTAAAGGGGAACAAGGAAGAGAAGAGAGAAAGCTAAGAGACTGACTAAGAAGATAAGAGAGAAGAGAAATTGAATAGATAAAGAGAAGAAAAAGAGACAGAAACGACGGAGCAGCGGTGAGAGACAAAAACGATTTGAGTGGTTTGATTTGGTTAGGGTTTGAAAACAATATATATATATATATATAGATGAATAATTTAGTCATTTGTCTTTATAGACATAATATCTAAGCACCTAGATGCTTGAGTAAAAAAAATTCAAAAGTGAACTTATTGCCCGAGCGCCCTTTAGACAAATGAAATAAAATAAAATAAATATATTATTTAATTAATCAATCTAATTTGTTCTTTAATAAATAATACACACAAAAAATTTATAAAATTCAATTACTTTTTTTTATTAAAAAACGGTTCAACTTATTAAAACATACTTTTGGCCTAATTTAGAAACATAATTAAAAATTAATTTTGATTTTTAACTTATTTTAAATCATATCATCTCTTTATTTTTTTTTATATTTTTTTAAAAAATATATAAAAAATAACATTTAGGGGTTATTTGGGATGTCCCAAATAAGTGCACTTTTTATCTTTTTGGACTAAAAAGTTGAGGAAAAAAATATGAATGTTTGGGTTAACTTTTGACTTTTTATGAAAAAATGTGTATTAAAAAATTATATAAATAAGTGTATAGGAGAAATTAGTGATGTAATAGGTCGTACAGTCGGAATCGTCAGGGGCCGCGCAGAGGGTAGGGGTAGGAGATTGATTCTCTCCTTTTCGGGCATAAATTGGAGGGTGTTGTTCGGTCCATGGGGGCTCACCACGGGTCCCATTTTGCTAATCGGAACCGTCAATGTGTAGAAATTGTTGAGTACTGTATGCTTATAAAAAATCACGTTGATTGACTATCAATAGTTATCTGATCGTGTTAGTTTTTCTTGTCAATTGTTAACTATAACACCATCCATTTTTATACAAAACTGATTTAATCATGTAGTTACCGATTTTCGATCAATGTGATTTTTTACAAACATATAATTCTGGACGAGTTCTACATATTCAGCGGTTCGGATTATCAAAACGGGACCCGTGGTGAGTCTCCACGGGCCCAACATTTCCGTCAAATTTAATGATTTTATATATGTAATTCTTTTTTTTCCTCTCACGGTACTAAAGGATCAATTTAGTTCCAAAAATTATGTATATTTTATTTAATTAAAATATTATGTATATTAATTTTTTAATATTTTTAATTTATATAAATAATAATAATTTTTTAAATTTTTTAAAACACCCCAAATCAGGCCGTAATTGGCTTTTTCAAAACAATCCTTCGTTATATCTGTAGATCTTAGATTGACACGAATCCCAGTCCTTTTGTCAGCCCTCGTGCGCTACCACGATTATTCGTAAAAATGTTGGAGCCCAATGGCAGTTTCGTTATTTTCAACAAAAACGAAGCCATTTCAGTTTAAAGACCTCCGCTGTCCTACTAGCCTGGGGAGCTTATATTTGCGGACACCCATTACACTTCATACATATTTTTCACAATAAATAATTTGTTCAGAAATAATATTTTGAAAATTATCATTTCTTTCGATAATAGGATTTTAAATTTTTTTCATACTTCGACATTCAACTTTTAAATGTTTTTATTTGAATTGTGTGTGATATCCATAATAATAATTTCACTTGAGAATAAAATTATAATAAAAATAATTATTATTAAGTGTGTGTACAAAGTAGAATAGGTGTGTGCAAATAGAAGTTCCTACTAACCTGTGTACTCATTTGGTATATGGGTTTGGATTAGATTGAGACTATTGGGCTGTGCTACATCCCCTAATTTTTGGCCCCTAAATCCCCCTAAATTTCAAACCAAGGCCAAAAAAAAAAATGCTCAAAACGACGTCGTTTTGGGCATTAAGGGGATTAGGGAGAACTTTTTTAGGGGGGCAAATCATTTTCCGAGACTATTTTAGTCAAAAAAAAGTTTCTTAGTTTTAGATTAAAAATTTTCGCATCTAAATCATAATCATTATAATTTTTTGTCTCATAAAAATCAAAAAACCAAAAAAATACATCCCAAACGAATCTATTTTAACCCTAAAATGTAATAGCCAAAAAACCAACCAACATCCCAAGCAAAGCCATGTTTGGTTTCCACTAAAAATTATGAATTTTTAAATTTTTATTCTTTGTGTTTTGTTATTTTTTTTCATATTTTAATATTTTTTTAGTTTGAGATTCACCCTAGAAATAGTTAAAAAGTAAATATTTATAATAAAAAAAATCAATTTTTTTAATAAATATTAAATAATACTAAAATTTATTGAATTGTATATTTTATCAAGTTTTTATTAAATAAATCCCAAATTTTATATTTTTTAAATCTATCTAAATTAAGTGAATTTAAAAAATTAAAATTTTGATTAAAATATTAAATAAAAAAAAATTGATTGAAAACTAGAAAATTGTTTTTAAAAAATCCAAAACCAAACAGAATTTTTAGGAATTTTTTTTTTGTTTATGATCCCTAATAATATATTTTTTAAAGTGTAAGGACAACACATTTTTTTATATTAGTATAAGATTTCTAAAACATACAGTGACAACATTATTCCCACTACATCGCTTCAAGTAACACTTTTAGCCTCCGTTTGGGAAGTGGGTTGACTTTTTGGCTTTTTGACTTTTTTGGCTTTTTTAGCCTGGGCTTAAAAGTTTGGTTTGGGAAGGACTTTTTGGCTTTTTGGCTTTTTTGAGTTTTTTTGTGAGAGAGGAGTGTAATGATTATGGGTTGGATGTGATGTTTTGTTTTTTGTGGCTAAAAAAGCCTATTTTGTCTTTTGTGGCTAAAATAGCCAAAAAAGCCCAAAAAAGTTCTTGCCAAACATAGCCTTAATACTTTTTTAACTCTTTGGAGATGGAAAATTTTAAAACTTTTGATTTAGATCTTAGTTTTTTTTTTAGAGTAGTTTTTGAAATAAAAAGTAAAAAAATTTGTTTGGTTTGTCTTTTTTCAGAAATAGTTTTGAAAATTTGTTTTGGGAAAAAAGTTTTAAAAAAAGTGATTGATTTGATGTGTATGAGAGGGAGAGTGATTTTGGAAAGTAAGTAACCAAACAAAATTTTAAGATTTTTTTTGAAAAAATTTTGTTTGGTTTAATTACTCTTGAAAATTTATTTGTAGATAATTTTTCCCAAAAATTTTTATGAGAAACAAACCAAACAAGGCCAATCGTTTCATCAAGATTTGTAATGCAAAATCCATAATGAATAAAAAATTCTATATAAAAAAAAATGAGGTCAGTGAAATTCTGATGATTAAGCTAGTGAAATTTTGGTTGGTCAATGAAATTTCGATGACCAAGTCAGTATAAGTCAGTGAAATTTCACTGACTTGTGAATTTTTTTTCTTCAAAATTTCATATTGCTCATGCATCTTATTTGAAATATCTTGTTAATAAGAGAGAAAATTAGTGAAAAATTCACTCTAACAATTGTCTAAGGCATTAGATCCAGTGATTTTTTTTGTTAGTGAGAAATCCACACTTTGTGAAATAGTTTTGCGAGAAATCTTGGATGACATTTTGTTTCAAATTTTACTCCTTGACTTTTTTTTTATTTGTTTGACTTTTCGTTGACTATCTATTCAAATTTATATCTATCTGTTCAAATTTTTTTCTCTATCTGTTCAATTTTTTCTGTGTAGATTTTCTATTTGTTCAATTTTTTTTTGTGTAAATTTTATATTTGTGCAAATTTTATCTGTGCAAATTTTCTATTTGTTCAAATTTTATCTGTACAATTTTTTATTAGTTCAATATTTTTATCTGTATAAATTTTCATATCTATATAATTTTTATCTGTACAAATTTATCTGTTCAATTTTTTGTCTTTCCAAATTTTATTTCTCTATCTATTGATACCAACACTCAAATTTATGTAATGAAATTAGAATTAGACCTTTTGTTTCTTCTCTTTCTTATTTTCTTATTTTTTCTCTTTCATAATAGGAGAGATGAGTTTGACATGTTTATTGAATTTGTTTTGAAGCCTCTTTCCTCTTCATTGTCATTGTGTGATTCTTCATATCCGTCTCGATTTGTTCAACACCTAAACATCGTCAACAACCAACACAAATCTCTTAACAAATTAACAAAAACACATATATCTGTATATATATAATATATATATATGCGAGAGAGAGATTGAAAATTGATCAAAAAAAGTACCGTCGAAGCTTCTCAAGTACTTGAAGATCTTATCAGCATCCTCGGCAATGCATGTAGACTTACAACACAATCACTCCCTTTGGATTCATGTTGTTTTTCTTTTCTTCTTTGATCTCTCGTTAGTGTTCTCAGCGTTGATTTCTTAATTATTTTATTATGGTTGATTCTCTGCTTGCTCTTATGTTGGCCTATGATTGTTCTTGTTCTTTTTTTTAGACAAAATGAAATCGCGCTCAAAATCAAATTATTCCAAGTTTCTCAAAAACTGAATGAGACACAAGCTCTGTACGGTTTCCAAGAAACTCAAGGAAGTTAAGAGAAAATAATTTCCATTATTGAATGAATTTCCATTAAACAACAACCAAAAATGAATGTCTGGTATAGAATAGTTTAGTCGAACCCTAACAATCTAGACCACCACTTTCCTAATGACACTCGCGATTTACACTTGATCTATGTGAGAGAAAGATAGATAATCTTTTTGTGTTATAGAGAGGGCCAACCACCCTAAAAAACATCATAATCTCTTTGCTAGGACCCTCATTCCAACTCCATGTCCACCACCACCGCCAATGAAGCCTCTCCAGATTCCCTCGACGTGAAACCCTAACCCTAAGTAGAAAATAGCGATGGATCTATCGATTAGTGGCGGTGGCCAGCTCGATAGCGGTGGAAGAGCCGAGAGAGAGAGAGAGAGAGAGAGAGAGAAATGTCGAAAGACAGAGATTGAGTGGAGAGATCAGTGGTGATGGCTAGCTCGACGACAGTGGAAGAGGCAATGGAGAAGAAGAAAAAGAGAGATGTGAAGAGCTTTTTGTTATTAAAAGGGCTAAAATGAAACCGTAATAGAGAAATAAAAGTGTGAAATGGAAGGGTATTTTGGTCATTTTATGATAACTTGTTCTTATGGACAAAGAAAATAAGCGCCTGGATCTCTTGCTAAAAAAAATCTATTTTTGGACTTTTCAACTGAACGCAATTAATAAGATTCTAAAAATATAAATTTTACACAAAAAATAAAAAAGTAAATAAAAAGTTATTAAATTTTAAAATTTTGATATTAATTAAATAATATAAAAAGTTACAATAAAGAGAAATAGCGCTATGACATAAACAACGAAAAAAATTATGATTTTTAAGATTATGAAGGCATCATAAACCATATATTTCAAAATTTATCCTTATTACTTTAAGGTTTCAAATCTCAAGGACTTTAACGAGCAAGTAAATTGTTGATGTCTTTAAACTCTTATATAAACTTGTAAAGGGATGTCTTTTTAATTTTTTCCACAGAAGTGTACAAAAAACATCTAAAATATCATTTTTTCCCAATTAATTTTACTAAATAAAAATAAACAAATAATTTAAATTAAAAAAATTAAAAATTTAAGATCTAAATTGATTAAATAAAAAATTCATACTTTATTGTGTTACAAAACTCAAATGTGGAATTCTTTTTGTAATTTCTTCTAATTTGTTAATTTTCTAAGGACATCAACTTTTTAAAATTCTAAAAAAAACCCAAAAATCATTAAAAGAATAAAAAATCAAAACCAAACAACACCTTAGAGCCAATTGATTATGATTTTAAACAGTTTTTGCCTGTCCCCCCACCAACACGTTCTCTCTCTCTCTCTCTCTCTCTCTCTCTCTCAACAGTCTCAAAGCCAAAAGAGCACTACCCTCATTGGCTTTTTCTGCCTTTTTGCTTCTGTGCTTGCCATACAATTGTCTCTGTCTTTTGTTTCTGCTCCCTGTTCTCAGAACTGCAAATGGGTGAGGAATCATACTTTGAATTTCTTGCTATTATTTGATTCCTTCACTTTTCTTCCCATCTTTTAGACGACTCGTCGTCGTCCTTCTTCTGGGTACCCTTCCAAACATCACCTTATGTAATTCTTGCAATGATTTGACTTGATTTCCTATTCCCAATTATTTTTTTCCCTTTGTGGGTTCTCTTCAAAACCCACTTAATTGGTCTCATCCCAACTTCAATTTGTTTCACCTTTAATCAATTTGGTTTGGATTTTTCATGGAAATTGATCTGAACCATGCGGTGGTGAGTGAGGTGGAGAAGAAGAATGCATGTGGCAATGGGGGTTGTGACAAGGATTGTGGCTGTTTCTCTTCTTCAACTTCCTCATGCTCTTCAAATTCATCCTCATCACCCGCTTATTCTTCAATTTCCATGGAGCTTTGGCATGCCTGTGCTGGCCCACTTACCTCCTTGCCCAAGAAAGGGAATGTGGTTGTCTACTTCCCACAAGGTCACTTGGAACAATCTGTCTGTTCCTCACCTTTTCCACCCATGGAAGTCACTGATTTTGATCTCCAACCCCAAATCTTCTGCAGGGTTATGGATGTTCAACTACTTGTGAGTAATGGGTTTTCATTATTTTTATTGAATTCTTTGTGATTTCTGTGTAATGGTCTCCTCATTTTCCCCTTTCACTCAATTAATTTCCTAGTCTTTGTTTTGGTGTTTTTATTATTCTTGAAACAGGCTAATAAGGAAAATGATGAGGTCTATACTCAGCTGACTCTACTCCCTCTACCAGAGGTATGCTTGCTAATCACTACTCTGCTACTGCTTTGGATGTTAATTCTTGCTTTTGAGTCATTATTAGTTGAGAAATGTTTACCATGGTTTGGTTTTCAGAACTTGTTTCAGAATTTCTTTTTTAAAAAAATTAAAAATTAATTTTGTGAAAGAAATAAAAAATTAAGAACACTTATCATTTTTATATAAATCTTGTAGGAGGTCGGAAATAATTTTTTAAAATTAAAAAATATCTTTTTGGATATTTATATTTATCAAACTAGTTTCTATTTTTTTCAAAAAAATTCTGAAAGACAAACCAAACATGGCAAACCCGGTTCGGATTGAGAGATTTGGTGGGAAAAGAAAACAAAATGGAGAGAGAAAATAAAAAACAAAAAAACACTCGTCACTTATTTGAATGATAATGGAGGTGAGAAGAATTCTCTTAAAACTCATGTTTTGTTTTAACCAAAACTAACGCAATTTGGTGATATGTGAAAGCTGTTTTATATAAAATTTTCATAATACCTAGATTGTTCATACAAATATAAAGCAAAAAGAAAAGGCATGTGTGTTCTCTTTTAATTTTTGTTCATCCAAACTAAATGGTGAAAAATGACAATCATTTTTTTTTTTTGAAATCTAGGTGCGAAACCATAATCTTATCATTTATTTTCTATCCTAGTTTACTCTTTCTCATATTTTTTCTTTTGGGTTGGGGTTGGAGGGAATTGTTAATTAGATTATTGTGTTCTATTCTTTGTGATTGCTTTGATTCTTAGTTTTGGGATTATATTTAAATTTTCTTTTATTATAGGAGGCAGCTCAAACTTATCTCTTGATAATGGTTCAATTTTTCTGGGTATAATGTAGTTGGAAGTAATAAATTTAGAGGGCAAAGACCATGGAGAGTTGGGGTTGGATGAGGAAGGGGTTGTGACACCCACAAAAACTCCTCACATGTTTTGCAAGACACTTACAGCCTCTGATACAAGCAGCCATGGTGGATTCTCTGTTCCTCGTCGGGCTGCCGAAGACTGTTTCCCACCTCTGGTGTGGTTTTCTTGCTTTGTTATGTTTTCTGTTTTTAGGTGTACTAGTTGAGGAACTTGTGATAGATTTTCGAGAAAGTCCAAGTGCACAGAAGATTTTTACAGAATGGACACAGATGTGAGACAAAAAGTGGGTCCCACAACTTTGTCTCATCTGTGTTCCATAATGTGAAAATCTTATGTGTTCTTAGCATACCTGTAGAGTTTTTGATACACTTGGTGGTATTGTTTCTGTTGTAGGACTATAAACAGCAAAGACCCTCTCAGGAGCTTGTTGCGAGGGACCTGCATGGAGTGGAATGGAGGTTTCGACACATTTATAGAGGTAATTGATGGACTTCTGCACTGTGGTTCAGTTGAAGAGAAATTTCATAACTTTTGAATGCCGTTTTTCAGGTCAGCCACGGCGACATTTGCTCACTACAGGATGGAGTACGTTTGTAAGCCAAAAGAATATTGTCTCCGGTGATGCAGTTCTTTTCTTGAGGTATTTATGCTTATTTGGAATGATGAAGGTTCTTAAAATTTTGGACATCATGTTAGGAGTATATATGAGACTGGCAAATTTTAAATGTCAGAAACTTGGAAGATAAAAAAATATTAGGGCCTATTTGGTTGTGTTTTCATTTTCTTTATTTTCATTTATTGTTTATGTTTTTCGTGTTTTTAGAAACAAAAAGAACGGAACATTTGAAAACACCCATGGTCTTCATATAATTTTCATTTTTGTTGAAAACAGTTTCAAAAATTGAAAACAATTTTTGTGTTTTCCTAAAAATGGGGTTGTTTTTAGAAAATTTTCCCCAAAAATGTTTTTGGAAACATTTGCCAAATATGAAAACTCAATATTTTTCAAAAAAAATGAATAAAAACCTAAGAAGCACGGACACGGATACGGACGCGAACACGGACACGGGACATAATAATTTCAAAAAAATGGAGACACGGATATGGTGGGGACATGACAATAAAATATGTTTTTATATATTTTTATCTGCTACCTAAATTAATATTACATCCACAAACAATCAATATTAACAAAAACTAACTCTAATTCTATTTTTTTTAAAAACACTTTTAAATTAATACTTACATTTTATATATTTTTTTATGGATAATCTATTAAGTATTTAAATCTATGAAAAAATTAATAAACATTTAACATTCATCAAAAGCACTAAAATAAAATGGGAGAAAAGACAACTTTGCATGTCCTTAGGCCTCGTTTTGGGAATGGCTATTTTAGCCAAAAACTCAAAAAGTTACTAAAAGTTGTCACATCACTTCTCTACTTTTCTGCACATCTTTTCGTAAAAAACCAAAAAGTTACTAAAATAGCATGTTCCCAAACGAGACCTTAGTGTGTCCCCGAAGTGTCACCGGCGTGTTCCTTGAAAATAAATTAATTAAATAAAGGGACACGCCGTGTGGTGTGTCCCATACGTGTTCCCGAAGTGTCCACGTATCCCCAAAGTGTCCGTGTGTCCGACATGGATATGGCACTTGTTTTGAAGTGTCTGTGCTTCAATGATAAAAACACAACCAAAAAAGTCCATAGTAAACTGAATGCTAAAAGAGGATGGAAAAAATTCCCTTTCCATTTGATGGCCAAATGCCCACCCAAATGATTCTCTCGTTTACTCATATGGATATCTTTAATTTATGTGTAATGGTCTTTGTAGGGGTGAAGGTGGAGAGCTGAGGTTGGGCATTAGAAGAGCTATTCGACCTAGAAATGGTCTCCCTGATTCAGTTCTTGTTAACCAGAATTATCAAAATGTTCTTTCTCCGGTGGCTAATGCTATATCTACCAATGGCTCGTTTCATGTTTTCTACAGCCCAAGGTACCACCAACCATCATCTCTTAGTTCTCCAAAAGGATATCAGTCATGGTTGTTAGAATCTTACTATTCATGGTACAATTCATACGATTCGATACGAGTTTCAAGGAAAACAATTCAATTGGTATAGTTGAATCGTAATTGGAGTGAAGCTTACGATTCAGTTGCAATTCACAGCGTTTTGTTTTCACCAAATGAAATAATACAAAAAGTGGTCAATGAATTATATTGATATACGTGATTTTATATGTATATACAGATATACAATTTAGTTATATTTATATTTATTTCATTTTAAACACTATGTGTATTTTTATATGCATGTACATATATAAAATTATATATTATGCTAAACAAAGTGAACCTTATGATTCACGATTCACTATTTTAGGAAAACAATTCATGATCTGACAACAATGATATCAGTGCATATAGAACCCTTGTTTGTACTACAATATCATCATTTGTACTGCCATGATTTCAAATATTCTCAAATGTACCATATGAGACCAATAGAACTATATGCCTAGTAGGCTCAACTTCATGATATATATTTAATACATATTAGTTATAAACTCGTATCCAGCCCCAAATGGTTGACATAGAACTTGTTCAGTGAGTGGTTACAACAAACTTAATGAAAATATGCGGAAATTTGACATGAGAGGGTCCTTGAATCTGCTGGTTGTATTACTTGTCTAATAGGATCGCTCCAAACAAATAAAGAAAAACTATGAGAATGGGGAAGATATTGATTACTTTGAAAGGATTGGACCGCCCAGTGTTTTGAAAAGCGCGCCTAAGCGTGCGCCTAAGCTTAAGGCAAGACAAGGCGACATAGAGGAGTTGCAGCTAAGGCGATGAGGTGTGCGCTTTTGGCGCTTCGCGTTTCTTCTACTGCTACAGCCCATCTGGTTTTGGTGTGAATGCTCACATGGAATAAATTCTCATTTACAATATAAAATGATCAAAACTTGGGTCAAAAGAGCAAATGAGATCGCGATCGCGATCCCTGAGACGACGAAGGTTCAACTCCTGTTCTCATCTCCTCTGGTACGACTCTTTCTCTTCTCTCTCTAGTGGAAAAAAACCCTCATCGTCTTCTCTCGCTTCTGTCTTGCTCAATATTGCTCTCTCTCTCGCCTTCTCTCATCGCGATCTCGCTCTCTTTATCTTTTTGGTTCATATATATATATAATATTATATAATACCTATTATATAATATATAATATATAATATACTTATAGCTAATATATAAAATATAATTGATTCATATATATATATAATATTATATAGTACCTAGAATACCTATTATATAATATATAAAATACTTATAGATAATAAATATAATATATACTTATACATAGTAATAAAAAAAAATAAACACATGTATGTAAAATAAAATAAAATAAAATAATTAATTAAAACACATTATTTAAAAATATAATAAATAAATAAAATAATATATATATATATTAAAAAAATTAATTGTTTTTTCTCTTCTTCTCTTCTCTTCTTATTAAAAAAATTAATAATATACATAGTAAATGTTTGCTTATGTTGAAAATTGTGCTATATTAATATTTTGCTTAACTTTTAGAACTTGCACCTCGCTTTGGTGAGGTGTGCGCCTCGCCTCGCACCTCGGCGCTTAGGCTCCAGGTGACCTTGGCACCTCGATGCGCTTAGAGCTTTTTAAAACATTGGGACAGCCAACTAGATCTTCTTGAGGGAATCTTTCCTCCATATGGCATTGACATATATTTATAGGCTAATACAAATACAAGAATGAAAGTCAAAGAGTTGCAATTTTTGGCTTTTTTGGTTTTTTTTTTTTTTAAAAAGAAAAAGCAATACTTTTTAGATTCTTCTACACACGACGGACTGGAAAAGTAAAAAATCTTGACGTAATTTTGGGAAAAGATCAGTAAAGACAAACATTTGGAAAAAAAATGTGGCTTTTTTAGTTATATGCCAAACACCCACTAAATTGTTTCCATAATCAAACAAAGTATGTTCCAAAAACATCTCCCAATTATTCTACACAAGGATAGCTTGTCAGGCGGTGAACATCAATGTTGAACCTTTTTATTTTCCCTTGGTCAGTAATGTTAAATACCTTCATTTTTTTGTTGAATTTTCTTAGCCCTTGGAAGTTTTTGTTTGAATTAAAGAAAAGAAAATGAAAAACTAGTTAGATTGAAGCATGTTCATGATCGATTGCTCCAAAAGCTTAAGTTGGTTGTTTATATTTTCAGCATTCCCCCTCATTTATGGCCAAACTATCCTGCAAGAGTGGGGGTAAACATGTGCAAATATTACAATTATTGAGTAGGTGGTGATATCTAAGCATAAAGATCTTTGCTTACTCCAATGCCATGATAATAACAATAAGTGACTACTGCGAAAACTTAAGCTATTCGAGAGGTTGTAATTTAATTATTTATATGCTCACCAAAACAACATGTGTATTTCTGTTATAACGTAAAAAGAAAAAAAGAATGGTAAATTTTTTATGGATAATATAAAAGTAAAATTTATATTTCGCAGTTGAGGAACAGCTGACATCTAAATCTAATAAGGTGATCAATACTGCAGACTTAATGAACGGAGATGGTGATGATTATTATAAAGGCTACTGATTGTTGGAAAATCAGAATAATGGCTCAAATGTTGGCCTGTTTCAAGTATCATTGAAGATATTGGGATTGAAGTTTGTTAGTGACCAAGTGGAATTAGCATCTCTAACTAGAAATCTCACGGTTGACATCTAGTGGATTCAATTTAAATGCAGAGTCGCTTGAGGAATTCCCTGCTGTTTTTGTCATAATGTGCTCCCGTATTATGACATGTTTGAGGACCGACTTATACTTGTATGGTAATTATGCAAATATTGAGTCCTTTAAGTGGAATATGAGGTTATCCTACACTGCGGAGTGTAAACCAACCTTATCTCGTGTTGATATTCTAGTCATCTTGAATTCTAGTGTTTGTAGTGTGACTCATACAAGTTTCTAGAAATGCTTCTTTGATCTATACATATGTATTTGTATCGATAAGAAGTTTATAATTTGTCCAAATTCCTCGAATGCAGGGCCAGCCATGCAGACTATGTTGTACCTTATCAAAAATATGTTAAAAGCATCACCAATCAGATATTTATTGGGACAAGATTCAAAATGAAATTCGATGTTGATGATTCTCCAGAAAGACGGTCTGTATAATTTGATTAAATAGCATGACAACTTTTTACTCCTTACGAGGACCCTATTTTAAGAATTTGAACTTATTCTCTCTCTCTCTCTCTCTCTCTCTCTCTCTCTCTCTCTCATGCAGCGGTGTGGTGACTGGAATATGTGATTTAGATCCCTACAGATGGCGTAACTCAAAATGGAGATGCTTGATGGTATGGCTATTCAATACGCCGCTATTTTTTCTTCTAATATGTTATGGCCGTATCCTTTATGAATAATTATTGGTATTTTAATGACAAGTGGGTATGTGTAATTTGGGTGTGTTTGTTTTGGTGGATTAGGGGGTGGGATTGGACTAAAAAAATATGAGGGTCCGCATTGTCAGAAGTTGTCACCTAGTCCATCATTGCCCCACTTTTGTTTTGCTGGACTAGTTGTTCCTCTGGATTGCTAATACCCCATTTTCTTGGGATTACTGATCTTCTCTCCTCCATCCGATGGCTAAAATAATCTTTCAAATTTTATGTCATTTTTATCCCACTCTAACCAAACATAGTAAAAATAATTCCATGGTATATATATACCTCTGAAACACATGTGCCCTTTATGCATACATTTTGGAGAAGTCTTGGAAATGTTGGCTAATTTTCATATTGTTAGCCAAAGATTAAGGACTTAAATCTTTCCCGTTCATGGTTTCTATCTGACAGTCGCACATAGCTTTCATCCAAATACAGGTTTGCAACGTCATATTCTTCTAATGAAGTTGCAAATGAAACTAACCTAAAAAAATATCCTTCGTGCATAATGATATAATCAGGAGACCACCAAAATGTTTTGAGTTATTATGAGCCATCCATATAGGCAGATTTTGGTTTAGGATATATTGTGTTTAATTAGATGGGTCCTATCAATGAACATTACTGCAATTACATTCAGATATCACTAAAGATACAGACACACAATAAACTACTGAATAAACTACAACGGAGCCTACATCCATGTTACATGGACTCGGGTACGAATGTTGGGTGTAGGTGCGTATCTAGAGATCAGACTCATCAAATTACAAATTTTATAGTACACTAGACAAAAATAGTCATATTTTCATATTTTTAATATATTCTGTCAGATAAAATTGTGTTGTATGTAACATATAGTGTCAAAAAGGTATCTTATTCAGACTCATCAAATTACAAATTTTATAGTACACTAGACAAAAAGAGTCATATTTTCATATTTTTAATATATTTTGTCAAATAAAATTGTGTTATACATAACATATAGTGTCAAAAAGGTATTTTAGTCATTTTATAACAATTATACAACAATATATACAAATATGATAGTGTTAAATACAAATATATAAGACATAGCCCACACCCTTGCCAATTATCAAGTGTTCCGACATAGGTAGTTGATTCATTTTGAAAAGTCCATGTAACATAGTCTACCTCCATTTAATCATGTTGTAGTTAATTGTGTATCTATGGATTTGTTCATATATTCCTGTCTATTGTTTTCTGCTGTAATTATTGTTTAATAAAAGAAATTTGATAAATGGAGTTCTTTAATAATCATGCCTCATGATCTTTCTAATACAAAAATCCCTGCCATCATATCTATGATTCAATAGGTCAGATGGGATGAATCTATTGTAAGTGATCGTCAAGAGCGAGTTTCTCCGTGGGAGATTGATCCTTCTGTTTCTCTCCCACCATTGAGCATCCAGTCCTCCCCAAGGCTGAAGAAACTGCGGATGGGTCTGCAGCCAACCCCACCTGATAACCCTATTGCTGGTACCAATTTTCCCATTAAATTACTGAAAGTAAAATTTCGATGTTTGGTTCGCAAACTCAATTTGTTTTTGAGTTTCTTGTTTTCCTTTTTTTTTTTTTTTTTTTTTGTGTTGTCTTCAGTGATTTTTTTTTTCTTCATGTTTTGGACAATTTTTAAATTTTTAGATGTACTTAATTTAGATGCACTTAAAAAGTAAAATATTTGTGAAGAAATATGAAAAAAGTTCACTAGTAAAGACAAAAACACAGCACATTTTCCCTTCTTTTTCTTTTTTATTTTTGTCTTTAGCGAACTATTTTTCCCCAGATTTCTTCATAAATTTCTTGCTTTTTAGCTGCATCTAAAAAAAAGATTAAAATATGAAAAAAGATCACTAAAGACAAAAAAAAGCAAAAACAATTTAAAAAAACTATGCCAACATATTGCATATTTCCAATGCATGGATCTTAAAAAGGCTGATTTCTCTTGTAGGAGGGGGTAAATTTTTGGACTTTGAGGAGTCTGTAAGATCCTCCAAGGTCTTGCAAGGTCAAGAAAATGCTGGTTTATTATCACCTCTCTATGGATGTGATAAGTCAAACCGCCCATTGGATTTTGAGATGCAATCCATTGTACATCAAAGTCTTGCATCAAATGGAATAGAAAAAGCAAATTTTAGAGAGTTTATGATGAGTCAGCCACCCACCACTTACACAGGCTTCATGGAATCCAGTCGATTTCCGAAGGTCTTGCAAGGTCAAGAAATATGCTCGTTGAGGTCTCTGACAGGAAAAACTGATCGCAACTTTTTCAACATACATCAAAGACCCAAACCTAATTTCTACCCACTAGCTTCGGAAGGTGTTAGAAGTATGTACTTTCCTTACAGTGAGATTTACAAAGTTGGACATGATCCTGTAATGCTTTCTCATATGACAAACTTCCCAAGTGACAATGTTCCATTTAACGGATCTTCCATTCAAAGTGGGCTTCCAAGGGATGAAGTTAGAAAGCCAAATCTACCAAACGAGCCACTGCAGGGAATGCTAGCTGCTCCTCCCTCTTCAGAGGTGAATTTTAAGACTCTGAAAGACGATACTTCAAATGGCTCTATGGATGGCTGTAAATTATTTGGTTTTTCTTTGATTGGAGAAACTCCTAATAAGCGGAGTTGTACGAAGGTTAGCTTTGGTACCACACTGCATTTCAATAAGTTTTTCTTTAACTCTTTCTGACCAATGAAATACATTGCGTAAAGGTCCACAAACAAGGAAGCTTGGTGGGAAGAGCGATTGATCTTTCGAGACTAAATGGTTATAATGACTTGCTGATTGAGCTAGAGAGACTCTTTACCATGGAAGGCCTTTTACGAGATCCTGATCAAGGATGGCGAATCTTGTACACTGACAGTGAGAATGACATGATGGTTGTTGGGGATGACCCATGGCAGTAAGTCTCCTCTCATTTAACTTAATTTTTTTGGTTCTTTTTTGTTTCCCCATTCATTGCATGAATTTGATGGGAAAATTAAAATTAGTCGAACATTTCCATAAAAAAATTGTGTTGAAGCAAATTGAGCTCCAAGCGCTCAATTAGCTGTTAATATGTATGACTTTAAGTGGTGGGAAAGGAAACTTGGCAATGGCAGACTTCTCAATTATGATGAATTGCCTTCAACTGCTTGTTCTTTTTCCCTTTTTGCTTACAATTCTTCAAACATTGTAAACTTTTCCATTACTCGATGGTGGAGGGAAAAAATTAGGGAAAATGATTGAGGTCCAAAATTACTTAAAAGCATAATTTCATTGGAGTTTCTGAGTGCATGTTTTTTTTTAGGATGCTAAAGAAACAGTCAGGAAAAGCAAGAAATAGCACAAAGGCCAAGGTGAATTTTTTTTTGGGTTATAGGGGTGGAGGGTTGAGTTGAAGGATAGGGAAACGGGCAAGATAATTTATTTGAAAAATTAGGGTGATTGTTTTGAAGTCCAAATGATGTGATTAATACAAATATTTGAAATACAAGAGTCATTCAACTTTTTGCAAGTTATAATTTATTTTTGGAGCTGAAAGATAATGAGGTTTTCTAGTAAATAAAGGGGGAATGGTAGAACTTTTATAAGTATGTGGCTATTTGCAGAAGGAAAAAGGGTGACATGAAGACACTTGTATTTGGATCTATTGTGACATGGAGTGGTATTGAGAGAGCCGGCTCATTGTAATCTCGATATTCATAGTGAAACTCATTTGCGTTCTTGGCCCATCAATGTAGGGTTATAGCCAAATCACATAAATCCTTTGTGTGCTTGTGTGTTTGTGTTGTTTTAGCTTTTCTTAATTTTTTGCTTTTTCCAGAACACAAAGCATGGGAAAAAGGGGACATGAACAAAGACTATATTCACAAGTGTTTTACTTACCAAACATGAAAATATGCCTATATCTACCAATTATTGCAAAATAACTTGGATAAAAAGTTTTGTTAAAAAATTGATTGATGTTAAGAAATAAAACTATTTTGACTTGCTTCAGTATGATTTTTTGGAAATGTTCCTAAGATTTGGTAACTTGTGTTTTGCAGTGAGTTTTGCAACGTCGTATCCAAGATCCATATCTATACCCGGGAAGAAGTGGAGAAAATGACAATTGGAGTAGTGATCAGTGATGACACTCAAAGTTGTTTGGATGTGTCAAAATCACCATCCGTGGGCCAGCCGGATTCTCCCCCAAACATCAATTAGGATGCGAGGATCAGAAGAGATTATTTAGTAGGTCCGATCTATCAGGTGACATTGTACCTCTCAAGAAGAAGAGACAAGTGCACACCATGTGTTCTATAGGCCAGACCAGGTAATTCCCCGTGTTAAGTATTGTGTTTGTTGTGTACCACATCAAACTTGGATTATCAATGATGTTTTTAAATATTACTGGTAACTCGTACTATAAATTTAGCATTTGGTCATGTATGTATTTAAACATGCGAGTATTTATGTAAGATTTGATACTTTGAGGTTTTATAATCATGGGAAAAACAGATGTGCTATTTATACTGTGCCCCAAAAATTATATATATGTTGAAAAGTGCATGGAATTGAATTGTATGGTATAGATTTGGTAGTGTGAGTCACAATGACGATTAATTTGATCCATACATCTCAAATTTTGGGTACTACATTATTTTTGTTTATTTATATATTTATTTTTGGTGGAGTGAATTGATATACATGTTGAAATTTCTCCTATAAATGTTTATTCCAATTACTGATATGTAGGGACAGAATCAAAATTTCATGTTTGAAGATACCAAAACATGAATAAACAATTTGGTGAGAAGCTCGAAATCCTACCATATTGCTACAAGCTTTGGTAGTAAGCTTTTGTGTCTAGTTCACGTGTAAAGATGCTTACATAGCATTGTTGAAAAGTCACTCTACCCTCTTACCGTTTATTTTTTTTTTTTAAATAATAAGAAATTAAAAGACGATTAATATTATTTACTTTAAATAAACAATTCATTGTGTTTTATTGAATCATTAGAGACTATTCCTCAATGTTCGAAAAATCATGATTTACATATTCCAAGAGATGGAAGATTAAGGAAAATGAGTGAGCTTCTCTTTTTGGAGGACTTTCACAATCCCAAAAGTAATTCACACCACTCATGATGTGTGGGGCTCACATCATGAGTGGTGTGGATCATTTTGGGGGTTGTGGGGGTCTTCAAAAAAGGGAGTCTCTATCATTGTTGGAAAGATTAATGGCTCTTTTCCCAACTCAAAATCAAGTTTGTTTTAGTATGTCGTTTTAACACTCTAGTCAAGTTTCTAAGGTAATTCTCGAAAGACGGTCCAAACACTAAAAAATCATCCATGAAAACCTTTAAAAATTTTTCCACCATATGGGAGAAAATAGTCATCACACATCGTTAAAAAGTCGTCGACTTCTTACTTCATATTTTATTTGTCAATAGTGTTCAAAATAAAACACATGAAATAAAAATAAAAATTTGACATGTAAATCTCATCCGTTTATCTCATATGTTGAAATTTTTTTTATAAATTAATAGAGTATCACGTGACACTATCTTCCACTAATGACAAATGACAGTATGGATGTTTTCAACCTTAAAGAAATACCACTTTATTCAGCAACAAGTTCCATAGCTTGTCACAAAGATTGAGCCTCCCAGACCTCCTGAATTTCCTCATTCATGCACTTTCAACAATCAAATCCGCATTTAATTCATGTAGTTTACCTGATATGATTGTATCCATTTTTTTACTTCATTTTTTACATTGAGTCAATTTAATTTAATTAATAACACTCCGCTTATGGAGAAATTAGACTAAAATCACTCTCTTCAAAGTTCTTAAAGGATTGGAGTCATCGTTCTCTTTTGAATTTGCTTGCCCACAACGTGAAAAATTAAGAGACAAAATTAATACACAATTGAAATTATATCGACCAAATTAATAGGAAATTCTATTCGCACATTATAAAAATTCTTAGTTCACATCATTTTGTAACTCGAACATTAGTTTCGGAACAAAAATGAATTGTTCGGATATAAGCTATGTTTGGTAGTTAATATTTGAACAACTGATTTTTATTTAAAAATTAATATTCAAACATTTTTAAGGTGTGTTTGGTTTGTGTTTTGAAATAAATTTTCAAAAAAAAATTGAAAAGAGAGTTTAGAATTTTTTTTTAATTTGTTTGGTTATATATTTTAAAAATAATTTTGAAGTTTGGGAGTTTAGGATGATTTGATATTTTGTTGTAATTGATTAGATGTGTAAGAGAAAAAGTGATTGAAAATGAGAAAAAGTGATTGATTGATGTATAATAAAGAGAAAAGTAATTTTAAATTTTTTTTAAGAAATTTTGTAACCAGACTTGTTTTTGAAAATTTTCTTTCAAAAACATATTTTAAAACACAAACTAAACACACTCTTAATTTTTGTTCAAAAATTGATATTTGTGAAATACAGACAAAATAAAATGTGCAAATAAGAACTCCTCAAATTAACAAAAGTAACAAATTACAAAAATTACCGTTGTTATTTACCCCTAATATTATTAAGATATATTTGAAATAGAACCCAAAAAAATAGGGTTCAATCAATAATTCTGATTCAGTGGGTCATAATCATATGGATCGCCAGCCTTCACGAAACGTCCCTTGACTCGCTTCCTCACATCAGCTCTCGCCTTGCGCGATGCGTACCTTATTTTGTTGTCAAATCTGTTTGTCAAAAAATTAAATAAGAATTCGTTTAGCAAGTAATGATTTTAATTAAAAAGTTAAAAAATTATTTTAAAAAATTAAAAAATCAATAATTTATACCAAAAATCAAATATTTCGTTTTTTTTTTTTTTTTGTACATTTTTTAGTAAAAAATTTAAAAAATCATCCCAAACATAATATATTTTTTATATCATATTTTAACTAAAAAGTTACTAAAAAAAAATATGTTCCTAAACGAGACCTAAATGTTTAATTTTTTTTAGTAATATTAGAAATCAACATATTTGGAGAAAGATTTAGAAAGGAAAAAATAAAAGGTATGTGAAATATTGATATATTTTATTCATATTTTACTAGGGGTGTACATGGTTCGAATTGGTTCGGTTTTGAGAAAATTCAAAAACCAAACTGATCCTAATGGTTCTGTGATTTTGAGAATCAGACCAAACCATTATACTTGTAAAATCGGACCAGAACCAAACCGAAATAACGGTTCGATTGCGGTTTGGTTCACAGTTTCAAAAAATTCTATTTACAAGAATAAATTGTTAATATTAACAAAATAGTTACTCAAATTGATTATATTTAACTCATAATAAAAACTAATAATATTAAGGTATTACTTAACATTACATATTTATATCATCCTAATATCATTAAAATTACAAAAAATCAATTAATAAAAATAAAACTTGATATGATAATATTAAATATTATATATATATATATATATATCTTATTCATGGCTCAAGAACTGCTGTTGTTTATTAATATATATATATATCTATATATCTTTTAAATTTTGATTCGGTTCGGTTCGGTTTGAACCGTGATTTTTTTTATAAAATCCATTAACTGAACTATTTTTATGGTTCTCAATATTTCTTGAACCAACACCGAAATGGTTTTCAATAGAACCGAACCAAACCGTATGATTCAGTCTTGTTCGGTCCGGATTACCGGTTTAAACGAATTTTTGAACAGCCCTATATTGTACTTACTTTTCTGTTTCCCTTTCCAAATCTCTTTTCAAATCTATCAACACAGCGGTAATGATGCGGTATAAGAATTGGGCGCATCATTATTAAATGTGTAACAAATTAAAAATTAACACATATCCTACCGCATCATTGTGGATATTTTTTTTAACATTTTAAAAAAAAAAAAATTTAATGCACAAGTACAAAAAGTGTAATTTAACACCTTGTTCGGTTTCAAATTTTCAAAAACAGTTTTTTGAGTTTTTAATTCGTATTTTTATATTTTTAATAATTTTTAAAATATTGTAATCAATTTTTTTCTCCAAATTTTTAGATCTAATTAATTTTAATTTACTTACAAAAATATTTAAAAAATTCAAAAAAATACGAAAATGGTAAATTTTTTTTAAATTTTTTTTCACAAATATTATAATTTTTTAAATATGTTTAAATTAGATATATCTAAAAATAAAAAAAAATACATAAATTTTTTTAAAAATTTACTAAAAATAAAAAATAAAAAATTTAACTTTTTAATTAAAAAATAGATTCAATTTTCTAAACCCAAATATATCCAACATAAAATAAATGAAAGGGTTCGGTTGGGCTTTTCTCCAGTCTGATCACGAACTAGAGGGTACTGTTGGGCCCATCACGGGTTCCGTTTCGATAATCCAAACTGTTCAATATGTAAAACTCGTCGAATACTATATGCCTGTAAAAAATCACGAATTGTTAACTGTGATGGGCCTCCACGGCCCAACACTACCCTCCAGTCTAATCACAGATGAGAGGGAAGTCAGCCCTTGAAAGAAAAAATGATAAATTATAAATACATTTTTTAAAGTTTGATTAAAATATAAATCGTCCCCTGTAGTTTTAGAAATTACATTCTACCCTCTGAGGTTTCTAATTTCATAATAAATCGTCAATTTTATTAATAAATTATTAAGTCAATTAACAGTTTTTAATAATGTTATAAATATGTTTCAATTAATAATTTAGATAATTTTATTATTATATAAGAGAATAATTATGATTTTTTTTAGTTAATTTTATTAAATAAAAAATTTTAATGAGAAAATATTTATAATTTTTCAAAACAATTGTACTTCAAGCAAACCTAGCGTGTTTTTGTAATTTACACGAAAGAAAATCATGTTTGGGAACTTACTTGCGAGTCTTCTTCTTTTCCTTGTAACGCAAGACAGCATTTTCTCTGTTAGCTGACAACAATAATGGACTATGGAATGGAGGTTCCCCAAATGGAGAATGCATTGCAGAGATGTTACAATCTTCATTATAATCTCCTCCACCACCACTCCCACTCCCACTCCCACTCTCACCACCACCACTCAGGCCACCAAACGAAAGCGTCCCGCAAAGGCTTCGATCAACATCATAGTTTGTCGTAGAATCAGCAGATACTTGATCTCTGTATCCTTGTTCCGTTGCTTGAATTTGTGTAGCCGATTGAACCTGGAAAGATTAAAAACGCCCGAAACACTTTCTGGGTTAGTTCCTATTTACAAAGCATCTTGAAAAGAAAACCAGTGTTTACAGAGGAGGATTGTGATGTTAAGATTGACCGCCATGGATGGTTCTAGTTACCCAGATTGGTCTAATATGTTGAGGTTTACTTTAAAGACAAAGATACATTGTTTTCAGAGAGAGCAGGTTTGCGCAGACCAGCTGTTCGACAAAAATCCCGAACCAAATACCCAAAAACAGACAGCGAAAAATGGGTAAAAGCTGTGTGTGTGAAATCCAAGCATGAAATCAAGTAAGGAGTGAGTCAGCATGGTGGGTAAAAGTTAGTTGAAGAACAAATCTGTTGCATAAAAAAGTTTTCATTGAAGGTGTTCCATGATCAACAACACTCCAATGGGGAAGGGCTCTGAATTTGGTTGTGTTTTTGGAATCTGTTTTTCGAAAAATAATTTAAAAACTAGTTTGAAAAAAAAAATCATTATTTTCATATGATTTCCTCCTTTTTGGGTGGAAATGATTTTTAAAAATTCAAAAATCTATTTTTTTGGTATTTATCTTTATCAAATTAGTTTTTCTAGTTTTCAAAAAAATTAAGTTTTGAAAACTCAACCAAACAGAGCCACTGCCAATGATTTTGTGGGGGCTCTGGTGATGGATGAACAAGATGCATAAAGTTGGGGGAAATTGAAATTTCTAAGTATTTGGCAATCAAGGCTTTTAAGTTTTTTGGGTTTTGATGATGAATGCTCTGTTGACAAAGAGGACTTCTGTAGTTGTGAAGGGGATTGTTCTTGTGGGAACTTTGGCAGACAGTACAGTGCATGGGGTGTGCTGAATAAGGTTTTAATTGATTCTGATGCTTGGCGAGTTTGGAAATGGAAACTCCGGAGAGATTTAAGGAAACGGGAGTAGAAAGGGTACAGACGGCGATTGCAGTTTAAGGGAGGTCTCACTTGATGCACCAATGGCAAATAAAGGTTGGAACCAAAGTCCAAGAGGGTGACACTGTACAGGCGTGCATGGAATTGATGCTCCTCTCCCCTAACCTGGAGAATATTGCTGAAGACAGTTGTGTGGGTCAAACTCAGCTCTATATGCCGGGTGAGTCCAAAATAGCTCAAAAGTCAATTACTTCATGGAATGATTCATTTAAGGAGTCAAACTATGAGAATATTTATTGCCATAAAAAATTCAAAAAATTAAATGTAGATTTTGGAAATAATGAGCTTTTAAAGTCCTAACTGAAATCTCAAAATCCAGATATGTAAAATGGGATTATGCTGCTTTATCCTCTTTTCACCAAGTTAAACAATGGGCTGAGAAATTGTGGAAATATGGTCTTGAAGAAGTCATCACTCTTGACAACGCCTTCTTTATTTTTAAAATTAAATGTGAAGAAGCTTTAATGAAGATTTTGGAAGTTGGGCCATTTAACTAATTTTGTAGTGAATAGATGGCACCCATGTATGCCATTGCCTAGGACTGAGTTCTCTACTGTGCCAGTTTGGATTTTGGATAGAAGATGGTTTGAGCTATGTGGCTAGTGTGCTTGGTACACCTTTGTGCCTTGATGAGTATAATCAATCCCATAGTAGACTTACTTTCGCCAAAGTGTGTGTTAAAATCCATGAAAAATAAGGAGATTCCTAATTCTTTCATGCTTAATTTAGGTTGTGGGAGTCCTTGTGGAGTTAGAGTTGAAGTGCCATGGAAGCCCCAAAAAAGTGATGAGAGCAAGGCTTTTGCTCATTCAAATAACTCTTCTTGTCCTTGTGAACCGAAGCCCATGGCTTCTACCAAACAAGAATTGAGAGTTAAAGAGGATAAAACAGACACAAAACCTAGTGAATGGGAAGATGTTACAAAGAGAACCTGAAAGCTGGTTGTTCACAATGTGTTCCCAATGAGGTAGAGATTCCAGAGGAGGAGATGATAGTAAAGGAGAGGGAGAGGGGAACACATGAGGAAAATGCTATGGATGAAATAATTACTACAAGTAAATAGGAACCTAGGATTCTTGGTTCACCTTAAAACAAACCACACCGATCTGTGAATACCCCTAAATGTATTGCCATTTCCATCTTGGGCCATGAAAATCATTCATGACCAAGTTCAATATCAACACTCTTTTCTATCCCAGATATATAACCCACCCCCAAATAAAAAAATAACATGGATAGCACAAACACACAAACTGGCATGGCTTGCTTTCTGCCCAAGGGTCCTTGTACCACACTAGGAGGTTAGAGATTTTATTCTCCTCACCCATGTGTGGGTCTTTCTTCCCTTATAGTTGTTTGTTGGTCTTTCTTACGTGATTTGTATGATAGGTTTGTGATAGATTCGTAGTGTTGTATTGTTGGAACTTTTTATATAGTTGAATGTTCATTCTAATAAATTCTCGTGATATTTATAAATTATCTTCTACCAAGTGACAAAAAATGAAAAAGCAGAAAATAGTCATGGACATTTTTCACCAAACATTGAAATTTTGAGATGTTCACAGGCATTTAGTTAAAATTCTGTGACAATGCAGATCAGATTATTAATGTAACAGAAATTTTGTAAATTCCATTCGGAGTATAGTAAAGACTCCACACTCTTTTACAAAAAAAGAAAAAAGAAAAAGGACTCCACACTTTGACACCAACTCAAGAAACAAACTAAACAGTAAGTAAAAATGAAACTAAATAAGTTAACCAAAAAAGAAGAAAAACATGAGATGGACTACAATAAAAGAATGAATTAGAGGGAGAACCTCAGAAGCAAATGCACAGTGTGTCTTGATATCAGCATCATGTGCATCCCCACTTTCAAACAAGTTACCAGTTCCAAAGAGTTGTTCAAAGTTCTCCAAACTCAAGTCAATATCATCCATGTTGAAGTCTTTGAAAAAATCATCATTCAAAATCCCAGTGCCTTTTCTTCCAGAGAAGCATAGCTGCATATTAAGGGATAGAAATCATATAAAATAAGATTACAGTCAAAGCCTGAAAATTTTCAAGCATATCTGAACAAATAAAATAAATGCTCAAATATCCATGCCATCCACAAACATGCATCGTGATTTAAAGTAAGCATCAAGTTCCATGCATTTTATTTAGGAGTGGGAATTATGTCGTGCTTGTACTGTGTTATTTATCAAGTTCGATGCATCCCTTTCATTTCTGTTTCAAACTTAACCAAAACAACATACTGAAACTAAATTTTAATTTTTATCTAATGCAATAGCACAAAATGATGTGAGGGCAAGTAAGTAATTCATCGTTCCGAAAAAGACCTTCAAACAGAAGAGACAACAGACTTCCTCAACTTGAATCAGTGAAAAAAATTGGGCACCTGAAGAATTGTAAAAATATGGAAGGGTAATTTAGAGACAATATTTAAGGCCAACTATGTATGCGTTCAATATCTCATTCCAGTATAGAAAGTGAGCACTAAAAAAAATGTTAGGAACACTAATAAATATACCAACAAACATTAAACTGTTGCAAAAATCATCTTTCTGCGACAAAATGACCAACCCGTCGTGAAAATTTTAAAAATAAAAAATGCGGTCAAGTCTCCTCTCAGTAAACTTGAGCACTACACTACTACAAATTGGAGGGAAATTTTTGTGCCAAATTTACTTACCGTCTAACATAACACTTTACATGTCATGGAGCATAGGGTCAACTGCACCAACGCAGTGATAACACATCAGATGGTAAGCAAATTTGGTACAAATATTTGGTCATATTACCCGTGCTTAAAAATCTCTCTTCGGTACAACAAAAGAAAAAACACAAACAAAAACACCAATATCTGGAATACCTTCATGTAGTCAAACCTAAGGGAAACAACAATACCATAAAATATAGATATTTGCCACTTATTAGCTATGAGTGCATTTTTTCAATACAAAACAAGAAACAAAAACAAAAACAGTGAAAACAGAAGGAAAAACAAACCCAGAGATCACTCTGAGAGAACAATATACTAATAGTAATCAATTTAGTATGGCCATTTGACAGCACACACAAACATTATATATATAAGAATATATGACATATCTCTTGTTTTGTGAAAAACCATTCCCCTGCATGTCTGAGGCTTGCAATAACATGCTATTATTGATGGATTGCCCTTCAAACCATATGATATTGATGAGAATTTGAGGGTTTTAAAGGTACAGATTGTTGGGTTTGTGAAGCCTAATTAGTATTGTAAACTTCATCATGCGATCACAGATCCAATTAAGGGTATTACGGTAATTTATTAATGTAAATCCTAACATATATATTGTTGTTTTCACAGCAGCCCCATCGTACTCCTTTTTTCTTTCAGTATAGTAGAACTGATACTGAACCACATAAATCTGTGTGTCATCTTTCCTTATTTGTGATTGTTTCTTCTCGCTATTGTTTGTGTGCATGTGTGATTTATTCCACAACATAGAATTGTTTTCTATATTTTAGAAATCATAAGTAGTGAACTTGGCTAGGTTTCTTCTTGCCATTGCCATCCATTCTTTACCTCAATTTCCATATCAACCATCTTCTTTTCTTCCAAATCTTGATCCATTGTGCTCTCATTCAACTGAGGATTGATCAAACAGTTAACACGACTTTCTTCGTTGGTCGAGCCCACTAAACCACCACTTCCCTGCTGCTCACAGCTCAGTGCAGTATCATCGTCCTCCAAACCCAAAGGAAATTCCAAATCAAATGACCAGATGTTTGAAAGCTCTGCCACCGTAGGGCAACCAGAATAGCAACTGATCGCCTCCTCCTGCCTCCTCTTGTGCCCCGATGAAGCGGGACCTGCCTCATACCCATCAATCCAATAACAGTTTTGGCAGAAGCAGATCTTTTCTTGAACACACCTTACAATTGCAGGCTGAGAATTGCATCTTTTGCAGATGAGAGTCCGCGAGTGGCGCCGCGAAATGGTATTGGCAGAGTGGACATTCCGGTCACACGAGAAACACAAGCACACATTGTCAGACTGACAATACACCATGGATCTTTGATCTCCGCAGAAATCACATAGTTGGCCCATTTTTCAACAACCTCTATAATATATAGTAATTCACTTCCACTTAGACGTTTAGAGAACCTACATGGGTCCAATACAAGCCAAATTAACAGTTTGTAGTTCAAAAATGTTTTTTAGAATTGTTTTTGAAATCATTCTTCAACACATACACACACACACACATATATATGTGACAGGTTCTGGGTAGCAAAAAAGAGAGAAGAGTTCACTCCATGAAACAACCTAATAAAGCATACAGGATCTGGTTTTCATGTTAAAAAAAAAAAAACCTTTGAGAACTTACAGTAGTCATTCAAACCATCAACAATCAAAATTGAGCTACAACTCCAAAAAGAAAAGAAAAGAAAGGAAAGGAAAAATTAGAGCTCCATATTTGATCAGAAGGAAATCCACCAACCTGAAGAGAAGATTTCACATACTCAAGCTTGCTAGGGAGAAGCAAACTTGTGATGCAAACTTTTTTGTTTTTGTTGTTGTTCCTGGCTTTTTGGGTTGTCCTTGGCTTTGCTCTTTGGTTAATTTTTTCTATTGGGAACGGCTATGGTAGACTCCCATAAAAGGGTGCATATTGTATGCTCTTTTTTTTTTTTTTTGTAATTTTATCACAATGATTCGTAATAAATTCACAATAGTTCATACCGGGAAATTATTCAATGTTCTTAGAGCATTGCTCATTTTCATTTACGAGTTAGACACATCATCAGTTGTCTCCTATAACTCTGACACAAAAGTGGTGGGTCCCATAGTTTAGATCAATAATTATTACTTTGGAGCACCACCTAGCAATGCTCCAAGAATATTGAATAATTTCCTGTTCACAACCTTTTCATTTTAATTGTTCGTAATTAAGACATTTTTCTTATGGTGCGTCCCTCTGTAGCATAATCACAAGGGTCATCATTCAGTAGTCTTTGAGTACCATGTGACATTGCTTACGTGTTGCTCTAAATCAATCGCATAGTGAAAATTTTTACCGGTAGAATCTATGTTAAGTAGTTAGGAGATAAAGAATTATTCACTTATGTATTGTAGGTTTTCATTTACTGAGAGTATCACATAGATAATATGATATAGTACTACGGGAGTATCTAATAATTTTTCTAATCACAATAGTTTTGTAATTAATAGAGAGAGTACATAATAATTTCTAGGCTTGTCCAACAAACTACTTTGGGAGAAAATATTCTCATGTGACTACAACAAAAATAAATTATGGGTCACAGTCTCCTTTACCCTCCCACACTCTTGGATCAATTGGCCAAAAAAAAAGGGGAAGAAAGGAAAAGAAGAGGAAGAAGAAAGAATGCGAGAGGTTATGGATTACTAGAAACAAAAATAAGTATAGGCAGTGGCGGAGGCATTGAGGGACGAGGGGGGTCACGTGCCCCCCCTGAATTTTGAGATTTTTTTTTTTTTTGCAAATATAAAAAAAAAGGGTGAATATTGATTTAATGGTTAAGATTTGGCCTAATAATCTTAAGATTTTGGGTTCAAGTCTTGGAACCATCACTGAGTATAGGAAATAATATGCACTTGGTAATGTAACTATTTACTAATTTCTTAACAATAGAAATTGGATAATGGGCCTTCACGTTGGGAGAAAATAGTTTGATTTACCAAATGCAAGCTTTTTTTCCTTTTTTTTTTTTAACAATTTGGTAATTTAACACTTACTTTTTCCTTTTTTTTTTCTTTTTGGTAATATAGATATTTAATTTTGTGTTTTTTTACTAAAATTAATATATATATATATATTTTTAACTTTTTCATTTATTTTCAAAATGTTATTGATCTCAATTCCAATATTAAACAGGGATACTCATTAGTATTTGCCTTTAATATTAATGGGTTGAGCTTCAACTTGACAGTCATGTTCCGACTCATTGAACTCACTACAGGTATTGTTTTGATAATTTGAACTGTTACTTTTATATGACTCTTTATGTATATTATTCATAAAAGAAAAAAAATGGTTATTCAATAATCGTAATCTTTCATTTTATCGCGTTTGTTTTCGAAAAAATGAACGATAAGTATATTTTTAAAAATAGAACATTTTTTTATTTTACGACAAACATGATAAATAAAAATGTTACGATTATCAGATCAATTTTTTTTTCCCCCCATAGATGATATGTATGAAGAGCTTTATAAAATAAACGGTTTGGATCATCGAAGTAAAACCCATGGTGAGCCTCATAAGCCTCATCATGACGGTTAATTTTATATTTTGAATTTGAGAGAATTTTAGCCCTTAATTTATATATCTATGAGCATTTTTTAAAATCAATATACCTAACAAAGTTTTAAAAATCTATTTTGAATTGTGCTTTCTATATAATACAATCTATATATGTATATATATATGTACTTTTAAAATCATTTCAAGGGCAAAGAATCTCAATCATAAAATTGGACAATATCTTTTCACATGAGAATTATATCCAATTCTATCATAAGATATTATGAAAGAACTGATATTTATCAAACATGGAGATGGAGATAGGTCACAAACTCACAATAAAGTGCAAAACTCTACAACATGTGTGGTCATTTCATTTTCCTTACATGAACAAGTTAGGCCTTCACTTTTGTCAACTAACCCCTCCAAGATTTAGAGTTGGGTAATGGGCTATTCGTGTTATCTTAAGCCAAGTTTGGGATGTCTTAAAAAAGTTAAAAAGTCAAAAAGTTACTCAAAAAGTTAAAAAGTTATCACTATTTACCAAAAGTCAATAATTACGACTGCACAATTTCCAATTCTAATTTTTCCTTACAAATCAATTTTTACAATTTTTTATTACATATTTTTTCATAAAAAGTCAAAAAGTTAACCTAAACATTCATATTTTCAACCTCAACTTTTTAGTCTAAAAAGATAAAAAGTGCACTTATTTAGGACACCCCAAACAACTCCTTAGTATCATTATTATGATAGAAAATTATTTAAGCAGTTTTTAAAATATTATATGATATTATTTATATAACATTTTTAATAAATAAAGAAATTGCAAAATACATCAAATAGATCATCACATGTCTCTCTCTCTCTCAATTACAAAACAAAAATTAATCAGGATTTTGTGTCCCTCATAAAAATGTTTACTATATTACTGCGTAAACAATATTAACGACTACATCATGCAAAAAGTGTTTTAAAACCCTTCAAATTTGGCCCAAAAAAAGGTGCTTCCATGTGGGCCTTATGGGCCCAAAACTTTTACCTCCCAATTTCTATAATCCATTTAGAAGTGGCATGGTAGAAGTGAAACTCCTGTAGAAGTAAAGTTGTTTGGTTGGTTTGAACAAAAAATTTTGGAATTTTTTTTATAAAAATTTTGTTTGGTTGGTGAGAAAATAAATAACATGTTAAAAGGATAGTTGGGCTTAAATTTATATATAGCTTAAAAGACAGGCCGATGGTGACAACTAAGAAAGGAGTTTTGGTTTTATTCCAAATAATTCACATGCCTTGTGTTAAAGACTATGTTAAAGCTACAAGATTTTTTTTTTTTAAATGTAAGTTATAGTTTTTATTTTTGAACTTTTACTTTTTGATTTTTTACATTTTAGTTATAATAATTAAAATGTGAAATGCTAACATCCTTACTGGACCGCGATTAATATTAATATATGTAAAAATATATATATTAAAATATTTAAAAAGTGTATAAAAGTAAGAATTTATTGGTGGGAAATCCATATTTATGGGGGATACAATATTAGGTCTAAGGATTAATCTTTTCTAGAGATAAGCACATGCCAGAAAAGTCACAAGTGATTGGTGATGATAAAGTGAACAGATAAGTAACATTTGGACAGATAGATATGATTTGAATAAATAGATATTCTTTTGAACAAATGAACGTACTTTTGGCCTAGAAGATTAAAACGTAAGCCTATTGATCCAAAACTTTCAAAAATGGACATGTGGCTTGAGTGTATATATATACACTAGCGGCCGGATACATGTGTGTTTAAATTCAAAAAAAAGGTATTGAATGAGAATGACTATAAATTATTTGTTCTGAACATCACAAACTCTTTAAGTAAACATTAATATATATATATATATATATATAAATGTGCGGCAAATAACATAAAAAAGCAAAAGTACATTTTTTTTTTTGTTTAAGCATAAAAGCACAAACCCAAGAATCTTAAACACTTACCGTCAAAACAAATTTTATGAACATTGAATTTTTTCTTAAAAAAAAAATGCAAAAAAATTTATTAAGAAAATAAACAAACAAATTTTTAAAAAACTACAACCTAAAGACTCTTAGAACACTTACAATAAAAAAGATTTAATATGCACAAAGAAAAATAAACAGTTACACTAAAACAAATTTGATATAAACGAAATAAAATAATAATCAATTTTTTCCCCCAAGAACTTCATAACATAATGGAAATTTGTATTTTCTTTTATTTTTTAATGAAGATAATAAAAAGTATAATTAACATTAGTACACAAAAAATACAAAAATACAAGTTATAATCAAAGAGATTTAAATAAAAAATAAAATAAAATAAACAAAAACCCAAAAAACAAACAAAATTTTTTTTAATTAAAAAAATAAGAGCAATGAATTGGTTTTTTTTTTTTAAAAAAAACAAACACATAAAAAGAGTTAAGTAAACAAACAAATCAATTTTTTTAAAAACAGAATTTATACATAAAAAACAAACAAAAGTTTAAAAAAGTGAAATATGCACAAAAAAAACTGAACATAAATTTGAAAGAATTGAATATAAAAATACAAAAGCACACAAAATAGAAAAATACAAACTCAAAACTATTCTAACACTTATAATCAAAGAGATTTAATATACAAAAAGAACAATAATAGTAAAACCTATTAATATAAAAATAAATTAAAAAAACCAAAAAAAAATTTCTTTTCTAAATTTTAAGAACACTGAATTCTTTTTTATAACAACACACACACCCAACACAATGAAGAAAACAAACAAACAAATTTTAAAAAAATTACAAATCCAAAACTCTTATAACACTACACGGGCAGAGGGAGGGGGTCAGGGGGGTCTTGGCCCCTTTTAAGTTTCAACAAACCATGTTATATATTTATGTATATGTTACCTGTAGTTTTGGTAATTTAATTATACTTGGCCCCTCCGAAATTTTCATATTTTTACTCATATGCTATATTTTGTGAAATCCTTATGAGTTTTTGTGGTATTTGTGTGAGTGATATTCCGATCACACTGTCCTCCTTAGTGGTTCAACCGCAGAACACATGCAGAATAGATGGCACCCTGCAATCTGCACAGAAAGAAAAGGCTCCGGCGGTGGTTTTTCCACCCGGGGGCACTCCGACGATCAAGTCAGTATCTCTCTAAGATAATAAGTGCTAAAATAATTGCTCAAGACTACGAATTGCGTACCTTAGACCCGCCGGGGGTTCCCTTCTTTTATAATGTCTCTCCATCCTAGTCCCACTAGAAGTCTTACTTCTATGGACTCTCATTCAGTACATACTTTGGACTCTACAAGAGATAAGGATAAATTCCCTAAGAATACTATTCCTATCCATCTTGAAGTCTTTCTTCGTTCCAGGACTCTTGCCCCTTATCCGGTCGTCTCAGATTCCGATATCTTCGGAGATAACCTCGGCAACCCCGAGATAACCTCGGCGTAACTGTCAAGTCACGTGATACCTCGGCTGACACTTCGGTGTCACCTCGGCCACGTGTTGGTACTCAGAAAATACATCCCCACAACTGCCCCCTAGGTTCTATTACCTCGGCATCCTGAGGTGATGGAACCTATATTGGAACTTTTCTCGTTCATCGGCTTAAGAACTTTCTAGCCGAGATCATTTATTTTCAGGCCGACATGTCTTCTTCTAAAAACAAGAATTCAGATCAATCTTACTTCGCGTATGAGCTGTCATACACCATTTTTCAACCATTTCACTGACCCGTTTTTTCCTTACTGGTCCGTGCTGGTGACGCGCCTGTTGCCCGTCTTTTCTCTGCCTGCGCCGCCTGACGCGTGCGTTGCCCTAGGCACAATAATTATCTTTGTTTTGCCGCCGTTTCACGTTTTGGACAAAAACGTTTGCCTCTCCCTTTCTTTTCACTTCCGCACTTGAATACTTCATCTTTTCTCTCCCTAAAGCTTTCTTTCCTTCGAATTCGCCATTGTTCGAAGCTCTCGATTCTGCTACTGTCTTGCATCTGACATTCCTGCGAAGCTTTCGCCACTGTAGCGTCCGCCATCTGACCTCGGCGTAGCTTATTCCGGCCTCCACCTTTTCTGGTAAGCCAGTTTTCCCCCTTTTCTCAGTTCTTGATTATTTCTGGAATTTCTTGCCACTGCTGTTCTGCTCTAGTATTTGATTTGTGAATCATTTATCTGAACACGTCTTTATTTCCTGATTCTTGCACATGTTATACACACTTGCACTGTTGCACCTCTTGCTCTTGGTCTTCAACCCTTTGTGTTCTTGAATCTGAAGCTTCGTTCTTGCTTTTCTGTTTTCCAGATTTCTGCCTTCCATACTCGTTCATCGTAGATCTAGGTTTGGGATTTGTCTGTAGGACCCTCATTTTCTAGTTAAAGTTAAACTGAAACAAATTTATCAATACAAACTTTAACCTCAAGCCGAGGTCCCAAAAACCCTTTAGAGAAACTCTGTCTCTGTAGCCAAGTACTCGCATACCAAATCCATGGGTGTGTGGAGAGATAGGGTTAACAACCCAACCAAACTAGAGTACTTTAGGCAAGAATTCTCCATCCCCCCCGATGTTCACCTCAGGCTAGCTGGGGAGAACGACTCCATTATGCCCGAGGATGATAATATGCCTTTTCCTATAGTAGCCTTCGTCCAGTGTGGACTTCGATTCCCTCTTGATCCTCTCTTTCGCGAGGTCCTCCATTACTATTCTTTGAACCCTATGCAACTTGCCATTAACGCCTACAGGACGCTTAATGGTATAATAGCCTTAGCTCGGCAGGAGAGTGTTAGGATCACTCTTGCCGACATCCAATACTGCTACACCATGTGTGGCCTGAACCTTAAGGAAAAAGGTTATGTCTATTACCTAAAGCCGAGGTCCACGAGTTTAAAATTGTACCGACCTTCCGGACTCCAACAAAGGGGTGGAGATGATTATCTAATAAACAGGAGGCGGGAATTTGGCCCAGATGAAGAAGTTCGTCTCTTCCCTCTTCCTCGAGCGGTCCAAGGAGGGCAAGGGTAAGATCCTGTGTTAATCGCTTAGCCGCTTTCCACAATTTTTCCAACAAATTTGTTTACGATGTTGTGCTTCCTTTGCAGGCGTTAGTAAGCCTCCCAAGGACTTCGCCGATCCTATTACCTGAGGAAAGGATTGAAGAAGCTCTTGGACCTACCAATTCACAAACGCATAAAGCTCCATTGTCATTAAACTTCATCCCAACATACAAGTCTACCTTGGCGGCGTTAGAAGAAGAAGAAGAAGAAGAGCTCGTCCACGACCACAACCCAGCCACATCTACATCCCGGACAGATCAAGGTTCTACTTCTGATCCAGCCGATCTTCCTTCCACATCGGCACCATTCTTGCTTCCAGTTCAAGAAAGAAAGCGTCGCCGACGTCTTGTCAAAACAGCCGAGATGGTGCGCCCGAAGCCAGTGGTGTTGGACCTTCTTATCGATCTACCAACCGATGTGGATGCTGCACCATCCCAAACAATGCCCCCACCGAAGCCGAAAAAGACCAAGAAGCCCCCACCAAAATCCAAGGCCACTGAGGCCGATGTTGAAGATGCTTTACCAATCTCTCAATTGGCCGAGAACAAGAAGGCCTCCTCTGCTCCTGCCAAAAGACCTGCGGAGGCTCAGCCATCAGGCTCTACTCAGGCAAAAAGGCCGAGATCATCGTCTGGGATGACCTCGGGTTCCAAAGTTCAAAAGGTTCCTTGGGCGCCTCAAATTACCCTTGAGAACAGGCCCGTCTACGCCCATGAAAGCGCCGCCGACGTTAACGTCGCCGTGGCGCTCAGTACTGCAGTTCTCCTCGAAGGCGATCTCGAACGTAACGCCAAAATGAACGAATACAAGAACTATGCCCTCATGCTGCAGCGCTTTGTGCAAGTAAATTCTTGAATTTGATAACTTTTCTTTCTGCTGTTTTCTCTATATTTATAGCGTTTTGCAATATTCTGTAACAATTTCTGCCTTGTTTTCTTTCAGGCCATTCAACACGCCCACTCTCTCTCCATGCAGGCCTTTGAGAACAAGGAGAAATTGGCCGAGATGGAGAAGGAGTCTTACGCCTCAAAAAGCAAAATAAAAGTCCCAAAAACAAAATGAAGGTTACGGAAGATCGGGCCGTCGCCACTCGAGCCACAAGAGGTGACGAGAAGGCGAAATGCCGAAGCCATTAAGAACGTTGCCGAAGCCCAGAAGAAAGAGGCCGAGGAGAAAGCGGCCCGGGAGAAGAGCTCCGACAAGCGGCGGCTACAAAGGATCTTGAAATAAGCGGCCGATGACAAGGCTTCTGCGCAAGGAATGGTGATGTGGCAGAAGAGTACAAGTTGCAAGTTAGGCAGGCATGCAACAGGGGTTTTAACCTTCGTTGGATGTCCTTAGCCAAAAAACTTGACCTTCCTGCTAACTCGCCATGGCGTAAGGCCGAAGCTATCCCTCTCCCCTTTCCTCCTCCTACACCCTCAACTCAAGCTGAGGAAGAAGTCCAATCTGAATCCGAGGCTGCGGATGATGGTGAAGAGGATAAAGATAACGAGGCCTTGGTTAGGAAACCAAAGGATGCCAGTGAGAGCAAGTCTCCTCCTGAGGGTGACCAAGTCATGGACTTAACCCTAAAGGAGGATGAGGAGGTGAAGGAAGGCATCGCAGGCGTGCTATCTTGACACTTACGGCGAGAAAAGCTGAAAATACTTTGGCTGAGATCGACGCCGAGATTATGGCAGACAAGCAGGCCGAGGTCGTGGTGGACAAAGATGCTGAGGTTATAAATCAAAAGGATGCCGAGGTGGTTCTGCCAGAACCTTCGGAGGTTTCAGCCCAACCCTCTGTTCAAGTTGAAGAAGTTTGAATGTCTTTTGTATTTTCTTCTTTCTTTTGTACTCTGTTTCTTTTTGTTTACTCTTGTTAGTGTTCGCAGAACAATGTAAGCTTCTTCTTTATGGCCGATGTGCCTTTCTTTGTTGCTTTTGAACAATTTACTTCTGCTAGGCCATTGTGCCTCCTTTATACACAACTGTTTCTCTTTGAATGCTGTAGTCTTTAATCTTTCTTCATTGCTTCTATACTTAGAATATTTTGCATAATGCTTCCTTTGCTCAATCTTCTCTGGGTTACATACCTCGGGCATGTTTACCCGAATATTCATCTCGGCTAGAACTTCATCCGTGAACCTGCCATAAACTTCAACGAGTATAAAGTATATGAACTCAACTAATCTTCATTTTGTAAATTGCTACAAATTTCAACAAGTAAAGATAAGAAATTTATCTCAGCTTAACTTTAACTTGTAAATTGCTACAAATTTCAACAAGTAAAGATAAACAATCATATCGGCTTAATTTTAACTTGTAAATTGCTACAAATTTCAACAAGTAAAGATAAGGAATTCATCTCAGCTTAACTTTAACTTGTAAATTGCTACAAATTTCAACAAGTAAAGATAAGGAATTCATCTCAGTTTAACTTTAACTTGTAAATTGCTACAAATTTCAACAAGTAAAGATAAGGAATTCATCTCGGCTTAACTTCGGTTAAGCATTACTAATGTCTTCTCTCTGCCCCCAATGTGAACCTAAGTTCTTCTTGGGTTCTCATTATTCAAAAAACAACATCATGCAAAGTTGTCCAAGTTCAAAAAAATTCTGCTAAGATTTTGTTGATCATATCGGCAAAAAATCAAAGAACATCTAATGATAAAAAAACTTTAAATTACAAGTGTTCCATGGTCTAGGCAATGCTTTGCCCTCATTATCTTCGAGCCGATATGCCCCATTTCCTAACACCGAAGTAATTCTGTAGGGACCTTCCCAGTTTGGGCCAAGCTTGCCCTATCTGGGATCCTTCTTATTGCCGACCACTTTTCTCAAGACTAGGTCGTTGACCTGAAAATCCCTTGGATTGACCTTCTTGTTATAAGCTTTGGCAAAATTTGTTCTTTGGTATCTTTGCAAAATTTGGATTGACTTTCTCTCTTCTTTCTTCCAGTAGGTCCAGATCTCGGGCTAAGAGCACATCGTTAGACTCGTTCTCAACTCTCTGTGTTCTGATCCCTAGGATGCCGATCTCCAGTGGAATGAATGCTTTTGTGCCATAAGCCATAGTAAAGGGGGATTCCCCTGTTGATCTTCTCGGCGTAGTGCGATATGCCCAGAGCACGTTGGGCAATTCGTCTACCCACTTTCCTTTTGCTGCCTGCAGCCTCTTCTTTATTCCATCCAGAATGACTTTGTTTGATGCTTCGGCTTGCCCATTACTTTGGGGAAAGCTTGGTGTTGAAAAATAATTCTTTATCTTGAACTTTGCACAAAAATTCTTGATGAGCTTGCTGTCAAACTGTGTTCCGTTGTCGGCAACGATTGCTCTTGGAATCCCAAATCTGGTGATGATGTTTTTCCAGATGAAGTTCTTCACATCTACATCTCGGATTTTGGCAAGGGGCTCTGCTTCTATCCATTTTGTGAAGTAGTCTGTTGCTACCAGCAGGTACTTCCGCTGCCCCGTTGCTTGGGGTAATTGTCCAACGAGATCCATGCCCCATTGGGCAAATGGCCAAGGGCTGGAAACAGGGTTTAGGTCGGAATTTACCGTGATGTATCAACGGTGCAAACCTCTGGCATTGTTCACACTTCTTCACATAGGCTTCCGCATCTTTTTGCATATAGGGCCACCAATACCCCTGGGTAATGGCCCTATGAGCTAACGATCTGCCCCCTGCGTGGCTTCCACAAACTCCTTCATGAATTTCATACAAAAAGTCTTCGACCTGAAGAGGGTGTACACAGCTTAAAAGAGGTCGATGAAGGATCTTACAGAGATGTCCTTCTGGCGTCAGTGAATCTTGCCGACTTGATCGACCTTGTGTGCTTCCTTTCGATCTTCGGCGGTTTTCTCTTTCAGAATGCAACAATTGCATCCATCCAAATTAGTCCCATGTCCACATAATGCTTCTTGCATTGTGTGGTGACTCTATCTTTCGGGCTTGATAGGTAATCCACCATGATTGTCCTCGTCTTTCCGGTTTGCATTGAGCTTGCTAGATTGGCCAACGCGTCGGCGTGGTTGTTATCATCTCGGCTGACCTGAAGAAGTCGGCAGTTTTGAAACATGTCTGCCAGCCTGATGACTTCTTTTGCATATGCCGACATCCTTTCATCTCGGGCAGCAAACTCTCCTGTAGTTTGATTCACTATGAGTTGTGAGTCACAGAAAACTATTACCTCATCTGCCTCTGCTGCTACTGCCAGCTTCAGTCCAGCAATTAATGCTTCATACTCTGCCTCATTGTTCGAGGCTTTGAACCCTAGTCGAATAGACTGCTCCAGTATCTCCCCATCGGGGGAAATTAATACCACTCACCTTTGCACCGCGGTTTGAGCTCCCATCAACAAAAAGTTGAAAGGAGTCGCCGATGTAGATCTTTGCAGGTGCGAGTTTTCCTTCCTTGGTTCCTTACCCTTTGGTGGCTTCTCCTTTCTTGTTTGGACATCGTTCATCTCGGCTCAGCGGGCCCGATGTTCGATGTATTACGGCGAGAACTTCGGCGAAGTCGGCCAAGACTTGGCCCTTAATTGCGGTTCTTGGCACGAACTCCAGTCATCTTGGCCCAAAATTCGCCCATCTTGCAATTCTTCGGTCAAGTCTCCTTGTTGCAACAAGGATTTTAATGGGTGCTCTATCGAACCACTATCTTGTGAGCTGAAAATAATGGTTTAGCTTCTTTGAGGCCATTACCAAGGCCGACATTAATTTCTCGATGGTAAATACCTTGTTTACGCATCGGCCAAGGTTTTACTTACATAGTAGGCTTCTCGCTCTCCCTTCTTTTCTCGGACGATCACAGCACTTACTGCGTGCTCTGAAACTGCTAGGTATAAGAACAGTTCCTCCCCAGGTTGAGGTGTTGAGAGGACTGGAGCCGAGGTAAGGTACTTCTTCAGGTCGGTCAAAGCGGCCTCACATTCCGCTGTCCATAGAAAATCCGTGGCCTTTTTCACCAGATTGAAAAAAGGTTTACACTTGTCCGAACTTCGGCTTATGAACCTATTTAGGGCTGCGGCCCTTCCAGTAAGCATCTGAACCTGTTTAGCCGATGTCGGACTCTGTAATTCCATAATGGCCTTGATCTGATCTGGGCTGGCTTCAATGCCCCTTCTAGTCACCAGGTATCCCAAGAACTTACCGGATCCGACTCCAAACGCGCATTTCGATGCGTTTAGTCGGAGCCGATATGTTTTGAGTATGTCAAAGACCTCTTCTAAGTCAGCGAGATGATCCTTTGGTTCCTTGGTCTTCACGACCATATCATCGATGTAGACTTCTACAGTTCGGCCAATTAAGTGTCTGAACATCTTGGTCACCAGCCTTTGGTAAGTTGCTCCTGCGTTCTTCAACCCAAAAGGCATGAGTCTGTAACAATACAGACCTTTGGGAGTGATAAACGCTGTCTTCTCCTTATCTGGGGGTACATGGCTATCTGGTGATACCCCCTATATGCGTCCAAGAAGCTCATCCTTCCATGTCCAGATGTGGCGTCCACCAACTGGTCGATCTTTGGCAGAGGGAAGCTGTCTTTGGGACAAGCTTTGTTCAAATTTGTGAAGTCCACGCAGACCCTCCACTTGCCATTCTTCTTCTTTACTACCACGGTATTTGATAACCATGTCGGATAATTGGCTTCTCGGATGGCCCTGGCCTCTAGAAGTCTGGCTACTTCCTCTTCCACTGCTTCGACGTGCATCAACGTCGGTCTTCTGGCTCGTTGTATCACAGGTTTGGCCGACCTGTCAACGTTGAGTCTGTGACATGTGACCTCGGGGTCAATGCCAGGCATCTCATATGGTGTCCACGCGAACACCTCAATATTTTTCCTTAGAAAGGCTTCCAACTCCCTTTCTTCTTCTTCGGCTAATCCTGTGCCGAGAAGAAAGAAACGTTCCTCATCGCCCTCTTGGACGAAGATTTTCTTCAATGCTTCTTCACTTTTCTCGGTCGGCTCTTTGCCGACGTCATCTAGGACCTTTATGTCCTCTTCTTCAACTTCTGCCTTCTCTGGTTCCCGAATGCTGCAGGTTAGCTTCATTGCTGCCATGGAGCAATTTTTCGCCTGCAACTGATCACCTCTGACTTCCTCAATCCCATGTTCCGTTGGGAACCGTAGCAGTTGATGCAATGTCGAGGGGACTGCCCCCATTGCATGCAACCACGGCCTCCCCAAGATGATGTTGTAAGGCGAGGGCGTGTCGATCACAATGAATTCTGTCTTGATCTTTTTCGTGCCAGCTTGTACCTCCAAGCTTGTTGCTCCTAAAGGCCATGTCGGCGTTCCATTGAAGCCGACCATCGGGCCGTTTGACTGCTCCATGTCATCGGGGTGAAGGCCTAACTCCTTGTAACATCTGACATACATGATGTCGCAGGAGCTGCCTTGATCAATCAAGATGCGTTTCACCTGGCACTCCCCAACCTGGAGGGATACTACCAGGGCATCATTGTGCGGGTGCTGAACCATGTCAAGGTCGGCCTCTGTGAAGGTTATCATCGGTCCTTGGCAATCTTCAGGCCGAGGTCTTTTCAGTCCGACCTGGTTGACATGCTGCAGATGTTTCACTCTCTGTGTCTCCCCATGTATGTCGTTTTCATTTACCTTTGAGTGGATCACGTGGATCACATTAACCACCTGGGGTCCACCTGCCTGTGGTTGCTGTGCTGGGGGAGGAGGGGCTGCTGGCGCTTGAGGCAATCGTGCCTGCTCTTCCCTGGTTCTGGCTTCATCCACAAGATCTCTTAGATGGCCTTGCCTCACCAGATCTTCCAAGTGTGCTTTAAGGGCTCTGCAACCCTGAGTTGGGTGACCTTGCTCATTGTGGTAGGCACAACGCCTACCAAGGTTTCTCCCCATAAATTCTCCTTGTGCTCTTACCAGCGCCCTGAAGTAGGGCTGATTTCGAATTTGGTCAAGGACTTTTTGGACCGGAATTCGGAACACCGTAAATCGCTTGCTTAGCCCTCAACTCTGTCTCTGTTTGTTCTCCATTGTTACCTCGGCCTCGCCGGCAGGTTTTGCCTTCATCCTCATCTCCTTGTTCCCCGAGGTATCTTCCTCGGCTCGTCGTCTTCTCAATTCTCGCCATGAGTTCTTCCATGCTCTTTGGCGGGGTTTTGCAAAGACTTCGCAATGGACGGTCATCCTTCAGCCGTTCTTGAAAGACACGACCGCCACCTCTGGTTGCATTGGTATTTGATTGAACACCTCATAGTACCTCTTTGCATAAGCCCTAAGGCTTTTCTTTGCTAATTTTAGGGCCATCAACGCATCCACCCTCAGTGGCTGCAGTTTGTTTGTAATGAACCTGGCAACAAACATCTCGGCCAGCCTTTTTGACTCTTCACGCCTCTTGGTAGTTTGTGGAACGGTCGATGCAATCTCCCGAAGGATGAAGGAACACTTTGCGAAAGCAACGGCTCGTTCCCACTGTACAATGCCATTGAATTCAAAAATAACCCAACATGGAAGTTTGGGTCCGACTTACCATCATATATCTGGAGCCTCGGCATACTGAATCTTTTCGGTGCGACAAATCTATCCAATTCTACCGAGAATGGAGTCCTCGGCTTACCGCAGGAGATTACTTGGCTCGGCATTCTCTGTTCCTCTTGAGGTAGTCTCTCAAGTCCTCTTTACTTCTTCCTGCAGCCGGCTATCATTGGGCTTCAAATTTTCGGCCTACTCTCGGCCTCATGGTGGCCCCCCGATCATTCTCCCAGACGATCGAAACACAATATCCGCCCCGGAACATGCCGATGTTCTTTGGGGTCTGCTTCCTTCTCACGATATGTCCTTCGGGACTCTTCTCTCCTAGGCTTTTCTCGGCCGACCTCCCTGGACGGTCGGTGAGAGTACCTTCCGCTCCTCGTGTGCTGAGGGGCTTCGGGGATTTCTTTCCGCCCCCTCTTCTGGGTGTTTGCTGCCGGCATTGGCGTGTCCTGCAACGGGTATGGCGGCTGCATGATATTATTTTGCATCATGAAGTTGACGACCGATTGAAGGTCTGCCAACTTGTTTGCCATCTCCTTTACCTCTTCATCCCTCCTCAGACATCTGTCTTTCCAGATCTGGAGGCTGTCCTCGTTATAGTACTTTCCCTGGTCTGCTTTCTTCGATGCGTCGCCATCTTGGCCGACGCCTTTTTCTGCGTGATCACGAACTCCCTCGTTATGATCTCCTTCTTCAGCGTTAGGATCGACGGGTCTTCCACTCCCAGAGGGAGTGTCATCCCCAATATTTTCCTTCTGCGCGTTACTGGCCATCTATTCTTCTTTCGTTCCCACAGACGGCGCCAAATTGTGTGAGTGATATTCCGATCACACTGCCCTCCTTAGTGGTTCAACCGCAGAACACAGGCAGAATAGATGGCACCCTGCAATCTGCACAGAAAGAAAAGGCTCCGGCGGTGGTTCTTCCACCCGGAGGCACTCCGACGATCAAGTTAGTATCTCTCTAAGATAATAAGTGCTAAAATAATTGCTCAAGACTACGAATTGCGTACCTTAGACCCGCCGGGGGTTCCCTTCTTTTATAATGTCTCTCCATCCTAGTCCCACTAGAAGTCTTACTTCTATGGACTCTCATTCAGTACATACTTTGGACTCTACAAGAGATAAGGATAAATTCCCTAAGAATACTATCCCTATCCATCTTGAAGTCTTTCTTCGTTCCAGGACTTTTGCCCCTTATCCGATCGTCTCGGATTCCGATATCTTCGGAGATAACCTCGGCAACCCCGAGATAACCTCGGCGTAACTGTCAAGTCACGTGATACCTCGACTGACACTTCGGTGTCACCTCGGCCACGTGTTGGTACTCAGAAAATACATCCCCACAGTATTAGATACAAATTGTTGTAGTTATGCTATGAAGGGATATATACCACCCAAAAAAATCTTAGTTACAATCCATTGTAGTTATGTAATGAATTGTTATAGTTATATTATGAATATGAAAATTATTAATTATTGTGATTTTGTTATGAATCATTGTGATTTTCGAGATTTGTACTTTAATTTTTTTTTCACTTAACCATTTTTTCTCTTTCATTCATTAGTATGAAATAGCTTCAAAATTTGTACACAATACGATTTGGTAATTCATTACTATTCATGTACAAAATGAATTATGTAATATTACTTTTGATTTGCTTTTATTATTATTATTATTATTACTGGGTGTTTGGATGCCCTGAAATTAATGATGGAAAAAGTCCAATGCCCTTAGGGTGATTCAAACTCGAGATTTTGAATTTTATACTTAAATCTTTAATGTCCAAAGGTTAGTGTATATTCAATTTTTTTTCCACCCAAACACACATTAATGTGTACTAATTGGGCGTTTTTTTCTTTTCTTTATTAACTTATTTTTATTAGTAATTTATTGATTTTAGTTGTTTAAACTTGGCTTCACTTGACTGGTTGAACTTGTTCATTGCCATATTTTTGACCTCTCCAATAGTAAATTCCTAACTCCGCCCCGACACTACAGTAAAGAGATTTGATATACACAAAGGAAAATAATAGTGAACCTTTTAATATAAAAAAATTAAAATTAAAAAAAAAACCTAAAAAAAAAACAAAAAAGAACTGATTTATTTATTAAAGAAAAAAACAAATTTTAAGAAAACTGAATTATTTCTTATACTATACTTTTTTTCCCCCCCCCCAAAAACCTGATAACATGATGAAACTTTTTAATGAAGAAAATACAAAAAAGTATAATTAACAATATTAGACTTACAATGCCCCCGTTTGGTAGAGCTGTGGGAAAGTGATTGTAACTTATACCTTAACAGCTTATAGCTTATAACTGTGAACATAAGCTGATTTTTGACTTATAAATTAAGTTTCTCCTTCCCCACTCAAAGAATAAGTTGATTTTTAACTTATAAAAAACTATAAGCTGTGTTGTTAAACTGAACCAAACACATCAAAATAGCTTAAATTAAGCTAAAAGCTGAAATAAGTTAGAAATAAGCCTTACCAAACATGAACAATGTAGGATAAGCAATAGATATGTACTTTTGATAAACACTCCATCAATTTGCAACGTAACCATAAGATTGCAACGTTTTTTAATAGTCTTTCTAAAAAATAAAAATAAAAAAAAAAGTTTTTGAATAGAGATAAGTGATACAAACCCCAGACTCTTAGAACAGTTTACAATAAAAAAGATTTATATAAAAAATAAAATAACAAAAACCAAAAAAAAAAAACTATTATTTAAAAATAAAATTAAGAGCACTGAATTTTTTTTTCTTTTTAAAAACACAAACACAAAAAAAGTTAAGTATACAAACAAACCAATTTTTTTAAAACAGAATTTATACACAAAAAATAAACGGAAGCTTAAAAAAGTGAAATAGGAACCCCCCAAAAAAAAAAAAAATCGAATATAAGTTTAAAAAACAAATTGAATATAAAGATACAAAAGCATAATAATCCAACATATAAATAATAAGAGAATAAAAAAAAAATAGAAAGTATGCATACCCAGAGATGATTTTCTGTTTTATGGCCTTGGTTGTGTTCTCCAACTATCCATCATCAAAACACAATATCAAACAAACAAACCCAATAGAAATTCCTAATTACCCAAAAAAAGTTGGTAACAAATAACAAAATCAAATATGGGTATTTATAGGGAATAGAGAGAAGTGAAAATAGTAAAACTGAATTGAAACTGCACAATAGTTTAAGAACGTGGAAAGTGAAACAGTGGAAGTGATTTTTTATTTTAAATTGCTATATTTATGTTGAGATGGGAACGTGGATGATTTTTTTATTTATTTATTCTTATCTAAATTTCACATGGCAAAGCTTGAGGATACCAAAATTAACTAATATTGTAGGGAAACATGGATTTTTTTTTTATTATTGTTATCTAAATTCCACATGATAGAAGTTTTGGGATAATTGAGAATATAAAAAAAAGAATAAAAATAACATTATAAGAATAATAAGAAAGAAAAATGTACATCTAATATGTATTACTCAAATGATAAGAGCTTTCATCATTAGACCAAAGTTCATTGGTTTGAGACCCATTTTACTCTTCTTCCGTATTTTTTACAGAAAGTCAAATATAAGGATATTTTTTAAAAACTCAAAATACGAGACATAAATATATTTTTTGTTTTAAAATGTTTCTAAATAAGTGTATTTTTTAATTTTATATAAAAGGATGTGTAGAAAAGTAAGGATAAGATATTGATTGATGTGACTCAAATAAGTGTATTTATGCACAAAAGTGCACTTATATAATTTAACCCAAACAAGGCTGACTTCATTATATATATTAGGATAGATATAAATATAATATGTATTGAAAATTTTAATTATTTTAACATTGTTTAATTATTAACCAACATCCAATATATTGTCATTTGCACAACCCTAATCTCAAATGATATTTTCATTTACTAATTACAATTTGGGCCTATAGTACTTATGTTAGGGCAACCTATGTAACTTTTATCGGAGAAATAACAATCTCGGTGTAAAGGTTGAAAACAAAATTTAAATTAATAGTAAAGTTTATAAATTTTGATTATTAAAGTGTTGGCTATATATTTTGTAAAAGTCAATTACAATTCGACACGTGGCAGAATAAGGGTATTATGGGAAGATGATTTTAATCTTCGATCCCAATCGTACACGTGGCAATAAATATTGGTTCTCAAAGAGATCTGAGTAGCACTAGATCAATAATGAGATATAAGGTGACGTGGCTTCAACGGTTACCTATATTCAAATTCAAATACAGGAGGGAAGTTCAATTGCAAGTGATGGCGTAGTGGAACTATTTCTAAGGCAGCATGATCAGCGATCATGGAGGAGCAGTTCGACGGTTCGAAGTATAGTTCGAAGGTTATCTTTAACAAGTATAAATAGCAAGGAAGTCCCTAGAAAAGACCCCCAGACTCAGATCATACAAATCAGTCTTTACTTCATATTTTCCTTTCCAGTTTTACCTTTCCTATACTTTAAATACCTGCACTTTAAATACTTGTTCTTTAAATACCTGCACTTTAAATATCCGCACTGCACTTCGATTCATAGGAGTAGTTTCAAATAGATTCAAGTAGGCTGTTGCTGTAAACCTCCTCGAGGCTGAGTTTGGACTATTGTAAGTGTTCATTTTAATGAAATACTTCGATTGTTCTTCATATTAACTGTTATTTCTCTTAAATTCTCCTAAGTCAAGCCACCAGTAAAAGTCCTCTTCATTGAGGCTGAAAGAACTAAAACACAGTCGCCTGATAATTGATTGGCAATTATAATTTCTGTAAGGACTGATTGATCCTTGCTGGCACGCTCACATTTACAAATATACCCTTCGAAAAGCCAAAAAGCCAACATATATTTTTGGCACGCCTAGTGGGACTTGTTAAAATGGCTAGACGAAGATGACAAGGAGAAAATGAACGCTTGGAAGAAGGCGTAGAAGGAGAGGTAAATATACCTAATCTAGAGGAGAATGTGGTAACACATCCTGTGGAGACTCCTATGTTATCAGAACCTTTGGTCGAACAGACCAGTACTTCTGGACAAGAACCATATGTTCATAATATTGGACGAAACCAAGGAATTGGACCATCCACCGTTCCATCTACTCAGCCAACAAATCCATGGGATGGCTTGGTAGATGCTATGGAACAACAATTAATGAACACAATGGAAAGATGGGCAACATCCTTTTTGGATCGAATGAATAACCACCAACCAACAAATACAAGACATACAGAGGAAATTTTAAATGTCCCTCAGCAAAGATTGGTTAGAGAAAAACAGCCTATGCAAGCTAATGGACAAATTAATGGTCAGACTAGTACTCAGAACTATGAAAGACCATCGCCTCAGTCTTGGTATGAACCCATTTCAAGGCCTGTAGTAGGCCAAAAAGCCTCAGTACTCAACAATGAAACCACACAAGTTGGTAGATCTGGCCAAGTACAAGAAACTGGCATAAGAATGGTGGCAAATCCCATGTTCGAAGCCATACCTGGCACTAGGGGGTATAATAATCCCTTATTCGAATTTATACCCGGGGGTTGGAAGGTTTGCCCACAAATGGAAGGGACACAATGCCTGTTCCAACACCTTTCACAGGTCCCTTCGCAGGACAGGCTCAAAGGGGTTACCCATATCCCTAACAGCAACCTGCACCACAGGGGCAACCAGTCCCAAATGTACCACCTTATGGACCAAGAGGACCACATGCACAAGTTTATCCACCAAACCCTGTGTTTGTCCCTCCAGTAGTGGTTCAGCAAGCCCAAAATATGGTCCCTAGGGACCAAATTGCTGATATTGTTAGGGAGATGTGTGGACCGATGGCTCGGGGGGTCCAGACTCTGTATCTGAAAACCATACCCAGTGGGTAGATAGGGTACATGAATACCCAAGAGGATTGAGAATACCAGATTTTACCCTATTCTATGGGCTGAAATCAATCAATGATAGAGCATATTGCCAGATTCGCTGCCCAATGTGGTGAATTCACTAATCATGACTACATAAAACTGAGATTATTTCCAAACTCTTTAACTGGGGGAGCATTTGTATGGTATATCAACCTTACACTGCTCCATTCAAACTTGGCAACAAATGGAAGAGGCATTTCATGCCCAATTCTTCAATCGGACGAGAGGTGTCCATGGCGGAACTTGGCAAGATTGAGTCAAAGGCACTGAAGAAAAGGCTACTCGTTCATTGCCGATTTAAAAGGGCTCGAAATAAATGTAGAGTCATCCTTCGAGCGAAATTTGTAAGATTGGCTCAAAAGCGGTTTAGAGTTCGGGCTTGAAGAAGTTTGACTCAACTGAATCGAGGATTTGGTCGAATTAACCTATAAGGTGTCTCGATATGAAGCATTACTAGAGGAAGAACAAGATCGAAACAATGCTTCAGTATAAGACATACTATAGAGATCCCAATTATGAGATCGGTGCAGAGATTGTGGGCAAAGAACCCGTAATCTGTGAAGCATTAATTCATAAGGATACGACTATCGACCAGCAGTTTAAAAAGAAAGACTTTCACAGAAAGTATTCTTTCGATTTAACAAAAGCAGATGACATTTTTGATCATTTGCTTGCAGCCAATTTCCTTAAGTTACCAAAAGGGGTAAAACTGCCGTCTCTTGATGAACTTAAAGGAAAAGTATACTGTAAATGGCATAATTCTTGGTCTCACTCAACTAAAAACTGCATTGTTTTTCGAGACAGGATCCAAGAGCAAATCCGGAAAGGAAGTCTGAAGTTCCCAACCAAAACAGAGAAAGCCATGGGAATTGACAGTAACCCGTTTCCAGAAGTTGGAGAAAGCGCGGCTAATGTGGTTGTACCAAACTTTCAGAATCTATCTCTGCAGGAATTGGAAGAGGTCAATGTGCAAATGCATATTGCCAACCAGACAGCTGCCAAGAAGGAGACCAGAAATCCACCAGTTATTGGACAGGGTCTCTCACATCAGAAGGAACATTCTGATGAAGAAATACTGGATGACGATTCCTTGGAAGCAGCCGTAATGCAAAGGATGTGTCCCAGGTGTAGACTAAGCTACAAATGGTTGAAGGGGCTTCCAATTGATGGGAAGCAATACTATAAGGATGTTCAGAGACGTCCTAAATCAACCAACGCTTACAACAAAAGGCCGTACCCGGCTAGTGATAGGCAGCGACCAGTGGTGGTTGAGCCTGCAGTTGACAGAATAAATGCTAAAGGCAAAAGGCCCTTGTATGAGTCTAGGCCACTTAACTACTACAGAATGGAGAGCAAACATTCTGAAAGAAGATTAGAGAGGAATTCAGGTTATGGGACTAAAGCCAGAGATTGGCCCCCCAGACCAACCTCACACAGAACAGAAAATGGCCATCTCCATCAAAGGCCAGAATCAAGCTCGAAGCATGAGACCAGAACCAAGCACTTACCTCCACGGCGGTTTGAATATGGCCGAAGGTGGAAAAAGGGTGATTTAACATCTGAATCAAGAAGCTCTTGGGTACAGAGTTCAGATTGGTTTGTAATGCAAAACAAACCTAGGGAATTACTGCCAGAGAGATATTGGAATCACAGGCGAGAATGGTCAAACCTCCTTTGGTGGCTCCTAACAACTGGTATTCTTTGAAGCACCCAAAGACAAAGGAACCAAATATGGTTCGGTTATTTCGAGATCACAAAGAAGGAAGATTCAGTAGCAGTACACCAGACAAGATCTGAAAAGAGTGGAGAGAGTTCTTCACAGTCAAGATAGAAGAAAAGAAAACTTCGAAGTCAGACCATGCTCCAAAACCGACTCTACAAAGTAAAGTGGTTTGTAGCAGAGAACAATTGGCCCAAGTCCATTCTGAACTAAAGGCCAGGGAGAAGTCTAGTTTGGCAGGGCTGGAGAAGGCTCTAATGGAAAGTGATAGCGAAATGGAAGAAGAGATTGGCATGAGCCAAAAGAAGGAAATGGCAGAAGAAGAAATGTTCGAAGCCTTCATGGCTGAACAAACATTTCTGACTGAAGAATCAGTTGAGAAGGATCCTTCGAAGGGATCAGTTATCAATGAAATACCAGAATGCAGCATGGAGGACGCTGCTGAAGACACTGAGCAAGATAGCCAAGAGGGAAGAAGTCTGACCGACCATCGGTTTGGCTCATTTCCCCCTATATCAGTCAACATGGTACACATACTACCTCATGAATTCCAGGCTGAAAATGAGAATCAGGATGACCAAGATATGGATCCAATTCCTGTCTCTAGCGAGGAATCACAACTGAGTATGGTACAGGATGCTCCTGAAATGGCTATTCCAATGGAAACTGAGTGTGAAAGCGAGGAGGAGGTGAGCATCAACCTCTCGTATCCTTTTGAATACCCCTTGAATTCCATGACCCAACATGTCAAGCCTTTGTACATTAAGGCTTTCTTTGATGGGATCTGCTTAAACCGAGTCCTAGTAGACAATGGGGCGTGTAAATTTATTACGAAATCTTCTTTGAAGAAATTAGGGAAGAAGAATCCTGAGTTGATCCCAACCAAGTACAACCATTCTTGGCTTCTTTGGAGATAAGCGAGATGGCCCAGGAATTACGCCTATTAATTTGAGTGTGGGAACCAGGATTATATGACAACATTCTTCGTGATCGACGGCAATGCTAAATATAATGCCTTACTTGGGAGATTGGATTCACACCAACAAATGTGTGCCTTCCTCTTTGCATCGAAGACCATGATGACTGGGCAATGGAGAGACAGAGGAGATTGATCAGGATCCTCAACCCTTCATAGCTGTCTGAGACTTTGCAGAGGCCAAGGTATATTGAGGAGTGACCCCACTCGATTATCTTGAGGAAAGTGATGGCTCGGTAAGTGACGGTGATGAGAAGTAACACACCAAGCACTTAGTCCAAGAAAGTCTTGATGAAGGTTGTTGTGAAAGATGACAATGATGCTTGGTTGTAGGCAAAGAAGTGAAGAGCGAAGCCAAGTCATTGGCTTTGATTAAATTCTCATCATTGGATGTAAAAGCAATAGTCCGAGAAAGTACAGAAACAAGAGAGAGAGGCCATGATAATTGGCTGTAAACAAGAGCAGCAACAGGTCAGAAGTTTGACCCTTGGGAAATACTGTGCATTAGACATTGAAACGAAAGTCCAAGAGATACAGGAAGAAGACGCCTTATGGATGATTTTGTCTATGAGGAAGAGGCGAAGATGTCAAGTAGAGAACCTAGGAAGCGAGAACAAGGTGAAAAGGTTGCTTCAAAGGTCGAAGAAACCAAAGAAGAAGCTTGATGAATTCTCGACGCAAGACCCTTAGAAGAAGTGAATTTAGGGAAGGTTCTTTCGTGACCCACCTACATAAGTACTTGCTTGAATGTTGCAGGACGAGAGACCGATTATTGGTTATTCTAAAGAAATACAAAGATTGCTTTGCATGGTCCTATAATGAACTACGAGATTGGATAGATCATTGGTGGAACATAGGCTCCCTATGAAGCCTAATTTCAAGCCATACAAGCAGAAACCAAGAAGGATGAGTCCAGACGTAATTCAGAAGGTCAAGGAAGAAATTCTTAGACTACTTAAGGCAGACTTTATTAGAACAGCCAGGTATGTTGAATGGCTATCTAATATTGTGCCTGTAGTTAAGAAAAATGGCAAAATGAGGGTATGCATCGATTTCAGAAATTTAAATCTAGCAACTCCTAAAGATGAGTACCCTATGCCTATAGTGGATCTGCTGGTGAAGCGATTCGTGAGGGCATCAAGTTTTATCGATGATGGATGGCCACTCTGGTTATAACCAAATATGCATTGCAGAGGAAGACATCCACAAGACAACATTCAGATGTCCTAGGAATATTGGCACCTTCGAATGGGTTAAAATGCCATTTGGTCTGAAGAATGCTGGGGCTATATATCAAAGGGCTATGAACACTATCTTTCATGACCTTATTGGAGGGTATCTGGAATGTTATATTGATGACATTGTGGTGAAATCCCAGTCCATGGAGAAGCATTTGTTTCATTTAGAAGCAGCTTTCGAAAGAATGAGGAAGTTCAAGTTGAAACTCAACCCTCTTAAATGTGCTTTTGGTGTGTCATCTGGAAATTTCTTGGGTTATGTAGTGCACAAGAAAGGAATACAGATTGATCAGAATAAAGCCAAAGTCATCATCGAAGCTAAGCCTCCATCAAGTAAGAAAGAGTTACAAAGGTTCCTTGGGCAGGTTAACTTTCTTCGAAGGTTTATTTCTAACACTGCAAGGAAAACTAAAGTATTTTCTTCCTTGTTAAGGCTGAAAGATGAAGAGGAATTTGTGTGGACAGCAGAGCATCAAATTGCTTTCGAAGGTATCAAAGCCTACTTGGCCAACCCTCCAGTGCTGATGCCACCAAAAGGGAATAAGCCCTTGAAGTTGTACATAGCTGCAGCAGAAGATTCATTGGGAGTTTTCTTAGCCCAAGACAACGATGAAGGCAAAGAGCAAGCTGTTTATTACCTTAGTAGGTTTTTAAATCCTTGTGAATGAAATATTCAGCTGTTGAAAAGCTGTGTCTTGCTTTGTATTTTGCTGCAATGAAATTAAGATATTATCTTTTACCTACAACTGTCTTGGTAATTGCAACCACGGATTTGGTTAAATATATGTTATCTAGACCTATGTTGAGGGAAGAATTGGCAAGTGGATACTAGCCTTATCGGAATTTCATTTAGAATATGTCGCTCAAAGAGGCGATAAAAGGGCAAGTATTAGCCAATTTTACGGCAGATCATCCATCTCAAACAGAAAGCCAAGAGGTAATGGAACTCGGTATGGCTAGTGTTGAACCATGGCAAATGTGGTTCGATGGATCGAAGGCCAATGGATTAATTGGGATTGGTATTGTGATTAAGTCTCCACAAGGGTAGAAACCACACATGGTTTCAGAGTGGATGAAGCTAAATTTGTTCCAATAACCAGGTGAATATGAAGCCTTAATAGTAGGACTAGAAATCCTTATTGGATTACAAGTACACTTGATTGACATTTTGGGGACTCTCAATTGGTGGTTAACCAAGTGAAAGGGATTTTCAAGTGTCAAAGCATAAGCATCCTACCATATTATGTTGTTGCATTACATTTGCTTTCTCAGTTTCAAATAGCAAATGTAACCCATGTTCCAAGATTCTTGAACAATAGAGCTAATGATGTGGCTCAAAAAGCTTCGAACTTCAAGAGAAGGGATAATACCCAAAGGGATATAAGCCAAACAACATATCAGAGATCAATACAACCTTTGAATAAAAGGAATGTGATCTTAGAAGTCAATCATAATGACTTACAAGACGAGATTGGAGGCATCGAATAATGCGATTGCTTGGTGGCCCATCTTGAAGGCCGTGAGAAAAGTCAAATGCGATCTATGCAATACATGGTATATGGTAATGCTCTCTACAAAAGGGAGATGGCTTATTATTGGAATGTTTAGGCCCAAAAGAAGCATTATGACCATGGTGAGGTTCATGAAGGCATTTGTGGTGCTCATCACTGGTGTAAAGATGAGATGGTTGCTTGAAGGCATTCCTACTATTGGCCAACTATTCTTAAAGATTGCATAGAATATGCAAAGGGTTGCCAGGCATGTCAAAAACATGGCACAATAAGACATGTGCCCATAACTGACCTACATGCAGTAGTAAAGCCTTGGCCATTCAGAGGATGGGCCATGGATATGATGGGTAAAATACATCCACCTTCTTCGAAGCATCATTGTTTCATTCTAGTGGCCACTGACTACTTCACTAAATGGGTCGAAGCCAAACCATATAAGGCTGTAGACCAGACAGAGGTCATTGGGTTCATTAAAGATCTGATCCATAGATTTGGCATTCCACAAACTATAACAGTTGATAATGGAACTGTGTTCGATAGGAAAATGGTAAAATCCTTTGTGGCAGAATTTGGGATTAGCCTTATTAATTCTACTCCCTATTATGCACAAGCCAATGGTCAAGCTGAATCATCCAATAAGTTCTTGAAAAAAGGAATACAAAAGGTGGTGGAAGATAATCCTAGGGATTGGCATAACCTATTGTTGGATGTTTTATGGGCTTACAGAACTTCTCCCAAGGTCGAGCACAGGAGTCACCCCTTATGCCTTAGTATACGGGCATGATGCAGTATTACCTGTGGAAATTAATGTTAAATCTCTGAGGGTAAGATGTCAAGATCAATTAGAACCTGAGCAATATCATCAAAGCATGTGCTTGGAATTAGAAGGCATAGATGAAGCCAGGATTTTGGCGTTAAATAGCATTCTTTTTCAAAAGAAGAAAGCAGCCAAGAATTATAACAAGAAAGTCAAGCATATTGGCTTTGATGAAGGTGACTTGGTATGGAAAACAATACTCCCAATAGGGATTAAAAGCCATAAGTTTGGCAAATGGTCACCTAACTGGAAAGGACCATATCAAGTTCATAGAGTTTTGCCTTTTGGAGCATACCATTTAAGAAATTTGAATGGCTATGTACATCCCAAAAAGATTAATGGCAGATATTTGAAGCCTTATTTTCCAACCATTTGGGAAACACAAGGAATAAAATAAACATTGAATACAAAAACATAAGACTACTCAAAGGATAGACAAAATTTGTTCTTTTATAAAGAATTAAATACATTATGCCACAGATTGGCCCAGAAATCATTACAATGTCTTAATTGTTTTTGTACAACAGATTTCCTATTACTAAGTGACGGGAACAGTTTAATAGCTGCAGCCATGTCCTCTTTTCGTTCAGCCAGTTTTTGGTTAGTGATTTGCAATTTGGTGTCAGTTCGAACCAAGGCCCGGTTTACTGCAGCTAACTCCTCTTCAAGTTGAGCCTTCTTCTCTAGCAGCTGGATTGGAACGGGAAGCGAGAGAATGTTGTTCCTTGAGTTCTGATACTTCGGTATGCACTTGAGAAACAAAACTCTGGTCCCTAGCTAGTTTCTCATCCGCAGCCTTAGTAGCATGACAAATGTTGAGATAGAAATCGATGGTGGCTGCTGCCTGAGATAGATGACTTGAAACATTCATGCTGCATCGCTCGACAGCGTTACAACACTGAAGGAACCCATTTCTGATAATAGGCCTTTGCAGAGCCTCAAAGGGAATCCTTGAAAAAGAAATTAGCAGTTCTAGACATGTGTCTATGTCTATCGAAGGTGCAGAAGGCTTGCTGCTGAAGGAAGAACTCTAAAAAATCTCTAGCAAGGAGTCAAGCAAGACTAATGGTTCAGCTTCAGCATTAAATGAGGGAGAGGTAGAGGGTATGTCAAAGAAACTAGCCAGCCTGGCTTCAAAGATGTCTACCTCATCCATAGACATGAAGGGTGCAGAGAGTGTGGTGGTGAAAGGCCCAAAGGATTGCATGGGGATAGGAGAAGTGAAATGAGTGTCTTTGGCAACCTTTATAGTCTTGGCCACCAGCGAATCAAGAGAAGAGGGGCTGAAAGTAGGCATAGACGATGAACCATGAATTGAAGGACTATCGGCACCCTCTGTGGAAGAATTAACTGCCATCAGAGATGGAGTGGCAATTGGAATTTCTGTGAAGGAAGGAAGAAGGGCAAGGCTCGAAGAAGAAATAGACTGAGGCAGATCAAAAGTCAAGAAAGGAAGATATGGCTCTAAGCCAAGGAAAAGAGAAGCAGGGATGCTTGGATTCAAAGAAGGTATATCGAATATAGGTTTAGAGAGTGGAAGCATGATTTGGATGGTTTTCACACATTGCATTTGGTCAATTTCAACTGAAATCGAAGGAGGCCTCATTTGGAAAGATGAATCTGATGGCTATTCTTTGCAAGAGGAAGAAATACAAAGGACTATCAGAATTCAGTATGTAAAAGTTGACAAAGGGAAAAACAGTGCAAGTATGAAAGAAATTACTTGTTTCAGAAGCACTGGCACTGATGAGAGAGCGGCGGAGGGAATAATGTGCGGCAGTTTGTTGCTTTCTTGCCATTTCCCTTTGCAATGCATCAGCAGCAGCAGCTTCTTCTCTTAAAATTTGTTGCTGCCGTCTCTTCTCGGCCCTCTCGAAGACAATTATTGCCTTGGAATGTTCCTGCTCTACTGCCTCATGAATGGGATCTTCAAACAAGGCAGTAGTTGAAGCAGTCATTTTCCTTCCCTTTCCTATTGCTTGGGCAATTGTCTCAGAATCAGAATCCTCATCAGAGTCAGAAGGAGAGGCATCAAAGTCAGAAGGAGAGACAGTAATCTTTCTTCTCTTTTTTCTTTGAATCGGCATTGTCTGCTCCTCAATTGTCTTCTCAGCTCCTTCAGCCTAAGATTCAGATTCCCCAAAAGGAAGCTCTTTTTCTGTTCCTTTAGCAGCCGTCTCCTCGTGAACCAAATCAGTCACTCTTTTCCTCTTTATCAAGGGTGATTCATACTCTTGGTCTTCTGCTTCTTCTTTTTCTTCTTCTTGCACCTCAATTGTTTTCTTCTCGGGCTCAAGCAGTCTCCTCTTCTTTTGCTGCTGATCACCTTCACAAAAAGAAAGAAAAACGGATTAAGAATAAGGTAACCAGCATTATAGAAAAGTCGAAGGAAAGAAAACAAATGTATATACCTTTCTTCGAAACAGCTCGAGTGACTCTGAGAGGAGTTGAAGTAACAGGAACAGATTGAGTTGTAGGGGGCACAGTGGAAGAAGTGACAATTTCAGCGCCCTTGGATTGGGACACGTCCAACACTTTTAGTCGATTTTGAGGTGAAATGGCTAAGTAAACTTCCATATTGCTCACCCACCACTTTTGGTGTCTCTTCAAAAAAGTGCCTTGAGGGATGAAAGGGGTGTATTCAAAATTGGCTAAGTCATCTATAAATTTGACAGTTGCCTCTTCTAGCCTTGATTTTCGAACCTTCAAATCTCTCCTGGTCAGGGTTAGGTTGGTGTTACTGCAGAGGGGTATTGGAACTCCTTGTGTGAGACCAAATTGTCTAGCAAATTGAGCAGGACAGTAAGGCTCAGCTATGCATTTATAAGCTCTGGGGTTTGTGGTCCCAATAAACAGTTCTCTAGGGATCAGAAGGGAAGCCCATATGTCTTTGTGAATAGGTAAGGCACAGAGCCTGTCACTTAGGAAGTGACTCAACCAAGTTGGACCTACGCTGGCTTCGAAAGGACGGAAACGGTGATTAGGAAGGGCAGCTGGCAGTTGATGAAAGAAGGAGAAATAAAAGGCAAAAGTAGAGGGATAGAGTGAAGCATTGGCCAGTCTTATGCCATGGGTGAGAGAGTGTAGCCCATGAAATTTGAGACATTTGGATTGTAATTCAGTGAAATAGGCAAAAAGCCAAAGCTGAAGGATCCAGAATGGCCCCCCTTGATTGGCATCTAAAGGTTTCTCACAGAAGAGGGAGCAAACTCTATAAACGTGGCCTAGAACGTATGGGGCTAAGGCTACTCTTTTCTGCAAAACAAAGGCTTTGGCAAGAGGAGCAAATTCAGGCATGATTCTTTGGGAGGAAGTACAGAATAGGAATTTGCAAAGCCAATATAATAAGAAGGAGAAGAGTTCCCTATCAGTTACTGGACCCTCCCTTTTGTTTTCAGTCTTAACAAAATCACTGTAAGATGAGTTAAGAGAGGGAAGGGAGAAAGGAACTGCTAAGTCAGGGAAATCTGGGGTAACGGGAGTGCCAATAGGGGATATCCCTAGAAGATGGCAAATGTCAAGAACGGTAGGGGCCATCATCCCACACCTAAATTGAAAGAAATTAAAGATGGGGTTCCAAAAGCATAAAGCAGCAGGAACTAAGAAAGGGTCTTCTGAGATAGTTACCCTAGATAATCGAAGAGCATCGAGAAGACGAAGCTCTTGAAGGTCTAGTGTCCTGGCAGGGACAACTCGGTCGTACCATTCCTGCCATTCTGGTCTCATCGTGGGCCAGCATCGGTGGGGACGATTGATTCTCCAGCTCTTCCAGTCAAGACTACTTTCGTAAAGGAGATGTTGATCCTCCAGACGAGGATATAGGGCAGGAAGTTCAGTAAGGGTCTCCTTGAATATTGGCCCTAGCACGTAGTCTTGATGCTCATGACGACGAGGGATAAAGATGGCCCATCGATAGCGCTTTTCTTCCCAGCCTTGTATTTCTCACATTCTGTATCAATAAGCCTTTTTAAGACCACAGATGGGCTTAGACGCTCTATGGTTGGGACTTTTGATGAGGAAGAAGCCATTGAAGACTGATAAGGGTTTGTATGTTAAGAGCAAGTGATTTCAGAACATAAAACAAAGGGGCCTTTTAAAGGTTTCGTGTCTGAAAAATATAGTGCGTAAATCGTTAAGTACTAAAAGTATGAATACGAGGAGTCTCTCCCGATATTGATAGTTTTGGAGGGAAGAACACATTTCGGATGTCGACGACAGCTTCAAAGTGAGATATTTGGTTTCGAAGCCAATTTTGGCGCCAAAAAATCAAATAACAACGGCTTCGAAATACAGAATCCGGCTTCGAAGCATACTATATGTTTGGAGACGCTAAGATGCTTGAGTATTGGTCTACTTCAAAGGGTTTAAAGACCTGTTTAAGGAACATTATTGAAAGTAATGACCTTTAAAGCAAAACTTAGGATTCTTTCAAGAACATCAAAACCAATCATTGGTTTTTGCAAGAGAAGATTGTCCATTGAATTAAGACAGCATAAGCTGCTTTTCGAAGCAAGAGTGGTCAATTCAAAATTGATTGGCTATATTAACTATGACCATATATTGGTTATAGTTAGCTTTGAAAAGTAAGGTTGTTAAATTCGAAGCACTAATTTGAGATAATATTAACCAAAATTGTTAATTTTTACTTCATAAGTTGGAAAAAGACATGTTGGTTCCTTTTTAGTATTTTATTAAAGATAAGTGAGTCCAGATTCGAAGGATGAGATTATTTAATTCGAGGCTCTGAATTGGCTTTTGAAGACAAAAGGAAACAGAGTCAAACAATGTCAAATACAGAAAGACTTTGCTTGTATTGAAGCCAAGATAATTACATTAAGTAATTCTATTTGGGTACAAATTCAAGCTCATAAAAATAAGGAATAGAATAAATAACAAGATCATGGAATTTTGTCCAACAATGATCAATGAATATTTGTTCTTTCTTTATTATATCTTCTATCTCCTCTAATGTTGGCTGCATAAGTTGGTGTGCTCTCACTTCATAGTAGAGCTCCTCAGCCTTTGTTTCGAAAGCCTCTTCCCTCAATTTTTGTTCCAACTCATCTATAACTAAATCATCCCAATACGCAGAATCTTTATTATTGAAGTCATCGAAGTCTTCGATGAAGTTTTCTGCTTCGTACTGGGCATGAATTCGGAGAGATGAAAGTTGATCCAAAGATTGGATGGTGACCTTGGAATTTCGATGCCAGTAGAGGAGTACCGGAAGTTGATCCAAGAACATGTGAAGTTCTGCTTGGGCAATGGGATTAAGGATATGACCCCTAGTCAGAATATCACAAGCCCATCGAAAGTTCTTGAGAGGGATGTCATCCTCAAGAACATTGAAGGACAAGTGAGAAAAAGCCGTAAGCAGAAGTTGAGCTTGTTTCCGCTCAGCTGAAGTTGGGGATGATGGAGGTTTGTAAGGTGGAAAGATTTTGTCCATGGAAAGGGCAAGCCTTAATTTCTCTGTCCAAGGAAGAGTGGGAGGAGAAGAAGGAGTAGATGGTTCTGCTTCAGAAGATGGAGAAGGTGTGGATGCTTCTATTCTAGAAGGTGGAGAAGAAGGTGAGGATGCTTCAATTTCAGAAGATGGAGAGGAAGAAGTGGATGCTTCTGTTATTGAAGATGGCACGGGAGTGGAAGGAACAAAGGCATTAATGTAGTCAAGCCAGTCAGAAGAGCAAATCTTCGCCTTCTTGGCTAAAAATGAAGGGCTGTATCCTTGTGATTCTTCCAGACGCTGGGTAGTGTGCATTATCCTTGTGGGCATAGAGGATGTGTACCAGGCCACAAGTAGATTCTCCTCCAAACTACGACGAAGGTCAATGGGCACATAAGGATAGACCACTGAGCTTCGAGCGTAAGAAGGAAAATCTAAAGGATCAGTGAATTCAACAAAATGGTGATTGATTCGTTCCCTCAACTCCCGTGACTTGTGTTGACGGTTTGTCCATCCGGAAACCCCAGAAGATGAAGAAGTGGTAGCTTCATCCCAAGTAGAGGTTTGTGAAGAAGAACTTCCCAAGTCCATATTTGCAACTTGTTGAAGCAAAGGCTTGAGAATAGTTCGTTCAAAATACAAGGGGAGTTTAGAGAAAAAACTTCTTGTGTCTGTAAGTTTGTAAACCAAAGGATTAAGAGCAATGTGTTCGTAGTCCAAAGGTTGATAATCTGCAAAAGCTTCCATGACCTGAAGATAGAAGGGCGGATAAAGGCGGCTAGTGAATTCGTGGAGATTCTTTCGAGGGGAAACAGCATTACTCAATGGCTCTTCGTATGCTTGATCAATAGAGTGAGAAGTTGATTGAGTCATAGTCCGTTCGAATGCTAAAGGTATTGGAATGTTCAACAAAATTGAGAGTTAATGCAAATGATCACCAAATAAGTGACGGTTGTGTTTCCTGAAGATGGATTCTATGCACGTTCCAAAAGTGCGGGAAAAGCTTTTAATCCACTAATATCTCCAGGTATTGGGTATATTAGTGCGGGGGGTAATGTTGGCTATATATTTTGTAAAAGCCAATTACAATTCGACACGTGGCAGAATAAGGGTATTATGGGAAGATAATTTTAATTTTCGATCCCAATCGTACACGTGGCAATAAATATTGGTTCTCAAAGAGATCTGAGTAGCACTAGATCAATAATGAGATACAAGGTGGCGTGGCTTCAACGGTTACCTATATTCAAATTCAAATACAGGAGGGAAGTTCAATTGCAAGTGATGGTGTAGTGGAACTATTTCTAAGGCAGCATGATCAGCGATCATGGAGGAGCAGTTCGACGGTTCGAAGTACAGTTCGAAGGTCATCTTTAACAAGTATAAATAGCAAGGAAGTCCCCAGAAAAGACCCCCAGACTCAGATCATACAAACCAGTCTTTACTTCATATTTTCCTTTCCAGTTTTACCTTTCCTGTACTTTAAATACCTGCACTTTAAATACTTGTTCTTTAAATACCTGCACTTTAAATATCCGCACTGCACTTCGATTCATAGGAGTAGTTTCAAATAGATTCAAGTAGGAACCTCCTCGTGGCTAAGTTTGGACTATTGTAAGTGTTCATTTTAATGAAATACTTCGATTGTTCTTCATATTAACTGTTATTTCTCTTAAATTCTCCTAAGTCAAGCCACCAGTAAAAGTCCTCTTCATTGAGACTGAAAGAACTAAAACACAGTCGCCTGATAATTGATTGGCAATTATAATTTCTGTAAGGACTGATTGATCCTTGATGGCACGCTCACATTTACAAATATACCCTTCGAAAAGCCAAAAAGCCAACATAAAGTGATAAACTTTTTCATATATATGTAATTATTTTTAAACAATACACTTGAATAGTATTTTTTCCTTTATTGTATATAACCACTGTACTCAAATTTTTCTCAATGAAAAGAAAGTTAATGACAATTTCCAAAATTGGCGTGAGCTTCGATTAAATTTTTACCAAATTTTGACAATAACAAATGATACAATAGACCATTTGAGATGATTTAAACCTAAAGAAAGTGATTTACAAACAATATTTGTACACAAAATACTCCAATTGATAACAGTTTTAAACTAACAAGTAACTTTCATGGGTTTTTTAGTTTGAAATGAAATACTAAATTTGATCCATTATTCTGTATAACAAAAATAATGAGAAAATTACACCTCAGTAATGTCAGACAAAAAAAATTATAAAAAAAGTGGTAAACATTATAAATATTAATAACTAAAATCATAAACTTTTTCACTAATGTGTAATAAATTTTCAAAATCTATCCTGAGTACTAGTTTCCCCAAAAATAATCTAGAGGATGCAACTATATCACAATCTTCAAATAATAATAATAGTTCTAATCAACAATAATTAGATAATAAGAACTTCTTGTGTTTAAAATCAATAATAATAAAATAATAATATTTTTTATGATAATATTAAGTATAAAAACTTAAATATTTATTATAAATGTTTTTAGTATAAGCTCTTACAATTATCTCCAATTTTTTTGAAAAATGATTTGTGCCTCGAAATTTTCCGCCCCGAATGCCCCTAATGCCCAAAATGACGTCATTTTGGGCATTAGGCATTTTTTTTTTCTTTTTTTTTCGCCATTTTTGACGCAGAGCAGAGGAAGAGGGAGAGGAAGAGGGAGAGAAAGAGCTCGTCGCCCAGCCGAGCTCGTCCGCCCGCCGGTCGTCGGCCCAGCCGAGCTCGTCGCGTCGCCTCCGCCCGCCGTCCTCCGCCCGCCGTCGCCTCTGCGCGATCGTCGCAGAGGCGTCTCCATCGCCGCGCCCCCCGCCTCCGCCTCCAGCCCATTTTTGAGGCCCCCTCCAGTCCTTCTTCCCCGTCCCCCTCCTCCTCCCTCTCCCCTCCCCCTCCTTCTCTTCTTCGTCTTCTTCTCGCTTCTTCCGCTGTTTTTTTTTTTAAAAAAAAAAAGGAATTCGGGGCATTCGGGGCTCCCAATTTCGAGCTCCAAATCACAACTCAATTTTTATTTTATTTTATTTTATTTATTTATTTATTTTAATCTTAAAAAAAATGTGAATCCAGGCCCTCAAAACTAAAGATTCGCAATCAAATGGCCGGAGAAGCAACTTAAGATAGGTTATGTACACCAGGGAGTTGAATATGCACCCAGCAGAAAAGCAATCAAATTGAAAGAAAGGGAGTGAAAGCGAGGAAAGTGAGAAGAGGAAGGCTCCCTCACACAAAGAGAGATTTCACTTCGTACTTGGGGAACCAAAAACGGATTGAAGGCTTACAGAGGTAGAACCTTGACAAAAGGAGAACTTGCACTTCGTCCTTTCAACGGCTTACAGTTGGAAGTAGAATGCTCCTCGACTCTCGCGATGAGAATTTAGACTTGATAGCGGCGGAAAACAGTGAGAACATAAATGCAGATTAGAAAACAGGAACGGGGAGGGAAGAAGCGGAATGCTCACTTGTTAGGGAGCAACTTGACTCTTTCCCTCGCGGAAGACGGGCTTAGATCGAAAGAAATGGCTATCGTTTGGGAGCAGAAGGAGACTCGAATCTGGGGGGAGAAACTTTCATTCTTGCTTAGTCTCCCTAATCAAAATACCTAATTTCAATAACAACAACACACACACACAAATATATATCATAAATTTCAGCACATCAAAGTTCCAAATTTTAGCACAAATCAAAATTTCTAATTTTACAGATAGCATAACGTTGAGACACATGTCAGGGACGATGAATTAGCCACCTACTTGGATATCCTGAACACAAGAGTGTTTTGGAAAGTTAGTAAAAAAAAACTTATTTTTTATTTTTTGAATTTTTTTATGGCTTTTTTGGCAAAAAAAATTGGGCTCCGTTTGGTAAGCATTTCAAAATATAGTTTCACCCATTGATTTGAGTGTATTGTTTATTTGGAGCTTTCAAATCATAATTTTACACCCATTTTTTAAAACTCAATTCAAAACATAATCATTATTTTTCAAAACTCATAACCAAACATATAATTCAAAACTCTTTTCAAAACTTAATTCAAATCAATATTTTAATTTTTTTAAGATTTTAAATATTTTAATATTTAAATATGTTACATTTTTTTAAATTTTTTAATTTTTTGAATATTTTTAAATATTTTAATTTCAAAATATTACGATTTTAATTTTTTAAAATTTAAAATATTTTATAAAAATAAATTCAAACTCTATTTTATAAAAATATTTTTAAATATTTTAATTTTTTTGTTATGTATTTGGTTACGATTTGAGTGTAGAGTTGTGAAAGTAGTATGGAGTTTCGAGTTATGTGTTTAGTTATGAGTTTTAAAAATAATTTCTTAATTAAGTTTTGTTTTATGTGTTTGGTTACGATTTGAGTGTAGAGTTGTTTTTAAATTTAAAATATTAACATTTTAAATTATTTAAATTTTTTGAATATTTAAATTATTTAAATTTTTTGAATATTTATTTTAATTTTTTACTTATTAAATTTTTTAGATTATTTAAATTATTTAAATATTTATGATTTAAATTTTTTGAATATTTATTTTGAAAAAAAATTATTTCCTTTGTAGTATTTTCAATTAAAAAATTGATTAATGTTATTTTCTGTAAATAATAATTTTTTTTAATTAAATTTTAAAAAGAGTTTGGTTATGAGTGTTAATTAGAATTTTCAATAGTGTGAAAGTATTGTGTTACGCAATCTTGATTTTTCAAAAAACTGACTGTTTTAGCTTTTTTCCAAAAGACCCCACAATACTCCACCAATAATGGCTTCTTGAAGTTGCCGTGCCAGTATCACCTCATATGGCCTATTCCCAAAAATTAGGGATGAGCAGCGGATATATCGATTTGTCTAAACTGACCGAACCAAATTGATCCGCTGCATTTTGGACGGATGCGTGATGACGAGTGGACGGTTACAGATTGATTTTTTCAATCCTCCTAATTTTGGACGGATGGTGGATTTGAGATTCATTTGGTAGCAACCGAACTTCCAAATGCGAGCACCCCTAGTAATTTGTAAGATTTTGTATTTTCAATTTGTTTAGATATTCTGTTTGTGTTTTCAATTGAAAAATAGTTTAAATATTCTGTTGAAAAAAAGTTTTCAACTTGAATATATTTTTTGAATTGAAAAAAATAAATGTATTATTTATCTATATTTTTTTATTTTTAAATCTAATTCTAAAAATAATAAATAAAAAAGATGATATATGTTAGTTCGTTTTTATTTTCAAAAACAGATATAGATGTAACAATATAAATGCATATAATCTCTACTACTATTCTGTTCACGATTTTTGTAGTTTGAATTATTTTTATATTTTAAGAATCACATATTGTAATACTTTATATGAATGAGACATGCTATGATTGTAACATGTGGATAAGACATGCAGTGATTGTAATACTTTTTTAAGTCATTGACTGTAATACTCTTTTTTTTAGGAAGTACACAAGTTGAATTTTATTAAAAATTTATAAAATTTTAAACCGTCAAACCAATTCGCATCCATCCGTCAATCTACTCAATCCACATCTGCCGGATTGGCGGACGAATACAGATTGATTTTCTTTAATTTGCCAATCTGACAAACGGATAACAAATTGAAAGTTCTGTAACCGCAACCAACTTGCAAACACTCCTACCAAAAATATATACATATATATATATATATATATAACCAGCCAAACAGAGAGGAAAATTCAACCCTCATACATTCCATCCTTCACAATGCTTCAACAGACACATTTAGATGGAAGCAAATCTAAAGTACAGCAGCTTGAACTGTATACAACACAATTTCCCATATAGAATAAAATCACAATCATAATAGCAATGAAATATATTGCAACATGCAACTAATTCTATCTAGTGAGACTAGCATTCCTTGCACTCTCATATAAATATCGAAAGTTAAAAGTATACATTTTCCTATTTCCTAATAATCTACTTATTTAATTTTAAACTATTTTTGTATCATAAAGAGTACCAAACCCTCTGAGATAGATTTCAATTAAAAAATAATTATAAACAACCTCGTAACCTGCACCAAACAGACCCTAATAAGTTGCATGATAATCCTGTGGTACATATCTTCCCATAAGTGGCAGGAAGATGACAAACAAGTTCAAACCATAAGCTTTTTATGACGAGTCCGGATCTTCGGCTACCATACCCTGCAACCCGTCTTGTAGCACCCCAAAACAACATCGTTTTGGGGCCAATTTTCGAAAGAAAAAAAAAAACGCAGCAAAACAAAACCCAAAGAGGAGAAGAAAGAAAGCATCAGCGACAACCATAGCCGTGAGACCCGACAACGAGCAACCATAGCCGTGAGACCCCTTCTCTCTCTCTCTCTCTCTCACGATCTTGATCTCGCCACCAACGACGAGCTATCATCTTAATCAAAAGAAGAAGAAGAAGAGGAGAAAGATGAAGGACGTAGGGTGAGTTTGAGATGGCGGTGCTACGGCGGTAGAAGAGAGGGAGGCTTGAGAGAGAATTCAAGGTTTTGATTTTTTGGTGATGAACTTTGATTTTTCATCATATTTTTTAGCCCATGATTTGTTATATATATATATGTATTGTAGATTTTTATAGATATAAAGATATATATATTTATATGGATGGAAGTGGAAGGTGAATAGGAATGAGAAATCATACCAGTGATCGAAGAGCGGCGCCGGTGGGTGAAGGGATTCCGGAGGGTGTGGTCGTTGCAGGCTGCCGGTGCGGGCTGTCGGTGACGTGTTCTTCTTTCCCTCTTTCCCCAATTCCGTTCTGTTTTGCTCGTTCTGTTTTTTTTTTTTTTTTTGAAAATTGACCCCAAAACGACGTCATTTTGGGGTGCTGCTAGAAAGGCCGTAGGGTAGGGCGGCCGAGGATCCGGGCTCTTTTATCGTTTTAGGGTGCTGCTGGAAAGGCTGCAGGGTAGGGCGGCCGAGGATCCGGGCTCTTTTATCACTTCATACTTTTATTCACCCATTCATTATGCTGTGAAAAGCACTTTTTTTTTCCACCATAAGAAATACCACTTGGAGTTGAAACAATAGCTTGGCACAAAGATGGAGCTTTCATACCTCCAGAATTTCATCATTCATGCACTTTAACTAAACTACTTTAAATCGACATTGCAAAACTGACTACTTCAGCCTCCTTGGCCCAAGCTTTCATAAAAAGGGCAAGTAGAATCCAAAATAGCTCACTAAGTGGCTTTTTTCTGGCTCAATGGGTCATAATCTTGTGGATCACCAGCCTTCGTGAAACGTCCCTTGACTTGCTTCCTGACATCAGTCCTTGCCTTGCGGGAAGTATACCTTATTTTCTTGTCAAACTTGTATGTAAGTTTGTAACAAGAAGATAATTAAACTTACAAATTACATGAAAAATCATAAGGTTTGAAAATCTTATAAGGCTCCATGAATAAGCAACTGTACTGTGGACCTGTGCTTTATTCATGGCAAAGTAAGAAGTCTCAGCCAATCTGACCTTGTCATAATCAACTCCAGATCAAAGGCCACCGAGAAACATTCTAGTTGAAACACAGGGAACAAGGCAATACGTGTACTTGCTAGTGAAGGCCACCAAGAGACTGAATCACAATGTGGGAACAAGGAGATATGTCCTTTCTTTGAGTTAAGAAGGGTCGCATAATGCACTAAAATAAACATAGTCAATAGTAAACGAGGCATCATCTTATACATAACTTGAATGAACAACAAGCATGAAAGTAAAGGGAGCTTTTATTTCCACACACTATTTTCTCTCAATTGACATACCATTTCTAGTTCATATATAAACTTTTGAACAAAATTATGTGGTTCGGAAATCAACTTCTGAATGAAAATCTATGGTTTGGAAATCAATTTTCGATCCAAAGATATAGCCAAACGATAGGTTTTTCTTCAAAAGTTGATTTCCGAACCATGTAGTTTTGTTTGGAAGTTGATATCCCAACCAAAAAAATGTGTGAACCAAGAGAATATGGTATGCGGAAATAGAACTTCCTAGAAGTAAAACAGTAAAGATGTTTGTAGTACATCCTTGATTTGCTAACTTATTAGCACATTTGTTGGCCTCACGATAGATTGAATCGAATCAATTATTGTATCGAGCTGGGCCATGATGAATCTGCAATCAGATATGAGGAAGTTTATAGGGTGATTTTCACTTGAGTTTCTATTAAGGAGTTGGATGAGTAGTTGTGCATCAGTTTCAACTCTTAGTCTAGAGATGTTCAAGGAGTGAGCAAGTTGGAGATCGTCTCTAAAGAGGCCAAAGTCTAGCCACATTGCTAGTGGTATTTCCAATACTCGGCAATAGCCAAATATCCAAATCTCTATTCCAATCACTAACAAGTCCTCTTTCTCCTGTTCGACCTTGGTTGCCTTTGGCCACACTATCACAGTTAGGTTTGAAAGAATTGGTTCACATTTGATCCCACAACAGTCTGCCAGGAGGTGGTCTACCCTAGTGGTAGGGGAGTGGTTATCACATTTGGTCTCCTTCTCCTCTTCCTCTTTCAGAAAATCACTGTTGTCCAATTATTCTTCATAACTCTAGGAAAATCCATTTTTTAGACCCACAAACCCCTTATCTATTGATTCCCAATCAAACATAACTCATTCTTTAGCCCTTGGGGCTTGAATTAACACTTAAAATCCCCTAAAACATTGACTATCCAGAGAATTCTTTCAATTAATTCCAGAGATCCTTATTTGCTTCTTCAGAAATTAAGCCAAATCCCAGCCATATTCCTCTCCAGGTTGTAAATTATTTCCTCTATTTTAAAACCCTGACTCTAGAAGCTTTCCAAAAATCCAACTGTAGGAAGTGGGGGATCGAGTTTTCCGACTCTGGCAACATCAAATGTGCATGGTAGTGTTACAAGTCAACAAAAATTGGTTGACATAGCTGGGGCAATATTATGTAATCTTGTAATAGAATAAGTCAAAAGTGCTTGTATTGATCATTTAACTGATGGTGTATGAATTAGATTATGAATTTTACTTGCTTCATTAAGCATTTTGTTTTTACTGTTGTTGATTAACTTTCCACAATTCTTTTAAGATGTCTTCTAATCTTATATAGTGTATGGCCAAGTCACTCCCCCAGTCAATTGTAAGTTTTTTGAATAATTTTGGTGTATTCAATTATGTTTGTAATACAAGAGTACCTCAGTTTATATAACAAAATAACCTAGGACTGAAAAAGGAAAGAAGAATATCTACTCAATCCCTAATGTATACAACCATATATACTACCATATATACATAAAGCCGAATATTCTCACACCTCCACTCAAACTCAAGGTGTGTTAGCAGAAAATATTGAGAGTTTGCCAAGAAGAAATTGAAACCGAACAGTGTGAGTCATAGTAAAGAAGTCAGCAAGTTGTAGCCGAAGAGACAAAAGGAAGCGAGATAGAGCCAGACTACAGATGCTGACGGTCAAAGTGACAATCAATCATAATGTGCTTCATCTGCTCATGGAAGATAGTGTTGTGGGCAATCTAAATAGCACTGCGGTTGTCACAATAGAGAGAGGTCGGAGAAGATTGTAGGACACCCAAATTAGACAAGAGACAACGAAGCTAAACAATCTCAGCAATAGCATGAGCCATAGCACGATACTCAGCTTCGACAGTAGAGCGAGCAATAACATATTGTTTCTTGTTTTTCCAAAAAAATCAAGGAATCACCAAGAAACATACAGAAATCAGTTGTTAACTTGCAGTTAGTCACATCACCAACCTAATTAGAATCAGTATAGGCCACCAAGTCCAAAGAGTAAATAGAGGACAATAGTAAACCCTAAAATATAGTACCCCGGAGATAGCGAAGAATCCGAACCAAAGCAGCCCAATATGTAGAACGAAGAGCATATACAAACTAACTAATCACATGAACAACATATGCAAGATCAGGGCAAGTAACCGTCAGATAGACTAAGCAATCCATGAGCTCTCGATATAAAGTACAATTAGGCAAAGAAAAACCATCAGTAGTGTTAAGTTTCACATCAAGCACAATGGGGGTGGGTATCAACAATCTTAGTGTCAGTAAAACCAACACGGTGAATAACTTCATTAGCATACTTGGCTTGAGACGGAAAGTAGCCATTCGGAGAAGAAGCCACCTCAATACCAAGAAAAGTACCGCAATGGGCCCAAATCCTTCATTTCGAATGTGCGGAAGAGATGCTATTTGACCCAGAGATAGTAGAAGAATCAGAGCTAGTAATAAGCATATCATCTACATACAATAATAAGGCAACAAAACTAGCAGAGGTGTAGAGGAGAAACAAAGTAGAGTCTTGGGCAGAAAGATGAAAACCAAGCTTAGTGACAGTAGTTTGAAAGCGATCTTACCAAGCACGAAGAGATTGCTTCAAACCATATAGAGCATATCAAAGACGACAAACCTAACTAGAGAAATGGTAAAGGCCAGAAGGAGGATGCATGTAAACCTCCTCAGTGAGATGACCATTAAGAAAAGTATTCTTAACATCCATCTGATAAAGAGGCCAATGACGAACAGTAATGACAGATATCAAAGTATGGACAATAATCATCTTATTTCTATAAAAAAAACTCTTAGCAACCAAGCGAGCCTTGTAGTGCTCAAGAGAACCATCAAAATGAATCTTGACTTTGTAGACCCATTTGCAACCAACCAGATTCTTACCAGCAGGCAAAGGAACTAACTCCTAAGTACTAGTTTTTTGCAAAGCAGACAACTCATCCTCTATAGCTTAAATCCAATAAGGATCCTGGCAAGCCTCCTTGTGAGACTGAGGTTTTGAAAAAGAGTGAATAGTAGACAAAAACGTATAGTATGAAGGAGAAAAACTTATTTTAACAAAACCAAGTTTGATTACTTGTTTACGGATGCGAAGGGGATACTTACGGTTAACAAGATCAAAGTCGTCGGAAGCAAGAAAATCAGCAGCAAGGGCAAAGACAACTAGTAGAGGGAGAGCCTTACGATAAAAATAGACTAACACCGGAGGAGGAGGAAAAGCAGGAGCAGGAGTAAAAGTAGGCAGGGAAGAGGGATGAGAGGAGAAAACAAACTCATGAGAGTGGAGAGGGACTCATTAAGAGGGGTAGTACAAGGTGAAGAGAGAATAAGCTCATGAGGAACAGTAGAGATGTACTCATTAGGAAGAACCTCAAAAGGAAATGGATCAATATGAACCAAATCCTCTTTGAACCTGGAGCTGTGAGAGGAGGAAGCTGAAAGTAAGGTAGACGTTTGACAAAGACAGCATGGCGGGAGGCATAAGGTGACGGGAAATAGGGTCATAACAGCATTAACCTTTCTGAGTGAGACGGTAACCCAAAAAGACACATAGGATCGACCAGACACTAAGTTTGGTCCTATCTTTATGGGGTAAAAGGACAAAACAAGTAGACCCAAACACACGAATGAGAGAGTAGTTAGGAAGTTGAGAAAACAGAGCCTTATAAAGAGACCGTCCAGAAAGAAGGGGGTAGACATATGATTGAAAAAAAAAGCAGCAGTAAAAACTGACTCACCCCAAATCGAAGTTAGAATAGAGGTAGAGAGAAAGAGAGACGTAGCTGTCTCAAGAAGATAATGGTGTTTACGGTCAACTCGACTATTTTGGGCAGATGTATCAATATAGGAAGTTTGGTAAATGATACCCAAATTGGCCAAATATTCACAGAACTCAATTTAAAGTATTCCCTACCTAAGTTAGATCGCAATAATTTAATAGTAGACCCAAATTGTGTAATTACCATAAACTGAAAAATACGATATATCTGGTAGAAGTCAGACTTATAAGTCATAAGATAAACCCAAGTGTAACAGGTGCAGTCATTAACAAATGAAATATATTATGCAGAACCCCTTTTAGTGAGAAAATGAGACGGACCCCAAACATTAGTATGAACTAAAGAAAATGGTGTATCAGATATAAAGGTATTTTTACGGAAAGGTAAGACTATCATTTTGGCAAATTTACACCCCTAACACTCCGTAAGTTGACTAGGAGAAATTTAACCCAATATACTTGACTGAGTTAAAGACCATAAGCGGTCAGCAAACAAATGCCCTAATTTGGAATACTATAAATAGAAAAGACTTAACAAAGAATCTAACTGAAAAGAGGAAAAAAACAGTTGGAGAGGTAGTCATAGGAAGGTGTAGGCTCTCTACCACATAGAGGTCTCCAAATCTACGACTAGTTCCAATCTGTTGCTTGGACATCCGATCCTGCACAAAACAGATAGAAGAAGAAAAGATAATATCAAAACTGGAGGCATCAAGCTGACTGATAAATAATAAACTAATAAATGAGAAACATAAAGGATAGATGGAATAGGAATAGCAAACATAGCAGACGGTAAGACAGACTCAACAGATATAATAGACATACTAGACTTATTAGCAATATTAACACTAATAGAAAATAGAGGGGGAGTACAATTTTAAAGTAAGGAGAGATAGGAAGTCATATGATGAGAGACACCAAAGTAAAAAATCCAGATAGACAAAGAAATACTTGAAGAAGACCCAAGCAAACCTGAATGAAGAGAGGAAACAATGGAGGCAGATGGGGATGGTCGGAAGGTAGACAGTTTATGCTAAAACTGACTAATTTAAGCACTCAAGAAAGCTAAGTCAAGATCAGGAGCCGGAGCAAATGCAATATAAGCAGCAGGAGGAGCTCGGAATTAGTTCTAAGACTGCTAAGAAGACGAGACTGGCAGATGTCCCTTCTTGGGACAGTGGTATTTCCAGTGGCCCTTCTAACAGAAGAAGGCATAATCATCTGAAACCAGTGGCCCTTTATTGGGCTTTGCAAAAGGCTGAAGCTAATGGGTATCCAACATTATAATGAACCAAAACTAGAGAACTAATTAGGCAAAGTGTAATAAATAGAAAGTTGATGGATCAAATTTTAATATCGAGAAACTTGTTTAGTCCAAACAAGAATAAGAGAGAACTATGGTCAGTCAAAGAGGAACACCCAAGTCACAAGACTCAGAACAAGAGAGAGAGATGTTGCGATGCAATGGGTTGCAACGCAATGGGTCGCAACTCTGACAGGTGCGACTGATGTCGCAATTCTAGCAACTAAAGAAGACGAAATAGAAAGAAAAGAACCATGATGAAAACCCAGGAAGTTGCACAAGCTAAACGAAGTAGAGGGTGAACTGAGCCAGAGAACTGAACCAAAGAGAGATCGTGAGTCAATGTCCACAAACCAGAAATCTTCGATCTCAACTAAAATCGATTTATGATTTATGATTAGATGGGTCGACAGGTTTTAGACCAAATGGGTCATGCAAAGTCGATGCAATAGAGAATTCAACGGGCAATTATGAGGAAACTTCGAACTAAACGAAGGGAAGAAGAAGAATCAGCGGGGTCTTCTCAAACCAGACACGAACCAAAGAACTCAATCGATTATGAGATTCAAACCAGAGATACACAATGATTGTTAGGGTTTCGAACGAAGCTCTGATACCATGTAAGTTTTCTAAATAATTTATGTATATTCAAGTGTTTTTATAATACAAGAGTACCTCATTTTATATAATAATCTAACCTAAGATTGAAAAAGAAAAGAAGAATACCTACTTAATCCCTAATATATACAAAATATATATGCTACCATATACATATAAAGCCAAATATTCTCACAAACTGTCCATGATGTTGATCTTGATTAATGCAATGAAGAATATCTATCAATCAGAAGAGATATTTTTGATACCAACTAAAAAATACATGTATGCTGCAAACATATCTAACGCTCTACATGTACGTATATTTTTGAAATAAATAAAAATATAAATAACTAAATAAAACTTCTTATCATGCAATAAATAGAATTTTATGTTCATGTGTACGTACTTGCGTGTCTTCTTCTTTTTCTTATAACGTAAGACAGCACACTCCCTGCTAGCCAACAACAATGAATTATTAAAAAAGTGGGTATGCATGGAGTTTCCCTCCAAGGAAGCATTGAAAAAACCTTACAACCCTAATAATCTCCATCACCACTCTCACCAGTCAGGGAAGCAAATAGGAGTGGGATGCTAGAATATGCTTGCCCTTGAGAGCAAAGAGTTGGATCAGTATTACAATTTGTCACAGGATCATCAGATACTGAGTCACTGCATGTCGGCAGCATCGTCTGAATATGTGTAGCAGAAGAAACCTGCAAAATAAAACACCTATTTGATCCAAAAGTACTGTCAATGTCAAACACCAAATTTACACACATCTTGAAGTTAGTGTCACAAAGGAGGATTGCTAGATTAAAATAAAGAAAAATATCAAATAAGTTCTACTTTTCCACAAAACTTCCATCGAGTCCTATCAAAACTATGTTGAGAGGACTGATTCATGTGTCAATACAAATCAATGGAAATTTCATCAAAAAAAATAATAAATAAAAAAAAACGTATTGTAGATTTCCCCTTAAAATCAACCACCAAGCCACTAATTACCTAGATTGCTCTAATATGTTGAGCTCTTTCAAAGAAAAACATTATCACACCCTAAATATTTAATTAATACCACAACCAATCACATAAAATAATTAATTTTATGATAGTATACGATAATATGTAATTTAATTTATATGTGGAGTTATTGTGCAATTATTCTATTAATTAGGATTAATGTAAAATGAAGCAAGGCTATTGTAAATAAACTCCAATGTGGAGTGGATAAGCTCCACACACACACACACACACAAAAGATGGCTTATCACTATCCTAATGTATAGGATAGTGAATAAGCATATAGCTTAGGCGAGTCACCTACCTAGAGGGATAGATGGGAATTGGGCAATTGACACCTATTGAGTGGTGGCAAAACGTGCCACATGTCAAATAGAGACCACGCATACTCTCCCTATAAGTAGTTCAGGACTCTGTGGCCAAGATCACCAAGCTTCGGAAGAAATATACATACGGGGTTTAACGAGACAATAATAGAAAAGTAAAGGCTAAAGGTTAAGGGTCAATATTTAGGTGAATTATATTATATATTGAGTTATCATAATATATTTTACGAATGTTTTGAGTTATCACAATTTATTTTATATAATTATGTTTTATGGTTATGTTAATGTTTTAATTACATGGATCATTTTTCAAAACTCTATTTGCTTAAATTGAAACTCATGAATATGTTTGTTTAAATTTTAGAAATTATTTGACAATGATTTTAGAAAAATTATTTTTGAATAAGTGCCACCACGGAGGTGCCACGCCTTGGGGACTTAAATAATTACTGGCCTTCTGAATTGTCACTTTAGTGACCCTCTGACAGTCTCATACCTGGGGGAACTTAAATAACCTTTGGCCCTCTGATTAGTCACGTTGTGACCCTCTATTTGTCATGGATCCATTGATCCTCTGTTCTGTTTTGTACCGTGGTTATAATTATTTTGTTTATATGATTTCTGTATTATATGTCAAATGATTTCTGCATTATATACTTTGTATTTTAATATCAAGCTCTATTTAGCCAATAATTATCCACGGTGAATTTTATACCCTTATACTTTTAGTATAATATTTCTCACTCTGCCATATGCTTATAGCTATTAAAACCTTTTCAAGTGAAGAAATTTAAAGAAGGATGATTTTACCCCATGGATCAAAACCCAAATGTGACATGAATGTTGTTTTTTTTTTCTTGTAATCATTATCTGACCAATGTTACATTGTTACATAAATAATAATTTCCATGTACACTTCGGATATTTATCTACATCTTTTATTTTATTCCGCTGCATAATTTAATTTAATTACTTGGAATTAATTTGAGAAATTTTAGAATTAGCTAGTTGCGAACCCAGCCCTGGCCACCGAAACAGGTTGTGACAAAGTTGTATCAGAGCAATGGTAATATATAATAATAATAAGGAAAAAAAACATACCATTGAGTTAGGAGACATGTGTACCTTTAAAAACAAAATAAGAAAAATTTTATCTGAGTCCGTATGGTTATAGTCTTACCTTAGTCCTTATAGTAATAGTCTTTTCTTAGTTCTATAGCTAAGTTGGACATCCTGTGGTGCAAGCAATGTCGGAACTTAACTTTGTCAACTCTTTTTGGTATGGGCCTAATCCAGAACTTAACTTTGGCGACTCTAAGGAATTTTTGAAAATAATAGTTACATTCCAGACTTACTAGAGGAAATAAGAGATTCAAAGAGAATAGTTAGGTAGGCCTACCCGACTCTCAACCGACTTATAGGCTGACCAGTATACTTAAGGGCCACCCCCCCAACAGAAGTAGATACACAGTGGTGAAGGGTTGACGCTATGAGTACCTTAGACAGGTTCTTAGAGCCAACACGGGTAGTAGGCATGCCCTCAAGTAAGGGATATCCTCGCTACTTAGTGGCCCCTTTACCTTCAGAGTTTATGGCTCGGTAAGGAAATGCCTTCTTAAGTGATCATATTCAAGCAAGAGTCCCTCCCCATCGAAACCTGATTAATACGTAGACTGTTGACTTTGGTGATATTATGACATGTGGAGGTGCCTCACAGGACGATAACTATGGGGCTACGAGGCATACATCCCCATTTACCGAGTGGAGGTAATGTGGCGATGTTTTGGTATCGAGCTGAGCGGTTGGGAGTTTGAGCATCATATGCAACTGCAGTACCCATGGTTATTTGCAACCTAAGATCCCGAGAACAAGATCCTTTCTTTTATTGTTTTGTGTTTTTCTTTTTCTTTTTGTTTGGTGTCCAAGGGAGCTGACCATGACCTAGTTCTAACCTATTTGGTCATAGAGGGTTAGGCACTAAAGTGACATAACTACAAGTAATGGACCAACACTATTATACATAAATAGAACTGGTGTTTTGTGAATAATGTATATATTGTCTTGTGAACTATGTTTTGCGGATTATGTGAATATGTTTTAAATTAAGTAGGAAATCATGCACCACGTTTATTAAGATTGTTTTTATAGCTATGGCTAATGATAGAAATGGTACCAGATCATCATCCAATAGAACCGGCCCAATGGAAAAGATTGTGGAAAGAACTATTACTAGTTTCTCGCAAGCCTTGCAAAACAATGGGTTACCAGAACATTGAGAAGGGATAACTATGATTAAACAGTTCCAAGACTTGAAACCTTCCATATTCACAAGAGGTTCAAACCCATTGCTAGCTGAAGCTTGGGTTAAAGAAATGGAAAAGATTTTTCATGCCTTACCTTGCACAGAAGAACAGAAAGTGTCCTTCGCTATTTTCACTTTCAAGGAAGGAATGATGGCTTCTCACCTTAGAAAAGGAAGAGATCGTGACATGGGTGAGATTCCTAGAAGTGTTCTATGAAAAGTATTTTAAAGAATCACTACGGGAGTAGAAGGCATCCAAGTTTCTGCATCTGAGGCAAGGAATAATGTCGGTAGCGGAATACGAAAGTAAGTTCACCCGTCTAGCACGATTTGCACCATATGTTATTCCAACAGAAGTTTGAAAAGCAAGGAAATTTTAAGCAGGATTGGATGCTGAAATCAAAGATAGGCTTGAGGTTTTAAAATTACTAACCTATATAGAGATGGTGGATCAAGTATACATTGCCGAGAAAGGAATTAAAACCGCACATTCAAGTGAAATAGGTCAAAAGAAGCGATTTTGGGAACCAATCGGAGAATCAAGGGCAGCCCCACCAAAGAAAGTAAATCCTGGACCTACTAACTCAACTGGTTCGGCCAACCAAAATTTTACTATTCCTAGGGGTAGCACCATTTCAAATTGTTCGAGTTGCGGAAAGGCTCAGAGGGGACAGTGCTATCGGGCAATAGGAGCATGTTATAGATGTGGCCAAATTGGCCATGTGATGAAAGATTGCCCAAAATTCACCAACTTTGTGATGGGTACCTCTGAACTAGTTCAGAAACCAGAAACTGCCACAGGAGGGAAGAAGGAACAGAAGTGCTAAGAGAGAGCTTTTGCGTTAGTACCCAGAAATTCCAATGCTATGGAGAACGTTGTGACAAGTACACTTTCTATCTGTGGTCACTTAGCTCATGTTCTCTTTGACTCTAGTTCCACTCATTCTTTGTTGCACCCCACTTTGTTCCCAAGTTAACGTCAACACTTGAACTATTAGGATGTGCATTATTTGTGGCTTTTCCATCTGGTGTCTCCACCCTTAGTACAAAGCAGTGTTTTTAAAGGCTCAAGGCACACTAAGGCGCTGAAGGTCTCTCGGGGCCTAGGCGCAAGGCGCAAAGTGAGACGCGGGCTTTATTGAAGTAAGGCGCACAGTCTTAGTAAAAAATAAAAAATTAACATAGACTAATCATTCATAGTACTAAGACAATTTTTTTTAAAATAAAAAGTAATCAAGATTCAAGAAAAAATATAAAATAATTCTCAAAGCCATGAAAGTGCATATTACATAACATTCCAATTTTCAAAGATAAAATAATCCACATTCAATAAAATAAAAACAAAAACATAAACACAACATCCAAAACATAAATATTCAACAAATACTAATATATGTCTTAACACTTCAAAGCATCAATATCAAAAGAAAAAGGTTAGAACTTCGGTCGTCGGCTAGTCAATCATCATCCTCAACATCCATGGCAAGCAAACTATCATCTTCTTCTCCATTAATTAATTTATATCCCTCAACATCTTCCTTCTCTGTGTCATCTGAGCCCGCTTCCTCTTCATCTATTAATTGAAGTGGAGTTAATCTTGATGATTTAGATATCCTTGATTGTGCCTTTGAGCGTGAACTTGTTGCTCTACTTGCATGGCTACTTTCTTCTACTCCAGAAGCTCTAGCAACAATGGCCCACGTCAAGCCATCATCATCATCAAACACAAGCTCATTATCTTCATCTGATTCTCCATCCATCCTCCCAAGCAACCACTCATTGCTTTCATCAATATTTTGCAAAGATATGGGATCAAGAGTGTTGCGCATGTCATACCTAAATCTCAATGTTCTATTATATTTGACAAACACTAAATCATTGACGTTGTTGTTCCAATCTATTTCTTTCCTTGCTATGAAGCTGCAAGTATTAAAAAGATATTAAATTCTATATAATGAGAATAAAAAATATTTGAATTGAACAAAAAATTAGTTAGAATGTTAAATACTCACATGTTCAAATACACTCCAATTTCGTTCACAACCCGATGAACTACATGTTAGGCTAAGGACTTTTATGGCAAAAGTTTGCAAGTTTGGAGTTTTAGAACCATATGATGCCCATCAATCAACTGCGATAATCACTAGTTAGAAATAATTATTACCAAGTATTGAGTTTTACTAAAAGTATTACTAAAAATAAACTCTATGAGTCTATAATATATTACCTGGTGCCTTTGTATTTCTTTGCCTAATCGCAACAGACTTGCCAAAAAGACTCTCAACCTTCATATAAATACTCATCTCATTAGTGATCAAATCTTGAACAGTGACATCCGGGACCAACCTTTGCATGCATTCATAAAACCCATTCATCACTTCATGATCTTTTTGCACCTCTAATGCTTTTGGGTAAAAGAATTTTGGGTTAAGAAAGTGCGCAGCTGGATGTAAAGGCCGATGCAATTGGACATCCTATCTTTTGTCGATGATTTCGAAGATTTCATTATACTTCTCTTCTTTATGATCAAATGAACTTGCAATGCATTCTTTTGCCCAATCCATTGCCTCATAAATGTATCCCATAGGAGGTTTCTTCTCAGTATCAACCAATCTAAGCACTTTGATGAGAGGACTCGAGACCTTAAGGGCAAATACAACAATATTCCAAAATGAAGGCATCAACAAAGTTTGTGCCATTCTTTTACTTTGTGGCTCCTTTGCCCATTTGCTTGAGGTCCAATCTTTGGAGGTAACCATCTTTCTCAAATTGTTTTTTTGTTGATGCATCCTAGACAAAGTCAGAAAGGCGGTTGCAAATCTAGTTTTTGCAGGCTTGATCAAATTCTTCAAATTTGTATAGTGCCTCATCATGTTTAGCAACGTAGGTCGGTTGTAAATGTAGCCATGTACTGCAATACCCCTTTCAAATGTCTTTTTCAGTCTAGGTATCTTGAAAATGTCTTCTAACATCAAGTCCAAGCAATAAGCAGCACATGAAGTCCAATACAAGTGTTCATACTGGGCTTCCAAAAACCTCCCTATAATGTAACAATAACGAAGAATTATTATTTTCAAGTTTTTAAATTTTAAATACAAAACAAACTATGAGTAAACAATTTTGATGTAAGGAAATATTCTTACCCGCCAACACATTAGCTGTAGCACTATCAGTGATAACTTGCACCACATTCTCTTTTCCAACTTTCTCCACAAACTTGTCTAGTAATTCAAATAGCTTTTGCCTATCCTTTGAATAGCTAGAAGCATCAACCGACTCAACAAACATGGTTCCTCTTAGACAATTAACTAAAAAGTTAATCAATGTCCATCCTCTCTTTTCAATCCAGCCATCAGCCATTATGGAACACCCGTATTTTGCACAATCCTCTTTATGATTCTTCATCAAATCTTCAGTATGTTTCACTTCTTTTTTGAGTTGGGTAACCCGCACTTCATGGTAAGTTGGTGGCTTCATACCAGGACCATATTGCCCAATGGCTTCAATTATTGGTCCAAAACTCTCATAATTTACTGCATTAAAAGGGATACTAGCATCATACATCCACTTTGCACTGCCCGAGCTCTCATTTCTTTTTTGTAAGGGTGATTTGCATCAATTTTGGTTTGCTTCCCTTTTGCTTATTCTCTTCGATTTTTCACCACTGATTCAGGATTGGGTATGAGGTAAACATCCATAGGCCCTTTTCTCTTTGGTATTTTTGATTTGGATTTGGATGAACCTTGGCTGCTACTTGTCAACTTACGGCGTTGATTGACATTGATCTCAACAACATCATCATCGTCATCTTTATCTTCCATGTCCATGTCATCGAAATCAGGCAACATGTTCATTTCTTCTTTTTGTGTCTTCTTTTTTGACATAAACTCTCTAATCTCTTCTCTTACATGAGCTGGACACTTCGGGCAAGCAGTGACATTCCTATAACCTCCTACGAGATGTTGTTTCACTCGATAAACACCTCCATTTGATACTTTACCACAAAAATTGCACTCAAACTTGTTTAAATTATTCGCCTCTACCAAATGGGCATATTGCCACGCCGGATCTTTTCTATTACTTTCCGATATCGTTTTCTACAATCTACACAACAAATTTAATAAATAAATACAGAATCAGAGACTCAAACCAGTAGCACCTAACAAAATTTATTTTTTTCCCCTAACAGATAAATACAAAATTTATTAAATACAAAATTTAATAAATACATATAAATACAGAATTTAATAAATACAGATAAATACATAATTTATTTTTTTCCCCTAACAGATAAAGGGAAAAAAAGACCAGTAGCATTGTATTAATTAATTATTTGTGAATAATTAATTATTTATAAATTTTTTGTATTTGTATTTTTTTTTGTATTTATTTTGTATTTGTATTTATTTATTTATTTTGTATTTGTGTTTATTTATTTATTTTTTCCTAACAGAGACTTAGGCATAATTGAAAAAATAAAAAATAAATAAAACAGAGTCGAACGAAGTCGAATCGAAGCCATAAGAAGAAGAAGAAGAAGAAGAAGAAGGGGAGAGAGAAAGAGAGAGAGTAAGATCAGAAGACCATCTGAGGTCGAAGCAAAAAAAAAAAAAAAAAAACAGCCCAATCGAAGGCCAGACGACCAGAAGACCAGAAGAGGAGGAGAAGAAAAAGAAGAAGATTGCGAGGCGAAGCGAAGCATACCTGTGCAAAGTCAAAGTTGAAGTCGCTGCGAAGTCGAAGTCGAATCGAGCAAGCCCAGTCGAAGTCAAAGTCGAAGTTGAAGTTGAGGGCGAGGTGAGAGAGGTAAAATGACATAGATTATGGTTCATTTCAGTCATATTTGGTCATATTGTACATGAGTTGTTATCCTCTGTGGCTAACAGCCATTCGAACACACACCCCGTAGCCATTAGATCAGATCTAGCTGCTAATAAATCAAGCGCGCCTAGTCATGTGCCTTGCGCCTCTATCGCTTGGCTCAAGTCATGGCTAAAGCGCGAGCCTACCTCAAGTCGCCTCGCCTGGGACCTGCACAGGCGCAAACAGTGCACCTCACCTCGCCTCGCCTGGTGCCTAGGCACGCTTTCACAACACTGGTACAAAGGTATACAAGTTATGTGTTATATCCCTAAAAGATGAAACTTTGTATGTTGATCTGATTCCACTCCGCATTAGTAGCTTCGACATAATCGTAGGAATAGATTGGCTTGCTGCCAACCATGCCTCTATTGACTGTATGACCAAAAATGTCTTTCTTCAGTTACCCAACCAACGCGAGCTGGTCTTCGAAGGAACTGGAGTTTCTATCCCTCCATATTTGATATCCTCCATGATAGCCCAATGACTTTTGAAAAAAGGTTGTAGTGGTTGTATGTGTTATGTGGTCGACACTCAACAAATAGGCCCAACACTCGATTCAATACCTGTCGTTCGAGAATTTCCTGACATTTTTCCTAAAGACTTACCTAGTAGTTTAGTTGACTGAGAAATCGAATTCACCATTGAAACTCAACCCAATACACAACCGATCTCTAAAACCCTTTACTACATATTAATAACGGAATTGAAGGATCTAAAAACCCAACTCCAGGAACTCTTAGATAAAGACTTCATTCGACCCAGTACCTCACTATGGGGAGCTCTAGTACTATTTGTAAAGAAAAATGATGGCACGATGAGGTTATGTATCGATTACCTAGAGCTGAACAAAGTCACCATTAAGAATCGATACCCCTTACCAAGAATTAACGACTTGTTTGACCAACTTCAAGGCGCCCAAGTATTCTCCAAAATCGACTTGCGTTCCGGTTATCATCAACTAAAAGTCAAAACAGAAAGCATCGAGAAGACGACATTCAGAACACGTTACGGGCATTACGAGTTTCTCGTCATGTTATTTGGCGTCACAAATGCTCCAGCGGCCTTCATAGACCTCATGAACCGAGTGTTCAAACTATATCTTGATGAATTTGTCATCGTCTTTATTGACGACATTCTTGTATACTCCAAGTCACCGGAGGATCATGAGCAACACTTATGAACAATGTTGCAAACACTACGTGATCACAAACTTTATGCCAAGTTGAAGAAATACGAATTCTGGATCAATAGTATACACTTCCTCGGTCACGTCATTAATAAGGATGTCATCTCGATTGACCTTCAAAAAGTTATAGTAATCGTGAATTGGCCACAACCTACTAACGTGTTCGAGATTCAAAACTTCTTGGGTCTATCCGACTATTACCGACGCTTCGTTCAAGATTTCTCAAAGATAGCATCACCCTTAACCCATCTAACTCAGAAGAACACACCCTTTGAATAGACTGACAAGCAGGAACGTTGCTTCTAAAAGTTGAAAAATAGGCTTGTGACAGCTCCTATACTAGCACTTCTCATGAGAACAGATGGGTTCACAATTTATAGCGATACCTCATACAATGGTTTGGGTTGCGTTCTTATGCAAAATTGAAAAGTCATTGCTTATGCCTCACGCCAACTAAAGTCTCACAAGAAGAATTACCTAACCCATGATCTAGAATTTGCCGCAGTAATCTTTGCCCTCAAAATATGACGTCATTATCTCTACGAAGCAACCTGCAAAATTTACACAGATCACAAGAGTCTTAAATATCTATTTGCACAGAAGGAACTGAATATGCGGCAATGACGATGACTAAAATTTATGAAGGACTACGATGTAGAGATCCATCACCATCTGGGCAAAGCTAACGTGGTAGCAAATGCGTTGAGTCAAAAGGCTACCAGAAGTTTGGCATGTACCCTTGTCCTCCACAAGATTAATGGACTGCTCACCAACATAATCGTGGAACCCACGTTGATTGAAGAAATTAGAGCACGCCAATGTGAAGATAAACTTCTGAAGAAAAAAGTACGAGGAGTAGAGAAGTACGCCCGATCTTGACTTCACTATAAGCAATGGGATGCTACAATTTTGAAACCGAATTTGCGTACCCGATATACCAGAGCTCAATAAGAAGATATTGGTGGAAGCTCACTGCTCAAGGTTTACAGTCCACCCTAGCAATACAAAGATGTACCATGATCTAAAGGAACACTGCTTGTGGACAGGGATGAAAAAAGACATAGCAAGCCACGTCTCCAAATACTTGCATTGTCAATGTATTAAAGCGGAACACCATAGACCCGCAAGAACTTTGCAACCACTCCCTATTCCTAAATGGAAATGGGAGCACATTACAATGGACTTTGTGGTTATCATAGATCGATTAACAAAGTCGGCACATTTTCTGCCAATCCGAATCACATGCCCTCTTAATAAGTTCGCCACTCTATACATCAAAGAAATTATTCGATTGCATGGTACTCCAGTTTTAATCGTGTCTGACCAAGACCCCCGACTTCGTATCTCACTTTTGGAACAAATTGCAAGAAGCTTTGGGAACTATATTGAAATTTAGCACTGTTTACCACCCGCAAACTGATGGACAATCCGAAAGAACAATCCAGACCTTGGAAGACAAGTTACGTGTATGCTTGTTAGACCTCAAAGGTAATTGGGATGAGCACTTACCCTTAGTAGAATTTGCCTGTAACAACAGTTACCAAGTAAGCATTTGAAGGGCACCGTACGAAGCACTATATGGAAGGAGATGTCGGTCACCCTTGTGTTAGACAGAAGTCGAAGACATGAAACTATTAGGTCCTGAAATCGTACAAATAACAAGTGATAAAATTCAACTCATCCAACAATGAATTCGCACTGCTCAAACCAACTAGAAAAGCTATGCGGATAAACGGAGACGAGATTTGGAATTTTAGGTAGGAGAACAAGTTTTCTTAAAGGTCTCACTAACTAGGGGAGTCATTCAATTTGGAAAACAAAAAAAGTTAAACCCGCGTTACGTTGGACCATTTGAAATACTGGAGAGAATTGGCCCTGTAGCATACCGTCTTGCTCTTCTACTAGAATTATCCAATGTTCACAATGTGTTTCACGTTTCAATGCTTCGACAGTATCTTCGAGATCCAGAGCATGTTGTTAACTATGAAAACTTGGATGTTCAAAAAGATCTCTTTTGTGAAGAACAACCGATACAGATTCTTGACCGTCATAATCAGATTCTCCGAAATAAGACAATACCCCTTGTCAAAGTCTTATGGCGAAATCATCATGTCAAAGAAGCTACATGGGAAGCGGAAAGTCAAATACAAGCTCGATGTCCACATCTTTTCGAAAACTAAGGTACGACAAGTTTGAGGACAAACTTCCATTTAGAAAGGGAAAAATGTCACACCCTAAATATTTAATTAATACCGCAACCAATCACATAAAATAATTAATTTTATGATAGTATACGATAACGTGTAATTTAATTTACATGTGGAGTTATTGTGCAATTATTCTATTAATTAGGATTAATGTAAAATGAAGCAGGGTTATTGTAAATAAACTCAAGTGTGGAGTGGATAAGCTCCACACACAAAAAAAAAATGCAACAATGGTTTATCACCATCCTAATGTATAGGATGATGAATAAGCATATAGCTTAGGTGAGTCACCTACCTAGAGGGACATATGGGAATTAGGCAATTGACACCTGTTGAGTGGTGGCAAAATATGCCACATGTCAAATAGAGACCACGTATACTCTCCCTATAAATAGTTCGGGACTCTGTGGCTGAAATCACCTAGCTTCAGAAGAAATATACATACAGGGTTTAACGAGACAATAATAAAAAAAGTGAAGGCTGTTAAGGGTCAATATTTAGATGAGTTATATTATACTTTGAATTACCATAATATATTTTACGAATGTTTTGAGTTATCACAATTTATTTTATATAATTATGTTTTATGGTTATATTAATGTTTCAATTACGCGGATTATTTTTTGGAACTCTATTTGCTCAAATTGAAACACATGGATATGTTTGTTTAAATTTTAGAAATTATTTGACAATGATTTTAGAAACATTATATTTGAATAAGTACCACTATAGAGGTCCCACGCCTTGGAGACTTAAATAATTACTAGCCCTCTGAATTGTCACTTTAGTGACCCTTTGACAGTCTCATGCCTTGGGGGACTTAAATAACCTTTGGCCCTCTGATTAGTTACACTGTGACCCTCTATTTGTCATGGATCCATTGACTCTCTGTTCTGTTCTGTACCGTGATTATAATTATTTTGTTCATATGATTTCTATATTATATGTCAAATGATTTCCTCATCATATACTTTGTATTTTAATATCAAGCTCTATTTAACCAATAATCATCCATGGTGAATTTTGTGCCTTTATACTCTTAGTATAATATTTCTCACTCTACTATGTGCTTATAGCTGTTAAAACCCTTTCAGGTGAAGAAATTTAAAGAATGATGATTTTACCCCATGGATCAAAACCCAAATGTGGCATGAATGTCTTTTTTTTTTCTTCTTGTAATCATTATTTGACCGATGTTACATTGTTACATAAATAATAATTTTCATGTACACTTTGGATATTTATCTACATCTTTTATTTTATTCTACTGCATTATTTAATTTAATTACTTGAAATTTATTTGAGAAATTTTAGAATTAGCTAGTTGCGAACCCAGCCCTGACCACCGGAATGGGTCGTGACAAACATATTGGCATGGGATGCAGTAAAACACATTATTTTAGACTGTTGTGAGGATTAAAATCTGAAGCAAACATATATACTTCTAACCATTGCCAATATAACTGCATAAATATTAAAGAAAGACCTTGATGACAAGAGTTGAATCTGTCATTTGAGATAATTAAAAGAAAAAAAAAAATGCATAAAAGATTACCAAAAGCTTCCCTTGGCAGTGCGGAGTTGCATTAATGAAAACTAGGATCGCCATTTAGGATATATGTTAAAAACTCAATACTTTTGACGCCAACTTATGAAAACAAAGGAAACAGTAAGTAAAAAGGGGATTTATTAGGAAATTCTTTTTCAAGTCCTTATATTCCAGTTAGTCCATAACATATTTTTCGTATTTCAATAAGTCATATTATTTGAACATTTGATCCACCAAATCCTAATTTTTTTATTTAAGAAATTTTATATTATAAATATTTTTTGAACGCTTAGCAACTTGGTGATCTAAAACATTTACATTGATAGTATGAATGTTCACATTGACATTAACAGTGTGAATGTTTACATCACGGAGTATTCACACTATCAATATGAATATTATTATTATGGGTATTTTGGTAATTATGTCACCCATAGGATTTAGTGGAACATAAAAAAACAATTTGGACTAAGTAAAATATAAGTAGGTGAAGATGGATTTATGAATAAATGCCCCTAAGTAAAAATGAAGCTAAACAATTTAGCAAAAAATAGATGAGAAAAAAAGAAGAAGGGAAAAACTACAATAAAAGAATGGATTAGAAGGAGAACCTCAAAAGCAAATGCACACTGTGTATTGATATCATCACCATGCATATCCCCACTTTCAAACAAGTTATCACTTCCAGAGAGTTCTTCATAGTTCTTCAAATTCAAGTCAAGATCATCCATGTTGAATCAAGGCCTTTGCTTCCAAAGCAACATGGGGAGAAATCAAATGAAATAAAATACAGCCAAAGCCATTACTTTTTCAAGCATATTTCTGAAAATACATGAGCATATTATCTATGCCAAAATGGGCAACATATCCAGAAAACATACAGAGGTGCACACGCACCATGATATAGCTAATTATTACCTACAATTTACACGTAACTAAAGTAAGTATCAGTCACTGTGAATTCCATACATTTAATATTTCCTAAACTAGTCAGCCTCACACTTGCCTTCCATTTAACATACTTAGCACCAGGTTTTAAAGAATACCACCAACCTCTTTCTATTCTATGCAATAGTCCCAAAATCATTTTAGGGCAAGTCTAGTAATTCATTGTCCCAAAAAGTACTTTACAAACAAAGCAGGCCACTTGTAAATACATGCAAAACTATGAGTAATTACTTATAAATGCATTTTTCTGTGAAAATTTTTTTAAAATAAAAAATTAGTGACAACAGAAGCAAAAACAGACCCAACATCACTTCCATAGAACCATATGGTATGACAATCTAATAGCACATAACATATATCTTGTTTTGTGCAATACCAATTAAACAAGAGGAACCATTCCCCTGCATATCCAAGGCTAGCAATAACATGCTATTGTCATATTGTCCTTTAAGCCATATATAGTCATGATAGGAACCTAAGGCTTTCAAACGAATATATTTATTAGTTTTATATTTTAGAAATCACAAGTCATTTTAACTTGGTGCATTATCAGATTGAGTAAGCTGGTCAACAATAGCTGGCAGGGGATCCATAGCAGCCACTGAAGAGAATGCCATCCAAACAGCTGTTAGGGAAAATCGATGATTCTCACAAGTAAATCAATCAATTTTCCCTAACAACTGGTATCAGAGCTTACGGTTTATTGGGGTTTATTTATTTGTGTAAATCAATGGAGGGAAATGTAGGTCGTATGTCTAGCTTCAATGGAAGCAATTGGGTAACTTGAAAAACTAAAATGGAGGACCTATTATTTTGTAAAGACTTGTATGGACCTATTGAGAGTGATAGTGGCAAACCTGATGATATGAAAGATGATGAGTGGAAGAGGTTAAATCGAAAAGCTGTTGGTGTTATCCGTCAATGGATTGATGACAGTGTGTTTCCTCATGTTGCCACTGAAACTTCGGCACATGATTTATGGAAAAAATTAGAGAGTCTTTATGATAGAAAATCAGCTACAAATAAAGCATTTCTGTTTCGTAAGTTGGTTAATTTAAAATATAAAGAGGGCAGCCCTATACCGGAACATCTGAATGAAATAAAAAGTATTGTTAACCAACTTGCTTCTATGAAAATTATTTTTGATGATGAGTTGCAGGCTTTGATGCTACTTAGTTCCTTACCCGAAAGTTGGGAGACTTTGGTTGTGACAGTTAGTAATTCGGCGCCCGATGGAGTTGTCACAATGGGCCAAGTCACCAATAGTTTGTTGAATGAAGAAACTAGAAGAAAATCAGCGGGTTCCTCTCATTCAGAAGCATTTGTTGTGAGAGGCCGAAGCAAAACAAGGGGGAGGAGTAAGACTTCTCATGGTTGTGATCAAAGCCGTGACAAATCAAAAGATGGTTCTTTTTCAAAGAAAGACATTGAGTGTTATTATTGTCATGAGAAAGGGCACATGAAGCGAAAATGTCGAAAGCTCAAGAATAAGGAGAAAAGGCGTGACAAAAGTGTGGATAAGAAGCAAGAAGACACAACGGCAGTTACTACCGATGATCTCATGGTCGTTTGTGAAGATGATTGTATCAATTTTGTGGGCCAAGAGAGCAATTGGGTGATTGATTCTGGTGCTTCTTTTCATGTGACTTCTCGAGTTGATTTCTTCACTACCTACACTGCAGGAGATTATGGTTCTGTTCGAATGGGTAATGAAGGTTTGTCCAAGATTATCGACATAGGTGATGTTTACTTGGAAACAAATTTAGGCTGCAAGTTGTTGCTTAAAGATGTGAGGCATGTTCCCGACATTCGCCTTAATTTGATCTCTACTGGGAAACTAGATGATGAAGGCTTCAACAACAAATTTGGTGATGGAATATGGAAGCTCACAAAGGGTTCTTTGGTGGTGGCTAAGTGTAAGAAGACTCATACACTTTATTCGATGCAAGGAAAAATTTGTAAAGGTGTTGTCAATGCACTTGAAGATGATACTTCTACCAAATTGTGGCACAAGCAGCTTGGTCATATGAGTGAAAAGGGGCTGCAAGTTTTGTTCAAGAAAGAACTTCTACCCGGTTTGAAAGGTACACATCTTAAAACTTGTGTTCATTGTTTGGCGGGTAAACAACATAGAGTTTCTTTTCATAAAAATGTTGCTTCTAGAAAAGAAAAGGTTTTGGAGTTGATTCATTTGGATGTTTGTGGTCCTTTAAAAGTTAGAACACATGGTGGTGCACTTTATTTTGTTACTTTCATTGATGATTATTCAAAGAAAGTTTGGGCTTTTCTACTGAAAACTAAAGATCAAGTTCTACAAGTATTTAAGCTTTTTCAGGCCATGGTTGAAAGAGAAATAGGGCAGAAATTGAAGTGCATCCGATCAGACAATGGTGGTGAATACACTGGGCCATTTGATGAGTATTGTCGCAACCAAGGTATTTGGCACCAAAAGACAGTTAAGAAGACTCCTCAACAAAATGGCGTTACCGAGAGGATGAACCGCACCATTGTGGAAAGAACAAGGTGTTTGCTTTCACAAGCTAAATTGACAAGATCCTTTTGGGGTGAGGCAATAAGTACAGCGGTTAACGTGATCAATTTGTCTCCTTGCTATCCTTTGAATGGTGATGTTCCTGAAAGAGTTTGGACTAGCAAAGATGTGTCTTATGAGCACTTGAGAGTGTTTGGTTGCCGAGCTTTTGTTCACATTCCAAAGGATGAGAGGTCCAAGCTTGATAGTAAGTCAAGACAATGTATTTTTCTTGGCTATAGGCGTGATGAATTTGGGTATAGATTATGGGATCCGGTCGACAAGAAAGTCATTCGAAGTCGTGATGTTGTGTTTCTTGAAAACCAAACAATTGAAGACTTTGGTAAAGGTGATCAACCGAAGCCAAAAACTAGTGATCTCATTGACATGGATCCATCTCCTTCATCTTCAGTTGATGATGAAAATGAGGGAGATGTGCAGCCACCTATTGAAGATGTAGAGAATGATACTAATCCTAATGAAGTTGAGCTAGAAATTGAGGAAGAGCATCCAACTCAAGAACCGCCACCACAACTTGAGTTGAGGAAATCTACAAGGGACCGACAACTTTCAAGAAAGTATCCTCCCAATGAATTTGTGTTGATTTCCAATCAAGGGGAGCCGGAGAGTTACCAAGAAGCAATTGAGCATGCAAAGAAAGATGATTGGAAAAAGGCCATGGAAGAGGAGATGAACTCCTTACTTGAAAATCACACCTATGACTTAGTGAAGTTGCCTAAGGGGAGGAAAATTCTGAAAAATAAGTGGGTTTTCAAATTGAAGAATGATAGGAAGAATCTGAGGTACAAAGCACGTCTTGTTGTGAAAGGCTTTGGGCAAAAGAAAGGTATTGACTTTGACGAGATTTTCTCACAGGTTGTAAAGATGTCTTCTATTCGGGTTGTACTTGGCATGGCTGCAAGTATGAACCTTGAAGTTGAGCAATTTGATGTGAAGACCGCATTTCTTCATGGTGATCTTGAAGAAGAAATTTACATGGAGCAACCGGAAGGTTTTGTAGAGAAAGGGAAAGAGAAATTTGTTTGCAAATTGAAGAAAAGTTTGTATGGCCTCAAGCAAGCTCCACGGCAATGGTACAAAAAATTTGACTCTTTCATGATGAATAATAGTTTTTCTAAAACCACTTCGGACCATTGTGTGTTTGTGAAAAATTTTCCAGATGGCAAATTTATTATTCTTTTGCTTTATGTTGATGACATGTTAATTGTGGGTCAAGATTCTACCATGATTAACAGGTTGAAATTGGAGTTGAGCAAGTCTTTTGCTATGGAAGATTTGGGACCGGCAAAGCAAATACTTGATATGAAAATTGTTCATGATCGCAAAGAGGGACTGATTTGGTTGTCTCAAGAAAGCTACATTGAGAAAGGTCTTGAGAGGTTCAACATGAATAAAGCAAAGCCGGTTGGTTGTCCACTTGCAGGTCACTTCAAACTTAGTTCGAATCAATGTTCTACAAGTGAGAAAGACAAAGAAGAGATGTTGAAAGTTACTTATGCTTCAGCAGTTGGTTCTTTGATGTACGCCATGGTTTGTACAAGGCCGGATATTGCTCACGCCGTTGGTGTGGTGAGTCGTTTTCTCTCTAATCCGAGTAAAGAACATTGGGCAGCGGTAAAATGGATTCTAAGGTATCTTCGAGGGACTTCGAAGGTGTGTTTGTGTTTTGGGGATGGTAAGCCGATGCTTGATGGGTTCACAGATTCTGACATGGCTGGTGATGTTGATTCTAGGAAATCTACTTCGGGGTATTTGATGACTTTTGCAGGGGGAGCTGTGGCATGGCAATCTAAATTACAAAAATGTGTTGCTCTCTCAACTACTGAAGCTGAATTTATTGCCATTACGGAAGCTTGCAAAGAAGAGTTATGGTTGAAGAAATTTTTGCAAGAGTTGGGTTTGAAGCAAGAAAAGTATGTGCTTTATTGTGATAGTCAAAGTGCTATTCACTTGAGCAAAAATTCTACTTTTCATTCGAGATCGAAACACATTGATGTGAGATACCATTGGATTCGCAATGTGTTAGATTCGAAATTGTTACAACTCGAAAAGGTTCACACATATGATAATATTTCAGATATGTTGACAAAGACTTTGTCGAGGGACAAATATTTAAAGTGTCGAAGTTTGGTGGGTATGGTTGATGTCTCCACCTAAGTCGGTAGGGGGAGAATTGTTGGGTATACCTCCTTATTGGAGTGTGAGACCCAATTGGTTTTGGAAAAAGATTTTAATTTGGTTTAGTATTAATTATAATATATTTTTATATATTATATTTAATTTGTGGAGACCTAATCTAATTTGGAAATAACTAAAATTTTGAGAAGAAAACCCTAGATTCAAAATTTTTGGTGTATTGTTTTTTTCCCAAGAAAAACGGCAGCAACTATTTGTTGATTCAATCTTGGTACATGTGCTACCAATTGATTCAAGGTTTGTTTTTTCAAAAGCACTATTATTTGGTGGCTGGTGTGTGGAATTTTCTTCACTTCGTTTCGGCTGTTTTGGTGGAGTTGATTTGGGTTATTTTTTTGGGTCTTCTATAACTCTGATTCTGAAGATTTTGATTCTTCTATTTGGTGAGATCTTTCCTCTTGTTTATTTGTGATTATTTGGAATTCACCTAAGGGTGGTTTGTGAGACCACTCTGTCTCGTTTGTAATCGCTTGGAACTTATTTGGTTGATAGTGGAATCGGATTTCGATCCTGTGGACGTACCTCACATTGAGGAAACCACGTAAAATTTTTGTGTTGCCTTTGATTTAATTTTTCCGCATTAGTTTTTATTCCCATTGATTGATTTACTTGTGGGGAATCACATATTTTCCCTAACAACAGCATTCTTCACGTACTTGACGCAGCAAATGGTCATCACCATTTCCATCTGTCACGCCCAGTAAACCGCTTCTTTGCTCACGACTAGGAACATCCACAGAAGAGGATTCTAAAACAAATGACCAGATCTTTGAAAGTTCTTCTACTGAAGGACAGCCAGAATAACAATTGATGGTCTGCCTCTTGTGTCCTGAAGCTGAAGTACAACTGACATGCCCAATCCAATAACAGTTTGGACAAAAGGAGATCTCCTCTTCAATACACCTTATTATTGTAAGTTGAGAATTGCATCTTTCACACACACGAGTCCTCGAATGGCACCTCGAAATAACATTTGTAGAGTGAACATTCGATCACGGAGAAACATAAGCAAGCATTATCAGATTGGCAATACACCATGGATCTTTGATCTCTACAAAGATCACATAATTGGCCTATTTTCAAAGAACCAATAAGATTATGTTGGCTGCAACCCAAACCAAACTAAGAGGAGAATCTTATATAAAAACAACTAAAAACTATTAGAAAAATATAATTAAAACACATGAAATAAACTTCTTGACACACTAGAACTCCACTAGAAGTTTACAGAACCTACATGGCTACAATGGAAGAGCCAAATTAACTTTTGTGGTTCAAAATAGGAAATTATATCCATAAAATGTTTTTAATTGTCTCTTAAAATCTCCTCCAACATATAAACACAGATACAGGCTCACCTCACATATTAGGTAGAATTATTCACAAAGATTACATGGTTCGGGTATAAAAATATAGCAAAGAGTTCATTCCATGAAACCTAATTTAACAAGGAAAATGTTATACAACCAACCTTATGTACATTCCTTTTAACAAACTAATGTGGCTTGCAATAACAAAGTATTGAATTTTGAAATAAACCCACTAAAATTAAAGGCTAAATTACACCAACCTCCGTTCAGATTTGGAGAAAATATAATAGGCCACATAAGTTTAGCATAATTGCATTGAACTCTCTTAAGATTTTAATTCACATAACATATCCCATTTTCATCAAAAATTCAATAATCGTACTAATGAAAAATGATATTGTTATCTCTTTTACATTGAAATATATATAGATATATATTTTTTACCTTATTTATTTTTATATTTTCACACTATCTGCATTCGTTCCGATCCTTTTTGCCTTAATAAAAAAAAGTCAGTGTAATTATATCAAAAATATAAAACTTATTGTATTTTTTCTAACAACCCCGCTAGGTAGCTTGAAAAATTAGAGGCTCGAGTAGTCCAAAATCCCAAAACAACGTCATTTTGGATTTTTTTTTTTTTGTTCTTCGTTTCCATAACTCACAGAAGAAGAAGAAAGAAGAGGAGAGGAGAGGAGATGAAAGAGATAGAGCAAAGAGATTCAAACCCAAAAATCAAAATCAAAACCACACAAATCAAAGCCAAAAATCAAACCCAGAGAGATTCAAATCAAAACCAAAAATCAAACCCACAAATCAAAACCAATTAGAAAGAGTGATACACAAAAAGGGAGATACAGAAAGAGAGAGAGATACACAGAACAGAGGGATATATACACAGATCAATACAGATCTGTGTATACACACACAGATCTATCTGTGCATACACAGATCTGTGGAGGCGGCACCGGTGATGGCGGTGCCGATAGGTCTCTTTGTTCCCCCTTCCTTTTCTCTCTTCCTCTCTCTTCTCTCTCTTTCTCTTTTCCTCACTCCTTCTGTTTCACAGATAAAAGAAAGGGGAAAAAAAAATCAAAACGACGTCATTTTGAATTCAAGCAACTCGAGCCTCGGAAATTTTGAGCTCTGAAACATTTTTCTTTTTCTAAACTTTAGAAGACAATACAATTTATCCAAAACAAAATTATAATAACAAATTAGCTGTCACATTAGTTGTTTGTATGACATTACTCCTAAACAAAATATAAACATATGGAATCTGATTATATTCTAGAAAAGCACTCACAGTAGTAACTCAAAGCACCAACAACCAAAAAGTCCAGCTCGAAAATAAAATAAAGACAATAAATAGAGAACAAATCTCTATAAGAAAAGAAAAGCCCTTCAATTTTTTCATAATCCAGATTTAAAGGAAATGGCTCCTATCCTCCATAACCCTTCATATTCTATTTTGTAGGTCTCATCCCTGGCCTATAACAATAATCAGAACAGTTATGCAAAAAAATCAATTCTTCAGTCATCACTACTAAACACACAAATGAATAAAGTACATTTTTATTTTTATTTTTTAAATGGACGACAAATATGAATTTAAACTTAACCCGTTCATATTATAAAACAAAATACGATTTGTTTATATATTCATCAATATCGGATAAAGTAAGTTTTTGCACGTAATGTTTCCAACAAAATTAAGTATGAAACATAATGGTATGGAGAGAAGTCATTCCCAATTAAAAAATAGTAAGAAAGGGAAAGATAGAGGAATTGAAATAGCATTAAAGTAGCAAAAATGATGCCTGAATTGAAGATCCTTCCAGAGGTGAAGAGAGGAGAGAAAGAGAATCGAAACACATTGGGGTCTTCTTCTCTTGAGAATGAGAAAAAGCAAAGTATGTCTCTGAAACTTATTAACATTTTCTCAGCATCAACGAGCGTTTGGTAAAATTTTAGAATTATGATATGATAATAGAGTTATATTTTGAGTTTGTGAGTTTTGAAATTATAATTTGAGTGTGGAAAATTTGTTTGGTTATGAGTTTTAAATTGAGTTTGGAATAATTGATATGACATATGATATTTGATTCAAAAACTATAACTTATAACTAAACACTCAATTTAAAATTCTATTCAAAACTCATAAAAAAAATTTAAAAGTTCAGAAAATATTTTTATTTAATATATAAAAAGTGACAGGTGTCAATTGTAAAAAGAAAAAAATACACTATTTCGGTCAACAGGCCGGACGTTCGGAAGAACGACCGGATAGGCCAAATTTCAAAATTCAAATCCCTTTTGAAACGAGTTTTCAGAAGTGATGTAGAATTAATTTTTAAAAGTTGTAACTAAACATTATACTCAGATATGGGTGTCGAGTCATGATTTGAACTCCGCACCAAACACAGCCTAAATTTTTTTTTATATATTTAGTTGAAAGAATGTAAAAAATATATGCAAAATATTCGTGTAAAAATGTAACCAAAATACACTTTTCTGTGGAGTGCATGAAGAAACAATAGACTGATCCCGTTCGGTCCGGGCCCGGGCTGGGTTAGGTTAGGTTAGGCTAGGCTAAGCTTATACTGTTCTATTTGCATTTAAATAATAATTCATATCTAAGTCCCGTTCCGGTTCAACACCATACTTATTTAGGCATTTCATGCTCAATTTTAAAATAAAAATAAAAAATTAAATCTCTAATTCACTAATTTAGCTCATTGTATATGGATTATTTATTATTTATTTTTATCTTCAAGTACTAGTAAGTTATTTCGGACCTTTAAATAATTATTTAAATTTAAAATATTAACAAAAAATTCAATTGTAAAATAAATATAATTTCTTAACAAACATTTCATTCTAGGGATTTTTATTTATAAATCCTATTTTATCCATTGGTATTCATTAAAGTCCCATCACTTTTTTCTTAATCAATGAAATCCCATTATATAAGTTGTTTGGAAGACGTCACTTTTTAGCAACATTTGATATATTTTTACCCTTATTTATGTGAAAATACAAATCTAAGAAAGTCAACTATTATTATTATTATATATTTTTTATGTTTCAAACTTTAAAATTTCATAATTTTTTATGTATACATCTGTTTTGATAAAAATTTACATGTTTTAAAATTACTCAATGAGATTTATCAAACAATATCTCACTTGAATATCAAAAAAAAAAACTTCACGTTTTTTTTTTTTGAATTTGAAAGTATGAAAATTTTCACTTCTAAAATTTTATATTTTTTGAGAAATGTTTTTAAAATTTTACATACTTTTTGAATTAACAAATTTTAAAATCTCAATTTCTTATATAGAGTGAAATTTTACATACTGTAAATGTAAAATAAATTAAATTTCACAGTATCATATGAAGTCTTAAAGATATTTTATAAAATTAATAATTTTTTATTGAATGACTTTTGTAATTCTATGAATAAGAAAGATCTGAATATTTTTTTGAAAAGTAGTGAATATACACACTAGTTTTTACACTTTTTAGAAACTAAAAGGGAGATTTATGTCGAACAGTGGCCGAGCTAAACTAACACGGAGCCTGGTATTGGGCCAAGTTAAACCAACATGAAGCATGGTGTTGCTAAACCAACACCAAGTGTGGTATTAGGCCGAACTAAACTAACACATAGGGGGTGTTTGGGAAGCCTTGGGTTGGGCTATTTTAGCCTCAAATGAGAAAATAGCCAAAAAGCCTCACTTGTGCATGATTTTCAAAAAAAAAATAAAAAAATAAAGTCAAATGATTACGGCTGCTGCAGCAACATAGCCTACACTGCCACCAACAGTGTAGGCTACAGACAGGTTTAATTACAATATTACCTCTACACAGCAATTTCGGAAAAGATAAAGTCAGGGACAAATTTGTCATTTCAATTTAAACATCATTTCAAATCCATTTTCTAATATAATAACTCAAATAAAAATTCATCTCATCTTCCCAAACACAAAAACTAAAATAGCCTACTAAAATAGCAAAATAGTCAAAAAGCCTAAAAAATAGCCACTTCCCAAACGAAGCCATAGTATAGGCCAAGCCAGGCCATCATACAGCATGATGTCGAGCCAAACTATCTTTAGCATCGCAGTATTAAGAGCCATAGTAGGGCCACAAGTCGGCCGAGCTAATAACAGTTTAAACCAAGCGCGTAGGAAAAGTGATACGCCTTAGGGCCGCGTTATGTGGCCGAGATGAGAAACGGCATGTCCACGGTTGACCGGCTTGAGGTGATGTTGTTAAGGTTTTGGCCGAGCGTGGTTCCTACTCAGAGCCCAGCATAATTTAACTCGGCTAGTCAAAGTTAGTGCCCTTGGTGCCACAAGTAATAGCTCGGTAGGGGTCTTCCACGTAAACCAATGGCAAGAGAAGAAGAATCTACTCTGGATATGAGTTAATACCATTTGGCAGTTTAGCCAATGTTGTTTGGCAATATTGATGCATACACATGTAAAGAAAAGATAGGTCAGTACATTCACTCGTCCAGAGAAGGACAACAAAGATAATGCGCACACAATATGGGGTTGCATAGCCAGCCTAGATAAGGAGGTGCAAGTAGACTCTAAGAGGTAAGCAACTTTTAGCAATTCTCTCTCTCTACAGTGCTCTGCATTTTTTTTTTTTTCTCCAAGAAAGCTAACTTGGCTGTTGGAGGGGTTTTTCAGTAAAGCACCTGTTGGGTAGCTCACCCTTGTTTGTTTGCAATGAAACAGAGTTCCATCGGAACAAAACGAACTTAGTAGCGAGAAGTTCAGAAGGCGACGAATTTTTTCCCCTCGTACGAAAACTAACAGCATTTTATTTGTTAAAAGTATTCACATTTATAATTATCTCATTTCTTAGAAAATCCAAACTAAAGAGATTCACATTATTATCTAATTATGGTGATTTTTTTTTTCTTCCTCAAAAATATATAATTTGATAATATATATCTATATAATAAAGCAAGACTGTTTTTGAAAATGTCCCAAATGTATCAGAGATACATTTTATTTGAATGGTTTAGATCAATTGTGATACACATCAATGGTTGGGAGCCGATTTTGTTGTACCGGTTTTCTGAACAAGATAGACCTCCATATATAGATAAGGACTGAGAAGAATGGGATTGAAACAGTTACCCTCCCACTCGCTGCCTCTCCACATCTCCCTCTTTTCGCAGAGACGCTGCATCTTCCTTCTCTCTCACCCAATCTCTGCCTTTCCCCCTCTGCCCCCACCCTCCCGCTCACTCCACCCAATCTCTGCATCTCGTTGCCTCTCTCCCCACCCTTTTGCAACCCGGGTTTCCGATTAAGAACCACTATTGAGTCTTCTATCTGTGCAAGGTAATATGAGTTCTGATCTGTTTTTATTTTGTCTCTATGGGTTCAAACTTCTTAGTTGAATGTTTATATAAAACTATTCCTTTAACATAAACAGAGTGATACACAGAGTGATTGATCTTCAGAATTATTTTGTGCAAGGTAATATTTCTTCAGAATTATTTCTGTCTCTATTCTCCTCTTTCAATTGATCTACTGTTAATTTATGAGTTCTGAGTTACACAAATGGGCTGCTGCAATATCATTGCTGTTGAATAGAAGGGTGGTCACAGTACATGCCCAAACAACTGAGGCTTGATTAAGGTTTGAAATTAAAAAAAGGGGAATATAGTATTTTTTGCAATTTAATTGTAAGCAGAGTATGATTACTCACTTCATCCAAAAGAACATAATTGGTTTGGTTAATGCCTAACCCAAAAAAGAAAAATAAAATAGTTAACAAAACTGCTCATTAATAAAGTTATGTGCTTTTAAGAGAGAGAGAGAGAAAGAGAATTCTCACTAAAGATTTATATATATACAAACCACAAGGTCCAGAAAGTATTATGGCTCAAATGAACATATATATTCCAATTAAGTTGACATATGCAAGCACCAAGGCTAAGAACAACAAGCTTTGTGATTATTAATATTTGTCGTTGAACAGAAAATCATCACATACCATGCAAAAAATAGAGATCCCACCTCCATCACTGTTATCTTGCATGCAATGCGATGTGGTGCATTCTGGGGAATTAAAACTGTAATAAGCCAAAAATAAAAATTAAACAAACTGCTAACTCTTTTTTGAGTGAGTACAAATTGTCAACTCAACATGTCAATAAATCCATCTCCATTTGCACATAATAAGAACTTTTTTCAAACTGCATCTTTACTGTCTCTATTTCCCTCTTTCAATTGATCTCCTGTTAATTTATGAGTTCTGAGTTCTTATCTATTTTTATTTTGTCTCTATGGTTTAAAAGTTCTTAGTTGAATGTTTATATGAAAGCTTTGTGATTATTAACAACAAGCTTTGTGATTATTAATATTTGTCGTTGAACAGAAAATCATCACATACCATGCAAAAAATAGAGATCCCACCCCTATCACTGTTATCTTGCATGCAATGCGATGCGGTGCATTCTGGGGAGTTAAAACTGCAATAAGCCAAAAATAAAAATTAAACAAACTGCCAACTCTTTTTTGAGTGAGTACAATTTGCCAACTCAACATGTCAATAAATCCATCTCCATTTGCACATGATAAGAACTTTTTTCAAACTGCATCTTTAAACTTGGCGTCGTATTCATATGGTTGCTGCATCATATAAAAGCATTATATCGTTATAAGGTGCAACATTGCAGCATAAGATGCACATTAGCACAAAAGTGGAGCAGGGGCAGGGGAAAAATTCAAAGAGAAAAAATTGGTATTTGGTATTTTTAAATAGTGTTGGGGTTAAATTTAAATATATGATATATTTCTATTTGGTATTTTTTCATTTTTTTTTCACCTATTAATTTTTTTGTTGTCCTATTAAATAGTGTTGGATTAAATTTAAATAGTGTTGGGAATAAATTTAAATTTAAATAGTGTTGGGATTAAATTTAAATTTAAATAGTGTTGGGATTAAATTTAAATTTAAATAGTGTTGGGATTGAATTTAAATTTAAATTGTGTTGGGATTAAATTTAAATAGTGTTGGGATTAAAAAATAAATTTAAATAGTGTTGGGATTAAATTTAAATTTAAATAGTGTTGGGGTTAAATTTAAATTTAAATGGTGTTGGGATTAAATTTAAATTTAAGTAGTGTTGGGAATAAATTTAAATTTAATTTGTGTTGGGATTAAATTTATAATAGATTTAAATAGTTTTGGGATTAAATTTATAATAAATTTAAATAGTATTGGGATTAAATAGTGTTGGGATTAAAATAATAAATTTAAATAGTGTTGGGATTAAATTTTATATTAAATTTGTAATTTTATCAAATTAAAAAATAAATTTAAATAGTGTTGGGATTACTTGAAGAACCGACCCGATCAGCAGAATACGATGGGGCGGTTTCGACCACTCGGCTGTGGTTGATATTGATGAATTTAATTCTTATTTCGGATAGATATTGAATTTAATATATAAAAAATCATATAATCGACCCAATCAACTTATTCATATGCGTACAACTTGAAACATGTGTGCTTATTTTCTTAATTAATAACTTGAATTCAGCTTTAAACAATTGTTGTTAAAGGACTCCAAAGAAGCACTTAGAACCTGTTTTTAAGCTTTGAGATCCTTGAGTTTGATTACTTTGGGTTCAAGGTCTGAAGGAATTTAATTGGGTGTATGAATATTATATAGATATGGTTTGCGTTAACTCTTCATTATGGTCTTGCTTTGTAAGTTATTCATGTATAGGTATGGTTTGGTTGATGGTTGTTCATTATGGTCTTGCTTCTTTTCTTTTTTCTTTTTTTATCGATTACCAAGTGTCTCATTTATCTAATAACAAATATCAAGTTTTTTTTTTTTTTTTGGTCATAAAATTATGTTTGGACTTTCTAAATGATAATTATAAATTTAATTTGAAGACTATAAAATTGAAGTTAGTTGGGGAAGAGAAGAGTTCAAATTTCCACAATTGTTGTGCTCCCATTTTAATACCCTTATGTTGGTAGGGCTGATTTTAATTTTATCATTTTAATATAATTGTTAAAATACATCATTCAACCGTCATAATTATATAACCAAATATTTTCAGGTTGAAGTTATGGACAATATCACTATTTTTGATCAAGTAAGTTTCTTTTTTTTCTTTTTTTTTTTTCTCCCCCTCTATTTAAATTTAAATACCTCTCTTATAATGTAAGGTCTATTTATTTAAAATAAAGCATATTTATTTATTTATTTATTGGGATTAAACTTATCATATCTAATTTTATTCTAATAAATGCTTTAAACAACTACTTTATAGGTGGATGAAGACTTACACCGAACGGTAATATCAAGAAAGAAATGTTTTTTTTCTTATTTATCTGTACAAACTTTTATTTATCACTCTATAGTTTTTGTATATATAGATTCAATTTCTTCAACAAAGAAATGTTAATATTGTTGTTCGTGATGAACGTGACCTTAATACTATTCGCATTCGCGATGAACGTGACTTTAATACTATTCGCATTCATGAGGTAAGCCTAAAAGTAACTAACATGCGAATGCATTTTTTTATCATTTTGTAAATTATTTATAAATAGATTCTACTTATTTTTTTATAAGCAAAGGCAAAGGAAAAACACAAAGCAACATCAAAGGAGACAGAAAAGGCTATCCCTTCTGGCAAAAGAAAAGAACATGCAAATCCTATGGTATGGTTTCTTAACATTTTTAAAAATAGAGTTTTCCAAATATTTATTAAATTTTTGTTTTTATATAGATTTTTTTTTTCAAGAATTGCATAGTGTCATATACTATTTTTTGTGTACATTTTTATAAGTCATTGTTTTTAAAATATTTATTCAATTGTTTTGACTGATTTTGAAATATTTTTCTAAACCATGTTAAAAGTAAGCATTTATACATGTTAACGCATTTGTCTGAACATTAATTTGAAATAGATTTTTAAAATTAATTAAATGAATTTTTTAATTATATAAAATAGGTTTTTAAAATTTTTATTTTACTTATAAGTTCTTAAGGAAAGAAGAAAAAAGACAACAATCAGGTTGCAGGTTGCAGTTTGCAGCTTTGTGTGTGTAATGTGTTTTAAAATTGTTTTTTTTCCTTCCTTTTTAAATTTTATCAATACAAACATTGGTTTTTATGTGACTAACAACTCAACCGATCGAATAAGAAAAGTTAGTTAAACTTTTAAGAACAAATACATGACAAAAGGAAAGCAAGAGAGGGGATAATCTTCACAATTTATGCACCTAATTATATAATATTCTCATTTTAGGCGTACAATGATAATGTGTTATCAAAAGCTGCATTGGCTCAACGTGCACGGCGAGAACGGGAAAAAAAACAAAACTCATGTTCTGCATACCAATTAGGACAACGCCTGTGACGAGAACGAGAGAAATCAAAGAAATGTATTAACCCAATACAATCTTCTTTAACACCCAATTGGTAAACAACTCTGTTAAATTTTTGAAATATAAATACTCTACTATTACCACTTTATTATACAGATTTTAATCTGTTCACAATCCTTTTTTGTAGGCCTACTCCTACAACCTCATCTAGAAATGTTGGTGTGGTCATTCGTGATGAGCATGATCTTAATGTTATTCGTGTTCATGCGGTAAGTACAAAATCAAGTCAAACATTGTATGTATTTTATTTATATAAATTTTTTAAATGTTTTGAATATTTTATTTATATTTTTTAGGCAAAAGAAAAAGAACAGGTCAACCTAATGTCTAAGGGAAAAGAAAAGGTGGCTTATTCTGACAAGAGAATGACAAATGCATGTCAAGTGGTATATATTCCTTTTAAAAATTATGAAGTAAAACTATGTGAATTTGTTGCTTTATGTTGCTTTTGTATAATGATTTTAATATAGTCTCCTATAACTTGCTATTATTTATTGTGTTTTCCAATTTTTTTTTTTTTTTTTTTTTGCATGGATACATGTATATTTATAATGTACCATATGAAGCAAATAGGGAAGAACAAAAAAAACGAATAAAGACAAACTATCTAATGAAAGGATAAACTAAATAAGATAGATTTTTATTTCTTCTTTATTTTTTTTAATAAAAAACAAAATGCATGAAGAAAGAAATAAATACAGATAACACTAATAAAGGTGTAAAACAAAATTAAGAGAAACAAAAAAAACATGAAGATATTTCATTTTAAGCACAACATATTCACATATTTTGCACCAATGACAAAATATTTTCATTTTAGGCACAAAATGATAATGTAATATCAAAAGCTGCATTGGCCCAACGAGCACGGCGAGAGCGTGAAAAAAATCAAAAGTCATACTTTGAATTTCAACGCTTGCAACGAGAACAAGAAGGATCAGAAGAATATATTCGACCAATACAACCTTCTTTAACACCAATTCGTCGCAATCGCGCCTGCCTAGAATGGGAAACAATAACTGAAGATTCTCATTTGGCACAAAAACGAACAATGGTTGCCCATCATTCTACATGTTCGTTTTCTATGCCAAGCACATCTTTAGCTCCACAAACCAATCGGTAAACTATTATGTCTAATCTTGAAATACATACTCTTATTCATACCATTTTTTTTTTTAGAATTTTATTTATACATAAATATTTGTAGGTTTACTCCTATAAATCAATTTCTTCAAGAAGATCTATGTACTGATGATGAATTAGAAGATATGCCTATTAGTACATCAATTGATGCCCGAGCACATAACAATTCTTGCCGCTATTATCTTGGCAAGATGGATGTATTATGTCCTTATTGTTCAGCCTTACATTAGAGGGATGAAAAATTGACCAAATCATCTATAAAGCGTCCCTTATTTGGAACTTGCTGTTTGGAAGGAAAGATTAGGCTACCTTTACTTATTACACCCCCTCCATCACTTCAGGCGTTGTATGATGGGAATAATGATCAATCAAAATCCTTTCGAAGTTATACTCGATTGTACAATGCAGCCAATGCTTTTACGAGTCTTGGTGCTACATTAGATCCTAGAGTACTCAGTGGAAGGGGCCCTACATCATTCACAATTCATAGGGAATTACGACATTGAACAGGATCACTACAACCACAACCGGGGCAGGATGCGAGTTATGCTCAACTGTATGTCTATGACCCTGATTCAGCGTTAGAAATTCGAAATCGTAGAAATCCTAACTTGAGAAGGGATGTTCTCAAAACTATTCAGGATAGTTTGTTGCAAGTGAATGCATTTGTAGCTACATTTCGCCAAGCTTATGCCGTTTTACATCAATTAGACTCGGCAGGACACAATATACCTGCTCATCTTCATTACAATTCAACGATTGATCGACGTCGGTATAACCTACCAACTGTAAATGAGATTGCAATTGTAATACCAGGTGATGGAACAGAGGTAAGTGGAATGAGAGATATTATCTTACATTTCCAAGGAAATAATGAGTTGATGCAAATTAATGAATGTCACCCAGCATACTTGCCATTACATTATGTTCTATTATTTCCATATGGTGAGCTTGGATGGGAACCTGAGTTAAAATTGTGGAACGTTTAGTATGATCGACCTTCAACTGATCGACTTACTCAAATGGATTTTTATAGTTATCGTTTGTTTGAACGACCCACAGAATATTCAACAATTTTGAGAGATGGGAAACTATTCCAAGAGTTTTTGGTAGATGCTTGGGCCACAACTGAGCAAAATCGATTGACATATTACAAGCTTAATCAAGGAAAACTTCAGGTTGAGCTTTACCAAGAGTTATTAGATATTGATCCAGATTATGTGCGACCTGGTCAAATTGGTCAAAGGTTTGTTTTGCCATCTTCATTTACTGGTAGTCCTAGACATATGTTTGAAATCTTTCAAGATTCAATGGCTATCACCCGATACAACCAACACCCATATATTTTTCTTATCATGACTGCAAATCCTAATTGGCCAAAAATTACTTCAGCATTACTACCACATCAAAAACCTATTGATCGTCCTGATTTAATTGCCCGTGTTTTTGAGTTGAAGAGAAAATGTTTGATGAAGGAGATAGAAGCAAATAAAGTGTTTGGAAATAAAGTTGCACATGTTTTTACAATTGAATTTCAAAAACGAGGCCTCCTCCATATGCATGCACTTTTATTTCTTAAGGGTCCAGACAAAATTCGGACATATGTTCAAGTAGACAAATTGGTCTGTGCAGAATTTCCAGACCCAAAAGATGATCCTATACTTTTTGAAATTGTCAAATGTTGTATGATACATGGACCTTGTGGTGCTCGCAATCCGCATGCATCATGTATGGAAAATGGTAGATGCAGTAAGAAATACCCTCGAGTTTTCACAGAAACAACAACTATGGATCAAGATGGATACCCTATCTATCATCGTCGCAATAATGGTCAAGTACATTCTGTGAGAGGGCAAGAAGTTGATAACAGGGATGTTGTACCATACAACGCATATCTTTCTAAACTATTCAACTGTCATATAAATGTGGAAGTTTGTGCCGGAATGAGATGTGTCAAGTATATACATAAGTACATTTACAAGGGTTATGATCGTACAACGATGGTGTTGGGATCGATAAATGAGATTCAACAATATCTCGATGCAAGGTATATTGGACCTCTAGAAGCTGCTTGGCGAATATTTGGACATCCTTTGCATGCAGAGATGCCAACAGTTGTACGATTAGCACTTCATTTACCTGGAATGCATCGCGTTGTTTTTAACCCAGAAGAGTCATTAGAAACGATTCAATCTAGAGTTGGTCAACAAATGTCAACTTTTATGGCTTCTTTGCATATTGTGCTGCCAGTGAAGATGAATGTTCATTCACTTATCAAGAATTTCCACAACATTTTGTTTGGTTGAAGTTGGAAAAGAGATGGAAATTAAGAGAAAGGGGATATGCAATTGGTAGAATGTACTTTGCTAGCCTTAATTGTGGTGAAAGATTTTATCTGCGTTTGTTGCTAACTATTGTCAAAGGACCAAAGTCGTTTCGGTCTTTACACACGGTCAATAATGTTATACATGATACATTTAAATTAGCATGTGTTGCAAGGGGACTTTTAGAAGATGATGAAGAATGGATACAATGCTTGAAAGAGGCCGCAGTTATGAAAACTGGATACCAATTGAGGAGATTGTTTAGTATTATTCTCATCCAATGCTCTCCACTGAATCCATGTGCATTATGGAATCAATTCTCAACGGATATATGTGATGATCTTGCACATAAGATTCGTACATTGTTTGCCATTTCTAACCCAACTGAGGCTCAAATTGAAGATTATGGTCTCCATCTTTTGAATGAAATGCTTCATGAATCAAGCAAATGTTTAATTGACTTCCCACCCATACCTCAACCTACTGCAAATTGGAGTCCAGTAGTTGGTAATCGATTGATATTCGAACATCAACAGCTGCAGAATGAGGCACAACATGCAGATCCACAAATTACTATTGATTGTCTCAACAATGGACAACGGAATGCCTATAACACAATCACTTCTTCCATTTTTCAAAATAAAGGAACTGTCTTCTTTCTGAATGGGGGTGCTGGAACAGGGAAAACATTTCTGTACAATACGATTGCATTAAAATGTCGCAGCCTTGGGTATATCGTTGTTACTGTGGCTTCATCTGGAATTGCATCGTTATTATTGGTAGGAGGTCGCACTACACATTCAACATTTTTCATTCCGTTAGATGTCTTGGAAAATTCACTTTGTGGGTTTACCAAACAATCATTGCAAGCTGAGTTGTTTAGAGAAACAAAACTCATAATTTGGGATGAAGTTCCTATGCAACATAGATATTGTATTGAAGCGGTTGATCGTACATTGAGGGATATTCGTGATAGTGATAAGCCATTTGGGGGTATTACTGTTGTTCTTGGTGGAGACTTTCGACAAATCTTACCAGTTATACTCAAAGGAGTTCATGAGCAAATTGTAAATGCATCATTAAGACACTCTGTTATATGGAAGCATATACATATCTTAACTTTGGATTTGAATATGCGCTTGAATCATAGAGACCATGAAAATGCTATTTTTGCAAATTTCTTGATAGAGGTAACAATACTTTAACCTTTTTCTTTATTATATAGATTATTTGAAATTAATAAATTGTGTTTACGCTCATATTGACAGTAAAATTGATTTCACTTTTTTTAGATTGGGACTAATCCTCAAGAAATCATCAACCTTCCATCAACAATACACAAATGTCAAGATTTGAATGAATTACTCTCTATAGTTTACCCACAGTTGAATATAATAGAGATGTCGACCCCAACATTTTTAACTGAACGCACCATTCTATCTGCGCGTAACGATGATGTCAGTGACATTAATACTACTGCGTTAAGTATCTTTCCAGGGAGATTATATACTTATTTTGCAACAGATAAAATGTCTGAAGATAATGAAATTGATCCTACCATTACAAATAGATATCCTAATGAATATTTAAATTCATTGGATCCTCCTAGGTTACCAACTTTTAAGTTAGAGTTGAAAGTGGGTTGTCCTATAATATTGTTAAGAAATATTGCACCCAAAGATGGACTATGTAATGGTACAAGATTGATGGTTACTAGGTGCGACACTCGCATAATTGAAGCTCAAATTTTAACTGGAGAAAAGTTTGGCAATTTGGCATTCATACCAAGGATATCTTTGACGCCATCTTTTTCAGAAATACCTTTTCAAATGACAAGACGTCAATTTCCAGTCCGATTAGCATGTGCCTTGACCATTAATAAATCTCAAGGACAATGTGTGAAATTTGTTGGGGTTGATTTGCGCATACCAGTGTTTAGCCATGGCCAATTATATGTCGCATTGTCCAGATGTACATCCTTTGATCGTATAAGTATTCTCCTCCCTAAAGATAGTTTGGATTCTACTACAAATATTGTTGATCCTGAAGTATTGTTGTAGTGTTCCATGTTCATTAAATCACGTTTTATCAAAAGGTAACCATGTAAATTTATTTCTATTGATTATATATCTTTTTAAATAAAATTTTAATTTAATAATAATTGAAAATATGGATTTTTTTAGGATTGGATCGAAAAATTTATGGAGCTTAAAAGGAGAAATACAACTAGCTTGCTTCGATGGGGATGTAATAAGGTAATTTCAATCTCAAAGTATTTTGATATGTAGAATTCTAACAAATATACCAACTTATATAGATATTTTTTTTGTTTCCACAAATTACCAGATTGTTGTGCATGTTCCTCATTGGGGATACGAACAAGTTGATACAAAGACTTTTTCAAGAGTAATGAGGAGGAAGTTTGGACAAATGCATGTTTGAAGATATGTTATTGACATATCTTCTGTAAAGCATACAAATTCTGGAAAGCTTTAACCCACTTTTTTTAATAAAGTTTTAATCCACTCTTTTGGTGTATGACAATATAATGTTTATTTTTCTTATGTAGTTATAATTTGATTGGCAACAGTAGCACTAATTGGTGTGCATTTTAGTTTTAATTTTTTTTTTAAATTATAGAGCACTAGCTGGTGTGCATTGTTTGATATTTAATTTTTTTTATATTTGATTTGTTTGGAATTGTAGAATATAGTCTGTTAAATATATTTTTATAACTGCATTTTAATCTTAATATTATTTACACCGTGCCTTTAGGCACGGGCATACGCTAGTATATATATAAAACAAAATAAATCATATTGTAAAAGATAAATTAGATTAGATACTGTAATGAAATATTTTTCTATAATCAAGTTACAAATTGAATTAGGATTCTATTGCCAAATTTGGAGATACATTAAAAAGGGATTTTTTTGATCATTTTGAAAACTATGGGGCTAAATGAAATTGTAAATTATCAATAGGACCAAATGGGATACAAGTTCTAATTATGGGATTTATGAATGAAAACCCACTTATTTTTAAGTCATAGAAAGAAATATATACATGTATATTTAAATACTTTTATTATCATTTATTATTCTTATAATTTATTTTTTAACAATATAATTTAAAAATAAAAATAATATCTTATAAATGAATGGGCCTAGTTGGGCTAAACACCATGTTCCATGTCTAACTCAAAATTTTAACCCAACCTACACTACGCACATTTTTTTTTTTTTTTTTCTTTTTTGTCATTTTCAAGTCCTAAAAATATCAAACTAGGTTTAACTGGCCATCAAGCCCATGACCACTCCTAAATTAGGATTGTTTGAGTCTCTCCAATTGTAAATTTTAAATCTAGTTTCACTTTAATTTTCATAATTTTAATTTTATCAATTTTAATTTAATATTTTCAATTATATTTTAATGTAATTCCTCCCGTCATCAATTGTTATTTAACGTTGTTAGAAGGATAAATGAAGTCCACAAACTTAGATGTATTAAAGTGCAAATAGACAAATTTTATTTTATTTTTTGTTTGTGCATAAATTACTAACTTTTTTATGAGATCTGCACATGATATTTTTTTTCCAGCCAAAATGTTGACAAAAAGATCACATTAAACAATAACAAGAAGTGTAAGATTTAAATTAATAAAATTAAAATTATAAAGACTATAACGAAATTTCATGGGGCCGCAATTAATGTTTGGTGCAAATCAATTGGATGGGGGAATTGGGTCAATGTTGTGTTAAAGACACAGTAATAATTATTGTATCTCAATTTGAGGTGCATTATAGATTTATTTTTATGATCTAAACTGTTTATTTTGTAAGGTTTATTAAGTATTTCATGCCTATCAAAAATCATATTAATCGAATATCAATAACTATATGATCGATAACCAAAAAAATAAAAACAAGTTTTTTTTTTGAGAAATAGCATAAAAAATACGCAATTCAATTATATAGTTATTGGTATCCGATTAATATGTTTTTTTTAAGCATCAGTACTCAACAAACTCTACAAATTAAACGGTTCAGATTATAAAAATAAATTCATAATACACCTCAAATTGAGGTACAACAGTCAAAACTATGCCTTTAGCATAGCAGTAACCCCATTTCTATAGAATGGCCAACCAAAGGCATAATTCAGGCTCCATTTGGAAGGTGGGATTGAGGCCAAAATAAGATAAACTATTTAAAATCATTACAGGTCTATAATTTAAAATTAATCATCATATATTATGCTTTTTTATATTTCTTAATGATAAAAAATTATTGATCATATTTTCTTCATCAATCATAATATTTTAGATCACCACGTGAATATATTTCAAGAGTACCCAATAATCACTTATAAAATAAACAATAAGTCAAAATATCCAATCACATTATTCTTTTTATTTTTATATATATATATATATATTTTTTTTTGTTAAAAAAAAAAAAAAAATTAACTAAGATACTAGCATAATTCTCCTTCAGTACGTTTGGGCCCGAGTCAAGTCCAGCCTAATATTCTCGAAAGTTAACGGGCTGAGCGGTTTGGATTCGGGCCTAGTTAACCTCGCTTTCTTGGAAGAAGGGACACCCGAAAAGTTCATTCATACATATCTTTCAGATCGAAACGAAATTTTGCTCCGTATTTTGTTGAGAAAGTAGCAATCAAAATCAAAATCTCAAAATGAATGTAAAAGATTTTCTCTTTTTGTTGTGATTTTGGTAATCATGACTGAGAAAATTTTGTTACTGATCTATTTCTGTGTTATATATGCAGCTGGTGGACTCTAATCAAGCTCAAAACAACAACTTAATGGTCTCTGAAGCTGCATCAGAGAGAACTCTGTATGTCTCTCTCTCTCTCTCTCTCTCTCTCTCTCTCTATATATATATATATTTACAAATTCTGTTATAAAAAATTGATCTTTCCCCAAATTGAGATTGTTGAGAGGTATATAGCTACCGAATCACAGTGTGTTGTTTGCAAAGAGCCCTATGAAATAGGATAATGAAGTTCCCCATAATTAATACCGCATCATGAATTGCCTACTGGTGGCATAGAGTGTTTTTCAATGTATGCCAAAACGAGCGAATCAAACCGGAAATGCTGATGAGGTGGTTGTGTAGGATTAACTATATAGAGGCTGCATGGTGGTGGATTTCTTGTTTGGAGACTATTGGGAGGAAGAAAAGGAGGCGAGTGGCACGAGAGGGGGCTGGGGGAGGAGGGAAATGGAAAGGAAGGGGTGGAATTTAAGGAATAGGAATTTTGCAAAGAGTTAATCCCATATAATCATTGGTTTCTTATTGGTTTTGAGGATTGTCAATGGGTTTTAGGTTTAACCCTAATTACAACTTCTATCCTACTTTCCTCCATGTTATACAGCATGGAAATGTTTGTACCTATACTCAGTAGGAGTGAGATTTGAAACTTTTTCTCTAGAGCGGTTTCCACATGTTCACATGTTTCGGATTGAAAATTGCAGCCCTAGGAGTGATTTTGGTAAGCTGGCTAGGTTGAAATTAACATCAATCATAAGTTTTTTTTTTTTTTTTGTTTCACAAGAAGATGATTAAAGAATTGGTTGCTTTGTCTTTATTGATTTATTATGCTTTTAGGGAATTATCAGAATTTTGTACCGTGGGTATTTTCAAAATTTGTGCAAAAAAAAAATCGGATGTAAGATTTTTTGTGCACGGCTTTGGGAGGTGATAATCAAGAAATTATTTCTTTGACTACACCTCACTCCACTAATTTTGGGGAAATGTCAAATGATTTGAGACATTTTCCAGCAGTATGCAAGTGATTCCCAATGTTCATACTATTTGTGAGTTGTTTTACTTTATAAAATACAGTTTTATTTTATTTATTTTTTCAAGCCCTATTGTTGTAAATTTCATGTATTACCTGGAGTTATGCAATTCTAGCTTTGGGTTTATGTGGCAAGGATTATATTCTTGTCTTTTTTTTGAAAATCCTACTAATGAAGCTTATTGAGTGCCTTTGCCATGGTTCCACTAGAAAAATGTAGTCTTGTTAATATGAACACTTGTACATGTCAAGCTTTTGGAATGACTTAGATGTCTTTGTTTTTACCTTTTCAACAGTGCTGCCAAATTGCCAATATTTATTTGTCCTCCTAACTGCTCAAAGACAATCCTTAAGTATTGCGTCATACCCTTTTGGGTTATGCTGCCAAGATTTCCTAATGGATAGTATAGTCGCTACTTCCAAGTTACAAGTTCCAATCTACTTATGTCTCCCATCATTTAGGGCCCCTTTCCTGTTTCTGGGAGTAAAATATCAATGTAGTGATATTGAGGTTTCAATTCCAAATATATATGAACTTTGTTGATGTTGATTTTGATGTTTATTATTGTGGGAAAGTAGTAGTTAACTTTAGTAGTGATATTGACATTCCAGAAGTGGTGAAATTTGGCAGTTAATAGAATGGCATGCACAACTACTTTAATACATACAAAGGTAGAAAGCATGCGTTGAATGAAGTTTTAAAATATTGGTGTATGATACCTGTATTTTGATATCGACACATAATCAATTCCATGACTTGTTAAGAGTTTTAATCTAGAGAGTTTAAACATTTGGAATTAGTCCTAATATGTGGTTTTTCAGTATATGTTTCCTTGTTGCAACTTACTGTTGTGATGGAAATACAAATAGGTTGAGCTTTGTTATAGCATTATCCAATTCAAATGTTATTTGGTTGTGTTCTATGTGCATGTTGGCAGCACTCTTTCAAAGATAATTTGACCATAATATTTTTGGCTGGCTCAATCTGTAATGTTTTGCTTGAAAACCTGTGTAGTCATTTAATTGACCTTGTTTATGCATATGTGTATGTGAATTTGTCGGAGATTTTTTCCAATGTAAGAACTCATTGAATTAAGTCAAGTACTTATACAATCAATGATATTGGGTTTCAGTTGTTTGATCTTCAGCAGTTTAAGATCCCCCCCAAAAAAAATGTGATTTATTTTTTTGAATGACATATGTTACATGGAACCGTGTTGCTTGCACAAAAAATACAAAAATGTACTTTGGTTAACACAGAAGGATTTGGTGGATTGTGGACATGCCAAGACAACAGTGCCTAAGTGGATCAAAATAGGAATGGAAAATCTTTTCTAAAACAGGGGATTTTATGAGGTCCAAAGGGATAAAAACCTCATGGTTCTTGTTTTGCCTCAATAAAGAGGACTTAAAATCTCTAAGGAATTTGTTAAGTTAAGAAGAGAAATAGATAGAAGGAAATGAACTAAAAAAAAACTACTTTTATAGATTCAAATGGTTTGAACATATAAAAGTGCAAGAACTAGTTTGAAAAATATAAAATTGAGTCACAAATGGAATGTAGACGCAATTAAAGCTTCAAAACAAATGATGGCCAAACAACTAATTGACACCGGTGTCAAGTAAATTAGGACTAAATCTATGGCAAAGATGTAGTTTACTGTTAATGTAGGGCTAAATTGGAGGCAAGACTATGGATAAATAGCATTGATGCCATGTAATTATGTTGATTGATTGATTGATTGATTAATTGATTGAGTAGAGTTTGTTCCATCTTCAAATGGGGTATTTATAGATGCTAAGACCTCTTGAGAATCAAGTCCTGCCTCTTGGAAATCAGCAACTACCTCTTGAAATATCTCCCTGATCTCTAGATAATGGGTTGTTTGAATTCACCCTGAACTACCATCTGCCATATCTTCTTCCTTCTCAACAAGTGGTTGATTGTTCCTCAAGACTAGGAGCTATTATAACCTCCTTTAAATACTAGGAGCTATTATAACCTCCTTTAAATTTGGACCATTGGATGGTGGGTGAGGATATTGGATGGATGACACTTCTTCCACCTTGGTCAAAGTAGCACCTTTATTGTTGGAGTCGTTAAGCACATTTGAACTAAGGTCGTAGTTAGTGAATGCCTCCTCCATTTGATTAATGTCACGTGACCATCTAATGCATTTTTTCCAAATATATATAATAATTAATATATATATTTATCAATAAAAGAGGGAAAGAGGCCCACGTGATCCTTACTTCTTAGGAATTTGACTAAATCAAATCAAAGCCATGATTGCAACTTTCCATAACTCAAAAGGCCTCTCCTTTTCAGTCTCGAATGATCCAAGAATTGAGATTTGAGTGATGGAAAGTTGCAATCATGATTTTGATTTGATTTAGTCAAATCTCTAGGAAGTAAGGTTCACGTGAGCCTCTTTTCCTCTTTTATCAATGGATATATGTGTATATATATATATTAATTATTAAATATATTTGGAGATAAATGCATCAGATGGTTACGTTGCATTGATCAAATGGAGGAAGCATCCACTACTTAGGCCATCCAAAGGCCTCAATTCAAATGTGCCCAACGGCTCCTACAATAAAGGCACTGCTTTGACCAAGGTAGGACAAGTGTCATCCATCCAAGATCCCCTATCCACCATCTAATGGTCTAGATTTGAAGGAGGTTATAATAGCTCTTAATCTTGAGGAACAATCAACCACTTGTTGAGAAGGAGGAAGATAGGAAAGATGGCAATTCAGGAGGAACTCAAGCAGCCCACTATTTAGAGATCATGGAGATACTTCAGGAGGTAGTTGCTGATTTTTAGGAGGCAAGGTGTGATTCTCAAGAGGTCTTAGCATCTATAAATATCTAAGAAGCACGGACACGTCCACAGAGATACGCTGTCGGATACCTTATTTTACATCGCAGACACGCCATGCTGACACGTGTCCGACACTCTCCCCTGCGTGTCCCCATTTTTTCGTAATTTTCGTAGAGTGGACACGAGGTTGGACACGCGATCGAAGAAGCCTAGAACCTGGAGAGGAGAAAGAGAGAGAGAGCCAGAGAGAGACAGATCGAGGAGGAGAGAGGAGATAGGTCGAGGAAAGAGCAGATTGAGGACGAGATGAAACCCTAACTCGTGTTCTTCCTCTGCGCCTCAATCGACCTCGCTTGACCATCGTTGACCATCGCGACCATCGATCTACCATCGCCATCGACGCCTCTCTTCTCTCTCTCGATCCTATGTTCGACGCGATAGCTATATAAATATACTAACAATATATATATACGTTATATAGCTATTTATTTATTTATATTATTTATTATTAGTATATATGTATATAAAATTAAAAAATAAAATTAGTATATATTTTTTGGTGCTTGAAATAATAAATAAAAAAAATAAATAAATAAAATTAGTATATATTTTTTAATTTTGCATATAATAAATAAAATTAGTATATATTTTTTAATTTTACATATAATAAATAAAATAAATAAATAAATAAAAACAGTATATATTTTTTAATTTTACATATAATATATAAATAAAATTATATATATTAAACGTGTCCCCAGTGTGTCGTGTCCCTCATTTTTTGAAAAATTGCGTGTCCGCGTGTCTGTGTCGTATCCGTGTCGTGTCACGTATCCGTGTCCGTGCTACTTAGATAAATATCATAATTGAAGATTGAACAAACCCCACTCAATCACAACATAATTACATGGCATCAGTGCTATTTATCCCTAGTCTTAGCTCCAATTTAGCCCTAGATTAGCAGTAAAAGGCATCTTTGCCATAGATTTAGCCCTAGTTTACTTGACACGTGTATCAATTAGTTGTTTGGCCATCAGTGGCATTTGCTTTGAAGCTTAAATTGTGTCTACATTCCATTTGTAACTCAATTTTATGTTTTTCAAACTATTTCTTGCACTTTTATATGTTCAATCCGTTTGAATCTATAAAAGTAGTTGTTTTTTAGTTCATTTCCTTCTATCCATTTCTCTTCTTGACTTTACAAACTCGTTGGAGATTTTAAGTCCTCTTTATTGAGGCAGAACAAGAACCAAGAGGTTTTTATCCCTTTGGACTTCACATAATCCCCTCTTTTAGAAATTAGAGATTTTCCATTCCCATTTTCGTCCACTTAGGCACTGTTGCCTTGGCATGCCCTGCAATCCACCAAATCCTTTTGTGTTAACCAAAAGTATATTTTTGTATTTTTTGTGCAAATTACTTCTTTTTAGAGGTAGGACAAAAGAACAATGGTGTACTTTCTTCTTTTTTCTTCTTTGTGTGCATGTGCGGTTGTTAGAGACTAATGAAAACCTAAAAAGCACACTCACTCTACGGAGGAGGTGTGTCATGTCGGACAATGACACTTTGTGGGCACTCCCAAGAGCGTGTCTGTCACTTCTTCAACACATCTTAATCGAAGTTTAAATTCATAATATTGGACACTTCTTGAACCCTCCAAACTCGACTTGTGTGATAAATCTCTTCATAGTAACAATGTGCAGTCTAAATACATTTTAAAACATTTATAAGATGAATACAATTGTTTTGTATTCTTTATAATGCAATTGTTATGTGAATGATATCTTAATGTTTTAAGTTGGGGAATATATGGCTTTTTAATTTTATTTAGTGTTATGTTCCTTTTTTTATTACAAGGGAGATGAATAGGATATATCTTAAAAAGTGCCAAGGGCATTCCTTTATGAAACAAGCACAAGTATTTCATCAGGACCTGTTTGGTGGTCTCAAAATGTTAATTGGACCATTTTAGAAGTTGCAAACCAGAATAGGGTGCAAAGAACTGAAAGTCCTTTTAAGTTCGTCCAAGAACCATGCTGATGCACCAGGCTCAAAATTTTTTGGTAAACCATCATATCAAAGGTCCGGAGGAGAACTTGCCACATTCTATCTTGTGAATTAAATGAGATTGGAACTGGAGAAAGAGATACAATTGGAGGGAATAACCGACCGATGAAAGAACATGAAATGAAACCATTATGATTCAATGGAGGAACAAGAAACAGTTGGGGCAATAAAGTAGGTGAAGTGATTGGGTTTTGCATATGTTCCCCCATTTATCAATTAGATAGATAATTAGATGTGTTTGGTGGGAAAATAATTCCCAAATCTATTATATTTTGCATTTTTAATAAAAATTTAAAATTGATTGTTTGTTATAAACTAAAAAATTACTAATCTATAATTGGGAGATATATTATTATTATTTTTTTTTTTGTGGCTATACAGGTTTTTGAATTAACTAATTTAGGATTGCACATTGGAATTAATAAATGCTAAATGGAATGGTTGAATTTGTGCGACCAAATGTAGCCTTTCCATGATGAGTACTCATTACTGAAATATGAGAATGTATTGAGTGGTAGATTATTGGAGGGTGTCACTAGTCATGTTCATATTTTATGGTGTTAGGGGTTAAACCTCTGAACCAGGGTTGAATCGCTGAAGCTGAATGTATACTCATATATACCAACAAACACATGCATATATACATATATAGGTGCATGCATATGAAATGGATTAGCTTCTTTTTTTTTTTCCTTTCTTTTTTGTGTGTGTGTGTGTCAGTGTGTGTTGAGTATGAAATCATTGATGAATTTTGGAACAGTTATCCATACGTGACCGGTACATCAGTAATTGGCATCAAGTACAAGGATGGTATTCTCATGGCTGCTGATATGGGAGGTAGCTCCTTAACTTGTCTTACTTGACTTCACATGACATATACTTATTTCTCGATTTCATTGATTTGAATTTTTATTTTTCAATATCCAATTATTTGGTGTCAACATCTATTTGAAGAGTATGATCGTTTAGATGTAGACAGTGGATAATCTACCGGAAGTCAACATCAGAGATTTGGCTATTTGCACTTTTGAGTCTTTCATACTAGTAGAGATAGCATCAATAATTCTTTGTTCCTCATCTGACACATGCTTCTATCTGGGTACATGAGAAAAGTTCTAAAATTGTTTCTACTTCATGTAATTAATGCTTCGATTTACAGGTTCCTATGGGTCTACCCTGCGTTACAAGAGTGTGGAGCGATTGAAGTCTATTGGAAAACACTCTCTTCTTGGTGCAAGTGGAGAAATTAGTGATTTTCAGGAGATTTTACGCAACCTTGACGAGCTCATGTAAGCATCTGATCTTGTAGAAAGACTTGGCAAATACGTAGTGCTGACCCTTTTGTATTTATTAATTTTTATTTGTTTTCCATTGTTACACCATCATTATATCGAGGATGGTGGTGCTCCCAGTGTTCATTGTAGATTCCTGCTGACTCTTTTTTTCCTGAGTGCTTAATTTGGGCAGTTTGTATGACAATATGTGGGATGATGGGAACTCATTGGGGCCTAAGGAAGTGCACAACTATTTGACTCGGATGATGTACAATCGTCGCAACAAGTTCAACCCACTATGGAATTCACTTGTACTTGGAGGAGTGAAAAATGGTCAGAAGTATCTTGGAACGGTAATCCTATCTGTCAATTAACTCATTTACCTGATGCCCAAGGATAAGCTTTCTGTATCATGGAATACGAATCATCTGTTTTAGTAAATGTGATCCAGGTTAATATGATCGGTGTTCATTTTGAGGACGATCATGTGGCAACTGGATTTGGAAATCACCTTGCAAGGCCTATTCTCCGTGATGAATGGCATGCAAACTTGAGTTTTGAAGATGGTGTTAAGTTACTGGAGAAATGCATGCGTGTACTTCTCTATCGTGATAGGTCTGCGATCAACAAACTTCAGGTATATTATTAACTCATGAAATTTACTTGATGGCTTCTTCTTATGGTGCCATTTATCATTTTTTTTTCCTTTTTATTTTTTTTATTATTATTTTTTTATGCTTGAGCCTTGATATGCTATCAGGTATTCTAATGAAATATTCTTAGATAGACTTTTGAGATGTTCACTAGAAGAAGATTTTCAGCTTGCCTTTTGTCTTGCTGAACTTCTGAAAATTTTATTTTGTATTAAATGCTATATGTCTTATATATTTGTACCACTGTTATCTTTGGGAGATGTTCAGTATGATTTTTTGTCGATTCTAGTTGTCAAATCGTTCAATTTTATCACATTCATGAAGATCTGAGGGAGTTGTGAACTGAAAAACATGTAATTTGTTCTTTTTTCATCTAGTTCCTGTGAAAGTTTGATTGAACTATTGTGTTCTAGTTTAAATAAATATGCACACTGTTTCTTCTTCTAGATATCCGTAAATCTTCTAGAAACTTTGAGGAAATTTCGCTAACACTTAATCTCTGAAATAATTTGTTTTTAATTGTCTCTCTGGCCTAAATTCTAGTTTTGAACTTCATGTTGCTATTCTAATTAGATTGCTATGAGAATAGATTCTATTTTTAGCATGGGATGAGTTGCATCTAAAGCCTTGAGCAGCACTAAGCCAAGGCATGGGTCATATTGCATGGACTTGGGTACAGGTATTGAGAGCTATTGTGCATCTAAGGGTTGGACCTATCAAACCTCTAACCGAAGGATACACGGACTTTGAAAGGAAAAAAAAAAAAAGCACTATACTTTTGTAGCAATTGATGGGTCGTTTTCATACCAAAAATAAAGAACTAAACTAAACCTCAATTCCGTAGAATAATGGTAAATTCAAGTATCGATCCACAGGGACTAAAAGACTAAGTTGTTTAAATATTAGAAAATCAATTCTTAATTAATTCGAATCAGATGAATATTTTGATTTGAATATAAAATTAATTAAAAAGAATTATTAAACAAAAAGAAAGCTTGTGATGGAATTTAAGTAGAAAATAGTTTGGGGTTTTGAATCGAAGTCTAATTTGATAACAAGTAATTAATATATTGAATTTCAATAAATCAATGATTCGGATAATAGTGATATATCGTGGCTACTGGCCCCGATATCGTCAAGAGGATAAGTATAATCAAATAGCAAGCACGATGGTCAGCACAAATCGTCCACACTAAACTAGGTTGCGGCACGACTTGTCTCTCCTAAGCATGACTCGTCTCACGGTTTGTATATATAAGTAGGAATGGCAACGGGGCGGGGCGGGGCGGGGCGGGGCGGGACCGGGGACTACACTTCCCGTCCCCGATCCCCGAATGTGATATATTTCCCGTCCCTGCCCCCGCCCCCGATCCCCGACAGGGACCCATAGCCCGCCCCCGTCCCCACCCCGGGGATCCCCGATCCTGAAAAATCTCCGATGGTTTTTTTTTTTTGATCTGTAAAAATATGTAAACAACCTAATCCTATTGAAATATATTTGTCAACATATTTGCCAATTAAAAAAAATCTATAAACATTCAATTCAAACATATTTGTAACCTATTTTCAAATTAAAAAAATCTGTAAACATCCAATTCAAATATGATATTTGTCAACCTATTTTCTATCTGTAAAGAATAAAATAACATCTATCAAATCAATATTCAATAAATCTGATATTTCAAATATGATATTTGTCAATAAATCTGTCCAGCAGCATCCTATTCAAATCAATATATCCTAAACAAAATAGCATCTGTCAAATATTCAATAAATCTGTCCAGTAGCATCCTATTCAAATCAATATATCCTAAACAAAATAGCATCTATCAAATATTTAATAAATCTGTCTAGCAGAGAGAATAGTATCCTGTTCAACAAAATAGCACAAACAACAAAACATCTGTCTAGCAGCCCACACACACAAGAAAATTCAACAAGTTGCAAAGAGGATAATTTGTCCCAAGCACAACCCGTAAGGGATAGGTTACCCAAAAATTGAAATTAAAAAAAAATAAAATTCCATTACAACATAAAAAATCAAATCCATTGTTTCTCCAATACTCATACAAACCACACAATAACTTTCATCATCTCCTTCAACTTGAATTTCTGTTAAATAACAAAAGGAAAAAAACAAATAATTAATACTAATAATAAAATGTAAAAAATGTTAACAATTAAAACAAAAAAAGATGACAACTAACACAAAAGTGGCACATGACTCATCCGAGTCGATCTCATCATCATCATATATAGTTGCATAGCCCACCGATTCCAATGTTGAATTTCTTAAAAAGTAAAGAATATAAATTCAGTATTGAAATTATTCCATGGTAATATAAATAATAAAAGTGAAATAATATTATGTAGATTGGATGAAATAATACTTTTCATCTCTGCACCTCACAACTAACTTTGTGCACACATTAATGCTTCTAATGTGTTTGGATGAAGTCTACTACGATGTGGACTCACCAACCTTCCACTAGTACTAAATGCTGACTCAGAAGCAACAGTGCATACAGGAATAGCTAAAACGTCCCTAGCTATTGCCTGTAAGGTTGGATACTTTGGTCCATTAGCTTTCCACCAATTCAAAACATCAAAACCTGAAGTTCTTGGCAAAACATTTTCTTTTAGATAATGGTTCAATTCTGATCTTACATTCTTCATTTATTTACTTCTCTTTCTACTAATAAACAAATCAAATTCTGAAAAGGTCTCTGTAACAATTTCTAGATGAGTAGAAGAGTCACCAACAACATCGGTCTCCATACCAACTCGGTGCTGATACTCTTGCAACAAATCATATCAAATCTGACGAACCCTATCAACTTCATCTTCAGCTTTGTCTCCATAAAGTTTTTCAAAATAAAACTCCAATACACTCATCTTATACCTAGGATCAAGTACAACTGCAACTCCAATAATACTATGTATCACTAACCAATATTTATCAAAATTTTCTACCATTTTGATGCCATTGTTCTAATCACTTCAATTTCACAAGAGAGTCATTGAGACAGTGTCATCCTAATCTCACATAAAGCTGGGAAACAAACATTGACTGTGTGATACTTAGTATCAGAAAATAACTCTGTGACAAAAAGAAAATCTTAAACCTCCCAATAATCTCTCTAGCAAACTCCCATTCTTGCTCACTTGGCACAGTCTTATATTGGGGCTCTCTAATTTTCAACCTAGAAAAGACATCCTTATACAATAAGGCTGTTTGAAGAATCAAGTAGGTTGAATTCCACCTAGTTGCACAATCAAGTCCTAATTTCTTAGTATGTGGAATACGCAATTGGTTGACTGTTTCTTCAAATTTTTCTTGTCTTTTTGGTGTTGCTGTTCAATAAGCTACACTCTCTCGAATTTTCTCCACACCCACTCGTATGACATCCAATCCATCTTTCACTATCAAATTTAAAATATGCACACAACGACGCATATGAAACAAAGTACCACCTAACAAAAGTGATGTATTACTTAACTTATCCATCAACATGGTAATCATGGCATCATTTGTGGAGCAATTATCAACAGTAACAGTAGAAATTTTTCTATCAATATTCCAGTCCATCATACATTCAAGCAAACTATCACAAAGAACTTCTTTTGTGTGTGGACATGGAACATAAATAAACATATAATATGATATTCATAAAAAAGTATTCATAACATGCAAATTGAACTGAATAAGATAAAATTTTTCAATGATTTGCAAATTTACAAAAATATATCTCAAAATGCGACTTTGCAATGTCCATGAATCATTAATAAAATGTGCGGTGATAGCCATGAATCCTTTCTTTTGATTGCTAGCAGTCCACATATCAGTTGTGATTGCCATCCTACTTTTATTATGCTCCACCAAACTCAATGTCTTCATTCTCTCATAATCATAAATCTTTAAAATATCACTCTTTATCGTATTTCGAGAAGGCACTTTAAACAATGGTTGAAGTGCTGCTAGATATCGTTTAAAACCAACATGGTTTACGATAGAGAGGGGATATTCATGGAAGATTACGGCATGTGACAACTCTTTCCTAACAAAATCTTGATAAAAAATATAAGAATTCATTTTTAGACTCTCTCTACTAAAGTTGTTAGTTAAAACTTTTTGTCTCATGTCCATCACTTTTTTTTTAGTACAACTCTTATGGTGATCATGCAAATACCTAGTTCCATTTTTTGAATTACCTCCAAGATGCTTATTACAATAATTACATATTGCCTTCCACACCCCATTGACTTGTTTTTTAAAATGTTCCCACACAACACTAGGTTATCTTTTTGTTCCTCCACAAGTAGTATTAGATTTTTCTTTTAAATCAATAACATTTTGATTAGAGAGGGGAGATGGTGAGTTCGTAGGTGAGTTTGTAGCTGGCGATGAATGTTGTGACGCGTCACTCTCAAATGGTACTTGAGAGTTAACTGGTGCTTGAGAGTTAACATCTGACATTTTAACCTTTATAAAAATAATATGGATTCAATTAATATTAATAGAGGCAACATAAAAGTAGATTACTAGAATTGAGAAACAAATTAATAATAACTAAGCTAATGGATTGAATTAATGGAATTCAGAATGAAATGATCAACATCATCATCAACTAATCATCAATTTTCTTCACATAAACAGATGATGGAACCATCAACGAAGCTAATGGAATCATCAATATCATCATCAACTAAGCTAATGGAATCATCAATAACTAAGCTAATGGAATCATCAATATCATCAATTTATATTCAGCTAATGGAATCATCAACTACAAACAGACCAGAAGTAGTAAAATACACTCAGAAGCCACAAACAGACCATGACATAAACTACAGACCATGAATTAATGGAATCATCAATTACAAACAGACCATGACATAAATTAATAAAAAAATATTAAAAGAACTCTAAATTTATTCATCATCATCAACATCATCATCAAGCTTGAAATATAATCAAGTGCCATAACTTTGAACTCAAATATCTGAACTAAGCAAGTTTTGGCTGAAATATAATCAGGCTTGAAATATCATCAATTTAATAACTAAGCAAGTTCTGGCTAATTTCTCAACATCATCATCAGGGTTGAAACATAAAAAAATATATATATTTATATTTATTTTAACAGATCAAGAACTCTATATATATATTTAACCTAAACTCTATATTTATTCACCCAGAACTGTATATATATACATATTTATTTAACAGATAAAAAAAAGGAATTTTTACAGATCAATGCATATTTATTTAACAGATCAAAAAATAATTTTTACGGAATAAAGATAAATAAATAAATTTAGAGAAAAAAAAAGAAAAGAAAAAAGGAACAGAGGTCGAAACCCCTTGATACACACACACACACACATATACACATACACATATATATATATATGTATGCATGTATGTAACCCTATATCGACATCCCGAGAGAGAGAGAGATACCCTTTGAAAATCGGCGGTGAGGGAAGAGTGGCGGTAAGGGAGCAGCCGTCGTCGTGTGTGAGAGAGAGACAGAGGCGAAACTCTAACCAGCAGCGGTGGTGAGGGAGAAGGATCGACAGTGACGTACGAGCAGCGGTGAGGGAGGATAGGCGCCGTCGTTGAGAGAGAGAGAGAGAGAGAGGAAGGCGAAACCCTAGAGATAGAGAGAGAGCAGAGAGAGAGGAAGGCGAAACCCTAGAGATAGAGAGAGTAGAGACAGAGGGACGGCTTTGTGTTTGTGTTTGTGTTTGTGTTGTGTGTGTGTTCTGTTCAACCAAAGCCCTAAACACACACAAACGTGTTATATATAGCCAGGGGCAAAATAGTCATTTCACGTTGGGGGGCAAGTGGGGCTCGGGGCTAGGGTCGGGCCGGGCCGGGGCTAAAATAGGTATCCTCGTCCCCGGCCCGAATATCATCGGGGATATAATTTTTAATACAATCCCCGGCCCGTCGGGGGTCTTTTTCAGGGAATAACCGCTCAATTCGGGGTCGGGGGATCGGGTCCCCGTCGGGTCGGTTTCCGATTGCCATCTCTATATATAAGTAAGTATAACAGTTGTATGATCATGCATTATCAATCACAAAAATCAAATATATAAATCAGATGAAAATGTATCTTAGACAAAAGATCTTTAACAATCATACGATGATTATCCAAATTGAAAAAAAACTAGAATCTAAATACAAAATTAGAAGTTACTTGATTAGGGTTTTATCTCAATCCCGAAGAAGAAGATTAATCACCCATGGAGAAGGTGAAGAACGCCATGGATGTGGAGAACTCCATCCTTGGAACTTTTGGTTTCCTCCCTATTGCCTCTCGTGCTTCATTTCGATATGTGAAGAATCCCTTTTATGAAGGCTTGGTCACCCCTTTATACTCCCATATCTATTAGGGTTGGAATGGGCTTAAAAAGTGCATCAAAATATACTTTTCAATCACAAAGGCTCATATAACTTGCACAACATAGAAATTCATTAAATAATAATTGATATGGACTTAACTAGTATAGTTTAGCGGACCTCAATCTATTTATTTTGCCACTTACCAGCAATTATGCAGCAAAAAATACATGTAATGACATTTCAATGGGAAGTCTCGGACACATACCCTATATTCTTATCCAAAGTATCTGATGCGGGTGTTTTGATCTACTTTGAAGAGTCCATGTAACATAGGCATGGGTTACTAGGCCCTTTCACTGATTTGTGGCGACTATTATGTTGGTGCATGACGGCAGGACCTGCAGTAGCATATGCTGTAGTTTAGGAACTTATCAGGTAACTATCATGAATCAATGAAATTGAACGGATCATTTGAATGTTTCTATGTGTTCATGGTGAATTTTTTTTCAACCCTCTGATATCATTATTGTATAGCACCAAATTTGATTTGTGTTATCTAGTGCCAAATCCTTGTGGAGTTTTATATATCTTTTCTGATGTTCTAATAATATAAGAAAATGATAGTACTTCGGTCTAATCTAGAGATGGGACTATGAAATTCGTTTACTTGCTATAATGTGGATCTATGTAAAGGCTTTTCCTTGCAGAAGTGGTTGTAATTAGGCTCCGTTTGTTTTTAGAGATAGAATGGAGGGGATTGATAATGAGAAATTGTTAATTTATTTTTATATAAAATAATAAAACAAATATAAAAATTGAACATTAATATTTAAAAAAAAATTCCCAATATATAAAAAATAAAAAAAATAATTTTTTTTTTAATTCCCTCATTATTTTTCTAATACCATCTCTACCTCCTCACTATGAATCCCCTTTCCAAGAGTATTAGTAATACCAAGGTATTAGTAGTCCTAAGGTCATCTCTCAAAACAAACAAGGTATTAGTAATACCAAGGTATTAGTAGTCTCAATCCTCTTCCTATAACCCCAAACAAACGGGGCTTAGTTCACCCGAGCCAACTTAGTTTTTAGTTCCCTTTTCATATTAATGTGAATTATTGTGCTCAAGTTAGTGGAAGGATGTTCTTTTCCATGACAAGGATTTTCTATTGCACGAATTAGTTCTTTACTTCTACACCGTTGAATTTTTTTTTTTTTTTTTAATTTTAATTTTTAAGGGGAAAATGAGCTAGATGTGGCAGTTTTTGAAGATTGTATATAACACAATTGATAACTTGGAAATTGCAGATAGCAAAAATCACTGAAGAGGGCGTGACGATTTCTCAGCCCTATGCATTGAAGACTTTCTGGAATTTTGCTGCTTTTCAGAATCCAACTGTGGGCGCTGAAGGGTCTTGGTAGTGCCGAAGCACGTGGCTTGAAAATTGAAAAACATAGCAGCACCTTGAGTTGCCGAATTTAAAATTTGATTCCATCTTTATTTTCATTTAGTAAACTATATGTATGTTGTTAACTGAGTTCATTTGAAGTTTCTCTTGTGGACTAATCTACTGTGTTCATCAAATGATCGAAAGTGATAAGCGACATTGATTATCTGAACTGAAATGAATTGCCCTTTTATGTTTTTGAAATTAGAAACAAAAACTTGTTCTGTATATTGCTTGGAAGAAATTGATTCTAAAATTTCAAAATTTTTTGAAACAAAATTCTCTCCCCCACTGGCCACCGCCGGTGACCTTTTGGCCACCTTTCTGTAACTCTCTGGCCGGCTCCAATGACTGGGTAGTCACTACCTGAGACATCTAGCCGTCTTGTGATCTCCGGAGATACTCCAACCATCACCTTCGGCAGTCACCACTGGTCATGTCCCACTATCCATCACCACATTTGACTATATAGATTACATTATATCCACCTCTAGCATCCTTGTTAACAATCCAACTTGGATAACAAAATTGGTTGATATTTATTACCTCCTTGTTTTTAGTATTCAATTCTCGATTACCTCTACTTCTATTATCATTAAAATTATATTCTATGTATTCAAGAGTAGGAACTGACAAAATTGGTTGATTTTATACGATTTTGTGTGTAGATCAAATAAATCAGATTGATTTGATATTGAGCTCATTTAGTATCCAACTAAAAAATTCACATTTAATAGATAAAAAATAAAAAAAAAACTTTTTTGTTCTTAGTTTTTCTATTTTTTTTTTTTTGTTCTAGAGTTAAATTTTTTGCTTTTCCTAATCCATTTAATGTACAAGAATTTAAAAAGTAAAAAAAAATTAAAAAAATCCAAAAAAGTTCAATACAAAAAAAGAAGTTTTTTTTAATCTTTAGTAGTAATACTTTTTTTCAAATTTTTTTATTATTTATCTTTCGTTCGTCTAGCCAAGTAGATTCTAAAAGTCTAAACTTATTTGAAAATCTTAAAAATAATTCACTAAAATAAAAAATAAAAAAAAAATAATAAAAAAGTCAATACCAAATAGTTATATAATTTTATCATATTTATTTTTTTTAAATAATTTATTTATAAAATTATACTCATAGTCTAATTTGTTCTAAAATTAGCATATGTGAACCCGTGCGACAGGCTAAATAACTAATTAAAAATAATTTTTAAATTAAATAATAATATAAATTTTATTTAAAAAGTATATAAAAATAGTTTAGAATGAATTAAATTTTAACCATTTTATTAGAATATCTATTGCAGTTGTTATTTCATTAATTATATATTCTAAGCTCACACTAAGAAATAGATGTCATAATTTAATTGATAAAGATGGAAAAAAAAAAAAAGAATAAATTTTAAAAAATTATATTTATGATAAAATAAAAATAAATTTCGTTTTATAATTTTTATAATTTTAGTTTTTCTATGTTGAAGTTTGTCACAAAACTTCAACTTACCTTTTAGAAATAAAACAATATATATTCTGATAAAATCGTTAAAATCGGTCAAAAGACCAACCAATTTATACAAAAATTAATTAATTAAAACTTTTAAATGGGAGCATAGGTTTACTTTATATAAGTAAAACAACTAACTTTTTTTTTTCTTTTCTTTTCTCAATATGAGATTATTTTTTTTTTAAAAAAAACAATTGTTTGGGTGAGAAATTTATTTCGAATCAAACAATATCAGTCATTTAATATTTAATTAGTTCAATTTTTAATTTATTTTGAATCAAACAAATTTAACCAATATATTTTGATAAAATTGCTAAGATCGCGGTTAAACCAGTGAATCAGTTAAACCGAAAACGGTTCAACTTAATCGGTTAGGTAAAAAAATCAATTAACTTATACAAAAATTAATTAATTAATTAAAACTTTTAAATGTTATTTTAATTTTAAAATTTAAACTATCTTGAAGTAAAACATGCATAACACTACAATATTAAATAGAAATATAAGATTCATTTTATATAAGTGACAACTCAGTTTTTTCTTCTTTTTCTGATGTAAGATATTGAGATAATTTTTTTCAAATACCATAATAATTAAATTATAATAATTATATATATGAAAAATAAGTATTTCTCGAATAAAGTCCATATAAAATTGGTTATTATAATTGAAATTGAGTTTGTATAGAAATTTATAAGTAAATAGAAAAGACATGCTGATATGAATTTTTTAGAAAAAAATAAGCTTTTCGATTTTGCTATCTAAGCAAAAGAAAAACAATCATTTTAATAATATATGCCTTCATTTGGCATGTCAAAAAACTTGATTTTTTGGCTATTTTACTTAGAAAGAAATAAAATAGATTAAAAAGTTAATAAGACAAAATGTCATATTCAAGCTATAATCATTTCATTTTTTTCTCATAAAAGTAAAAAAAAAAAAAAACCTATGATAATCGAGACTTTTTAATTCCGGACTAAAATAACTAAAAATTAAAAAATTAAAAAATTAACAAACATCCCAAATGAATATATATGTTGATATGATAGGAAGATGATGGATATGATATGTTAAATATAATAAAATTATTAAATTATTTGACTATAATTATCAAATCAAATTAATATTTTATAAATTATTTATCAATAAATATTTTTTTTTGTTGTGTTTTTAGTTTCTCATACAATATCAAGCAATGACTAGAAGCCCTACCTCTTACGCTTCTCTTCTATAAATACTATCGTAGCACTCCCCAAACCCTAACGTCGCTCTCTCTTAGGGTTTAAGCTGTGTCACTTGCTTCGGCTATCTTTCTACCTCAGTAGGTCAGATCTCCGATCATTTGTTCTTCTATTTTCTGTTTCGATCTTAGTTCGATTTGTAAATTGTATCTATATGTATAGTGCTTATCTTGTTAAATTGTTTGCTTTCAAATGGAATTTGATCATTTTTGTTGCAAACGAGTTGGTTTGTTTGTTTGTTGTTCGTATCTAATGTTCGATACTGATGGACCTTGATATTGGATCAGCTCTGATTTGCTGAATTTGTATTACATTTGTATTCGGAAAATCATCTGCTTTTCCTTTTTCTTTTTCTTTTTTTTAAAAAAAAATTTGAAAAGATTGTAAGGGAATTAAATGGATATGCAATTAATATGTTTGCGGTATCTTCTTTTTTTTTCTTGTTGAAAGTTGATTGATTCGTTACACACTCAATCATATATAGTCCAACTCCATTGCCGTTGGTAAATTTGTGGGTTAGCATTTCTTGAATTGTGAAGTTAGAGCAGCCTTATGAGCCTACCAAAATTTTATTCTAAAATATTATTAAAAAATTCATTCCCTAGTGAATATTTTTATTTACTTCCCCCAACAAACTCCCTATTCTTTCTCTATTCTATTAAAATAATATTTTTAATTATTTTTATAATTAAATATTTTGTTAATAACAAAATAATAAAAACAAAGGAGCACAACAACATTGCATAAGGAAGTAGCAGCAGAGGAAAAAGCGGCGGTCGTCCGGGTGATCAACCTCCTGGATGACCGGGCGGTCGACCGGTCAAGCTAATTTTGAACATTTTCCAGGACTCTCACGGGACATCCAGGGTACATCCAGGGGACATCCTTCGTGCGTATAAAATAAAAATTTATCAGATATGAAGGAGCTACAGTTTCTCTCTATTTGTAAGGAGTCACTGTAGCAATACTTATATTTAGGGGTTAGATAGGGGAACAGCTGGGGATGTGTTTTGACAGAAAAACTCCTTATTTTGAGTAAGGAGGGAATATAAGGGAAGAGATGAGGATGCTCTTAGATTGGTAGTATTCTACTTGGTGATTTATTTTATGGAAAATGCTAATAACAACCATCATTAGCCTTGATATGTGTATAAAAATTGGGGCTGCTAATTTTGAAATCTAGAAGCTTGCTTTTTTCTGACTTTGATGCTATTATCACTTAGTTTAATTTTTTTTTTAATTTTCTACGTGTTATATTATTAACCTTTTTTCTTTCTTTCTTACGCTCATGTTTTCTTTTATTCTTTGTTTTGTTTATTTTTATCAATGATTGGGGCTTAGTTCCTTGGTCGACTGCTTGTTTGTGTCTTTTTTCCTCTGCCGTGCATGCAAATATGTACTAGCAGGCAGCAGCCGTGTTAGCCCAAGCCCCAAGTTCAATTGTGGTTATATGTGTAGTGATTTTGTTTTGCTGTTATCTTTTCTTTCTTTCATATTTGTGAATTTATTGTAAATAGATAAACAATATTACTGAATGTGTTTGGCCTTTTCCTTATTTTTTTTATTTTTTATTTTTGTAAAAAAATGTTTTCTTCTCAGCCTTTCCTACTAAAAAGTTCAGAATGGGTAAGGAGAAGGTTCACATCAACATTGTTGTCATTGGTCATGTCGACTCTGGCAAGTCGACCACCACTGGTCACCTCATCTACAAGCTTGGAGGTATTGACAAGCGTGTTATCGAGAGATTCGAGAAGGAAGCTGCTGAGATGAACAAGCGGTCATTCAAGTATGCCTGGGTGTTGGACAAGCTTAAGGCCGAGCGTGAACGTGGTATCACCATTGACATTGCTTTGTGGAAGTTTGAGACTACCAAGTACTACTGCACTGTCATTGATGCTCCTGGACATCGTGATTTCATCAAGAACATGATCACTGGAACCTCACAGGCTGACTGCGCTGTTCTTATTATTGATTCCACTACTGGTGGCTTTGAAGCTGGTATATCAAAGGATGGTCAAACTCGTGAACATGCTTTGCTTGCTTTCACTCTTGGTGTCAAGCAAATGATCTGCTGCTGCAATAAGGTAAGCTTCTGAGCTTGATGCTATTAGATATATAGTTATGTTCTGCTTGAGCAGTTTTGGTTGCGCAAGGTTGTATTTGGGATTTACATGTTTCTTTCCTTGACTTATTTTTGTATAGATGGATGCTACCACCCCAAAATATTCCAAGGCAAGGTATGATGAAATCGTCAAGGAAGTTTCTTCTTATCTGAAGAAGGTGGGATACAACCCTGACAAGATCCCATTTGTTCCCATCTCTGGTTTTGAAGGAGACAACATGATTGAGAGATCAACAAACCTCGACTGGTACAAGGGTCCAACCCTCCTCGATGCTCTTGACATGATCTCGGAGCCCAAGAGGCCCACAGACAAGCCACTCCGTCTCCCACTTCAGGATGTCTACAAGATTGGTGGTATTGGAACTGTCCCAGTGGGACGTGTCGAGACTGGTGTTCTCAAGCCTGGTATGGTTGTGACCTTTGGGCCTACTGGACTGACAACTGAAGTTAAGTCTGTGGAGATGCACCATGAAGCTCTTCTGGAGGCCCTGCCTGGTGACAACGTTGGCTTCAATGTCAAGAATGTTGCTGTGAAGGATCTGAAGCGTGGATTTGTGGCTTCAAACTCAAAGGACGATCCTGCCAAGGAGGCTGCTAACTTCACCTCTCAAGTCATCATCATGAACCACCCTGGACAAATTGGAAACGGTTATGCCCCGGTTCTTGACTGTCATACCTCCCATATTGCTGTCAAGTTTGCTGAACTGGTGACCAAGATTGACAGGCGATCCGGCAAGGAGCTTGAGAAGGAACCCAAGTTCTTGAAAAATGGCGATGCGGGTTTTGTGAAGATGATCCCCTCCAAGCCCATGGTGGTTGAGACCTTCTCTGAATACCCACCTCTTGGACGTTTTGCTGTTAGGGACATGAGGCAGACTGTGGCTGTTGGTGTTATCAAAAGTGTCGAGAAGAAGGATCCTACTGGAGCCAAGGTCACCAAGGCTGCAGCAAAGAAGGGTGCCAAGTGAACTGTGCGGGTTTGGATTACTGTGTATGGAGTTTACCATCAAAAAAATAAAGAGGGTCAAAAAAACTCAGTATTTGTTAGGTCTGCTATCGTAGGTCGGTTGTTTGGTTTTGTATGTTATAGTGTTCTGCCTTGTTTGTTGGGTAGCCATTACCAGAACTGGGTGCTTGACAGGCGGTGGCAGATCCTATAGCATGAGTGTCTCAGTTACTTTTGGTTTGAGAATCTCAGTTATTGTTTTTATTCTTGTGTTTATAGGGTTTTGGTTTGAGATGCTTCATGTTTTCTCAAGCATCTCAAAGAGTTTTGTGCCTGTGTCTTTGCGAATCATATAAATTCATTTTCTGGTTTCTGCATTTTTTTTTTTTAAATTTTTTGTTGGTCTCCTTGCATTTATGTGAATGCTTTTTCGACTTTGACATTAGATGAAATTGTTTGGGTGAAGTTTTATGATATCAAGATCTGTTCGTTTTGACGTAAATTGATTTTACACACAAAAAAAAATGTTTTTGTTTTTGGTTTTAGCATTTAGTTGACACTTTAAACAAAAATATTTTATTACGTAAAAGAAAAATTTTGATTCAATAAAGTGTATATGACTAGTGAGTTCAAAAATTTATTAAAAAGTTAAATGTGTGGAAAAGGTAACGAGTGATAATCAACTTTATAAAAATTGGTTTATGAAATTTTTAAAGGTGAGTCATTTTTGAAAAATAATGTAAAAATATTTTTAAAAAAAAAATATTTTCCTTACTTTTTGTTCTACCAAATAACAAAAAATAAGTAAAATATTTTTGACAAAAATATTTTATGTCAAAACAAACAAAGCTAAGTCAAAATCTTGATCCTCACTTTAAGGTCTCCTATTGCCCTAGAGCAAAAAGTTGCCGACCGTGTTATGGATAGCAGAGTTCATTTTCAGCTTAGGCTTGATTAGAGTGATGCATTTGATGTAGCCTCATTGAGGACTCGATCCTTGTACAATTCGATGTGCCTCCCTTTTCTCTCCTTGAATATCACAAATTGTGAAACCTAACAACAGTCTAACCCAGATCGATCATGAAGACCGTCACAATTTTCGGTATTCTCTTCAGTTCGCTGTTGAATTAATGTATTTTTGGCAGTATGTTTATTGGTCCACGCGAGTGACAGTCTACCGTTTCTTTTGTGATTTGTTCCTGTGCTTGAGAAAGCAAGAGAGGGAAAGGTTGCATTTGGAGGGAAAAGAGGGGGCAGAGCGGGAGCAGTTGCACTCTATCTCTCAATCCATCCGGATCCTCCTTTGGGTTACCAAGTAAATTCAAGTAGTGTAAATGACAATGAAGCAAGAGCAAGCCAACATGCACTCAAACATGAACCGTTAGTTGCTGAACTAGTTGCTAGTTGCATCTCGTGCCGAGTCACAAACGGGCAAGTAGCGGAGTGCAGATCTCTTGTGAGTCAAATTGCGAGCCAACCGACAAACGGGCAGGCAGTGGAGTTAAGGTCAACACAGGGGCCACATAATTGCACTAGGCTGGGCAGTCAGTTCGAAAGATCAAATACCTTTGAAGGCTTATCTTTGCAGGACCACATTGGAATCTGAAACAGAGAGCTCCAAATAAATTCCATGAGGGAAAGTGCAGGGTAGGAAAGTAGCCAAGGGTCAGGAAGGGGAGCTTGTTGGCCCTGATTAGACGGCACCACCTTCCCCTGTGCTAAATTTGCAAGAGAGTTGTACCCTAATTCTAAATCCTGGTACACTGTTTACTTCTTTTTGTTCAACTATCTGGGAGAACAAACTAAAGCGACATTTAAGTTTTTTTAATCATGCTGTTTTTCCACCAGCATTCTGAATCATAACAATCTGAAAGGGCTGATGGGGTTGCAATAGTGTCATCATAACATCGGTGCATAACATTGACAATCTCAAAATGTTCATTGCAAAATAAATTTGATATGCATATAAAAACACCTACAAGCTTAGATCTGTTTATGTGGCATCTCTCTGTTCAAACATCCGGTAGTAAAACAAAAAATAATTGAACATCGTTAAAGTATCTGCCAAAACTTCACAACAACATCGGGATGTAGCTTTCATTGCTTTCCTGCTTTCATTGTTAATGGCTGACGGTCGTTCAGCCTCCATGACGAGAACCAAGACTGCACAGATCATCATCAATTTGAATGTGAAGTCACATACTGCTGGAACTTTTAAGGATTCAATATAAAGATATTTTATCTATCAAATGACCAATGTTATAAACCTTCTTTTTTTTTTGGCAAAGAAAATTTCTGACCGAAAAAAAAAAAAAACTCCATGGAGTGCAACTCATATTCATTCCCTAGAAAGACTTCCTTCTGATGTACAAAAAGAAACCAGAACCAAACATAACTTCTTTATTTACCTGACAGACTATCATAACTCTTTCTCACTCTCAAGCTGCGCTTTTGTTGCTGCCTTTTCTGCTTCTTCTAAAACAAATGTTTTTAGCGACTCCACATCCCTAGGCCCTGGTTACATGCCAGTTTAGCAAAATCATAATCAGATCTAGTAAGCAAAGGAATTATAGAAATTGAGTGATACAAAGCAGCTTATTCTGAAGAAACTTTGCATGGAAGTGTCAACTGTTGAAAAATGTGCCTGGCAGCAGATAAATGCCCTTGTTTCTTGGCTTTACAGAAATATGAATTATAAAAAACAAAGTCTAAATACATTTTCTAGAAAATTGTTCATTACTTTTATTTCTGATGTGCACAAGTATGGAAGACAATGAAGTGATTTGTGCAGCTAAATTTCGATAGAACAGAACTCCACAGTTAGAATTTGGGTCCAACTATGGTACCCAAATTTGGGTACCATACCTAAAAATGATTTTCAACCATTAGATGAGGATCTTGAATCTTGAGCATTCAAAGATAAAAGGGGTAACCAGTTACAACCGGTGAAGTAAAATTCTCCTCCCTCTCCTCTCACTACAGTTCGTCTCCTCCTTCCCTCCGAATATCTAGATTTCATGGTTTGCTCTCCCTCCCTTTGATTCATTCTTTGTATTTCTAGGGAAACCCTATGATGTGCACCCCTTTAGAGGTGCATACCATATGCACCCTACCACAAAAATGTGCAACTTTACCACAAAATTTTGTAACATCAACCACAAAATACATAACCTAGCCACAAATTGGCATAACAAAATGTCCAAAATTTTGTGGTTGATGTTGCAAAATTTTGTGGCTTGATTACGGCATTTTTTGCTGTACCAATTTGTGGCGAGATTACGCATTTTGTGGTTGATATTACGAAATTTTGTGGTAAAGTTACGCATTTTGTGGTAGGCTGCATATGGTATGCATCCCTAAAGGGGTGCACACCATAGCATTTGCCGTATTTCTATGGCGGTCGGCCCTTCCTCTCTCTCTCATTTTGTATTTAGAAACGATCTAACTCTCTTTGTAATTTCAATTCGAAGTCTATAATAAAGATATGTGATCAAACTTTAATAGCAAACATTTGTTGGAGCAAGAAGCACTAGCTTCGACAATAAAGGTGCTGAAGTAATTCATTTGCCAAGAGAGTTGGAGGAAAAGGAGAAATGATTAAACCAAAGGCATCATGCTATGAGACATCTGAACTCTAATGAAAATAAAAAATCAAAAAGTAGTAGAAGGGACAATAATGCTAGTAGAGTAGTGCTAGAGCATCTCCAATCCTTCACATTTTCTTTCATCAAATTAAAAAGTGCTCAAAAATTATCTCAAATCATTTCCTCAAATGTTCATCAAATCTAGGGAGAGTTATTTTTTTTCATCAAATTGAGAACTCATCAAATCCTTCATCTAAAAAGATGAAGCATTGGAGATGATTTTTTTTCACCAAATTTGATGAAAAGGGAAATTTGGGATAAGAGAGGAGCTTTTAAAAAGATTTTGATGAAAATTTAATAAAAATATTGGAATAGTTCATATCAAATCAAACTTTTTACTCAAATTTATATTCATATTAGATGGGAAAAAAAATGGTGAAGGGTTGGAGATGCTCTTACAATGACCATATTATCTTACTATATTGTGCTTACCATGTGATATATCAACATTACATTGGTTAAGTGGGTCACACCACTCATGTTTATTACCAATGCAATAGTGACACATCACATAGTAAGCAAAATATGATAAGATAATGTGGTCATTGTAGCATTATTGATGCCACTAACTTTACTGCTAATGCTGCATATTTGTGGTTTGTCGTGTCAAGGAAGTTGGTAATATTGGTCGCAATGTGTCAGTGAAAAACAAGGAAGCTCAACATTGTATGGTGAGGTGAAGTTAAGTGGTAAGGAACATGTGGTGGTAACACACTGAGTAGTAAGTTTGATCACAATATTGGTAAGTTCGCTGATAATGGACAGCAAGTTTTTTTACTACTAAATGTGATCAAACTTACTACTCGATGAAAAACTATTTATCACTTCGTAAAATCAACTTTCAATAAATACGAATAAACTTGCAGTTAATAGAAGGGTCACAATGAGAAGCAATTAACATAGTGAGAAAGTAAGAAGGGACACAGGTGTGGAAAGTAAGTCACAGTAAGACGAAAAAATGGTCACAGGTGGACCCAAGTGCAGGCTAGGGGGGGCTGTGGCCCCTGCTAAGATCAAAAGAATTCCATTAGGTTGTAGTGTTTTGGGCTCCTGACATGCAAATTGCAATAGGATGGCCCCTCCAAAAAAGCAGTTTCAGGTTTCATATACCCCCATATTCTAATGGTTTTTAAGCTTGATATGGTTATGAGGCCACCTAAATATTAAAGTGCTATAAAACTAGCAGTTTTTTGTTATGATCTACAGCTGTGTTTAGTTACGAGTTATTATGGTTGTTTCTAGTAAAGAATTTAGTGACACTTGGTTATAGTAAGTTTGGTCACAATATTAATAAGTTTGTTTACGAGTGCAAGGTTTTTTACCACCAAATGTGTTCCAACTTACCACTCAATTACAAACTACTTACCACTCAATAAGAGCAAACTTATAATAAATACCAACCATTTGTCATTTTAATCAAAACAAACAGTCCCAATAAACCTTTTAGCCACTTTAATAAAATTAAATGGTTTAAAATAATCAGTCTATCATTTTAATCAATCAAATTATCCAAACCCGTTTTGTCATTTTAATCAAATCAAATTATCCAAATTACCTATTTATCAACTTTATCGAAATCAAATGATCGGGTTTGGCTGAGTCAAAATGGGTTGTGCATTAAAACAACCGAAGTCAAACCTGCTCATTTAAAGGGATTTAAGCGGGTTGGGTTAAATTGGGCATGGGAGGTGGTGGAAGTGGTGGTGGTGATGATGGTTTGGTTGAACTGGGTACGGAGGTGGAGATGGTGGTGATGGAGGTAGAGGTTGGGTGAATTGGATACGGGAAGTGATGGAAATGGACATGTTGGTAGGGTGGTGGAGTAGTAGAGGAGGAGGAGGAGGACAAGGATATCTCATTTGTAGTAAGTATAGAAAAATTAATTTCATGAAATTGAATATTAGTTAGTGTTAGAATTAATTAGCTCAACCTGAGTGGTAATTAAGTTTAGAACAAGTGGTAAGTTATGCCATACACAATAGTAAGTTATTATACTACTAACTATTATCCTACTTTCCACTCATTTACAAGCTACTTACCACTCAATAAAATCTAAAATCTAACCAACTTAGAGTCATACTGCGTAGTAAGTTATTTTAGAACAAGTGGTAAGTAATGCCATACAGTATTAAGTTATTATACTACTAAATATGATCCCACTTACCACTCATAAAAACTAACCAACTTAGAGAGTCATACTAAGTAGCAAGTCTTTTCAGAACAAGTCGTAAGTAGGTACAAAACAAATGGTAAGTTATGTTATACACGGTAGAACTTAACCTTCTTCTACATGTGGGTTGAAGCCCATTTCATTCCACTCTTTCGTCTCTTAATTTATAAGGCTGATGTATATGTTTTTCCTTAGGTTTGTATTGTAGATTTCACTAAATTCATAACAAAACCCAAGTGCCACAACAATTATACAACAAGAATACTGAATTCGAATATTAGCAAACATGCTAAAACAAAAGCATATGAAAGCTTAAACTTTCAGTGCTTTGGATCTAGATGATGAGTTACAACTCACAAACTTGAAATCTTGAAAAAGTGATTTGCTATTGGTATTTAAAAAATACTAAGCAAAGCATCACAGGAAACTCAAATGTACCTTGATATTTTGCGACTTCTTCTCCATTATAAAAGAGCTTGAATGTAGGATATGAATGAATATCAACTTTGTTGCACAGTGGCTTACTTGTACCACAATCAACTTGCCCAATCTCTATCTCATCCTCCCCTTCCATAGTTTTCCCCAAGTCCTCCCACAATGACCCCAAGTTCTTACTGCAAACTCATTTTAACAATTGAAAATAAGCCAAAAAAGCAATATAACCCATTAGAGCGAAATTCATTGTATCCATGGGAATCACAAAGGTAGAATTATTACCAGTGCTTACACCAAGGAACACAAAATTTCACAAACCATGCAGTATCCTTCTCCTGCACCTAAATGAAACACAGACAAACCCAAATATGGTTTCAACAAGCATTAGAAGTCAACATGAGCATATCCCACTTCAAACATAGAATAAAAGAAGTTGTGCTGAATATATCAATCAATTCACTACAACATGTCATCATTTTACTGAAATATAAATGTGTATAGCACATAGATCTCTTAGGAGTAATCCCCTCATTGGGGCCACACTGCGGACTCTGCCCAAAAGTTGCCCGATCCACATGGAGGGATCCTGGATTAGTCGAGGTCCACGAAAGCTGGACCGGACACCCAGTCATTTAAAAAAAAAATCTCTTAAGTATCACATTCAGTTCAGCCCCAGAAGTTCACAACATATGTGCACAAATCTTTTTTTAAACCACAGATAACTCTGAAAAAAAAATAATTTTGATCTGCATATTGACTTCCCAATACAACTTAATTGTTCAATCATCCAAAGAGCAAACATTTTAATCAAAAGGACTAAAATTTGTCCTTAATGCGATCCACATTTCATAAAGTAACAAACTGCACAATGCAAACCCAGATTTTGATAATCCAGCACCAAAAACGAAGAATTCTAAACATTCAACATGTCAGTTTAGATAAATTAAAAACCCTAGTTGAGAAGATGAATTGGGGGTTTTGGAGGATGAGATTGACCTTGTCATTGAAAGTATCGGCGGTTAGGGTTATGACCTCAGCTTGAGAAGATAGTGAATTGAAAAGAAGAATTGATATTAGAATCAGAGAACGCTGATTGAAGAGTTTCATCGCACCAACAGTTTTGAGGTTCACTCTGTGTCTCTGATGACTCTCTGCCTTCTTCACTCACCGAACAAATTCAAACCGGTGATCGTACTTTCTCTCTCTCTCCAATTGCGGTCCTATTTTATCTGGGCTCACTATTACAGACAGAAATTAGAATGTTTTTTCGTTTCTCTTTTCTTTTTAAATTTCTATTCAAATTTATAATTCAAAACTTTGTTTAGTTCGTCTCTTGAGTAATGTTAAAATTTAATTGAAAACTTTTTTTAAAAAAATTTAAAATCACTTTTCTTTCTATTATATATTAATAAATTATTTTTTTTCTCACACTCTTCTATTTAATTATAAAAAAAAAATAAATTAAAACTCCGTTTGATTTAATTTTTGAAATGAGTTTTGAGTTTTAAGTTATATTTTAAAAATAAGTTGTTAAAAATAGTTTTGAAAATTAAAAATTTATTTGATTATAAATTTTGAAAATAATTTTGGGATAATTTGTAATTTGTAATTTTTTTTTTTTATAATTGAATAGATGGGTGTAAAAGAAAATTTAATTGATTAATGTATAGAATGTGATAAAGAAGAAAGGATAAAGAAAAAGTGATCAATTAATTTAATAATAATAAAACAGAATGAGAGAGGAGAGAGAAAAAAATAATTTTAAAAGGAGTTTTGAAAGTTGATTAATCAAACATATTTTTTTTGTGCTGTTTGCTTCCTGGGCTCATTGGCCCACCACGGGTCCCGTTTTGATAATATAAACCGTTCAATGTGTAGAACTCGTCGAGTATTATAAGCTTGTAAAAAATCACGTTAATCGGATATCGGTAGCTATATGATCAAATCAGTTTTGTATAAAAAAAATGAACGGTGAATAAATTAACGGTTGACAAAAATCTGATTTAATCACATAGCTACCGATATCCGATTAACGTGATTTTTTACAAGCTTATAGTACTCGACGAGTTCTACACATTAAACGGTTTAGATTATCAAAACGGAACCCGTGGTGGGCCCCCACGGGCCCAACAGCACGGTCCAGTCCAGATGAGGACTGGACAGAAGCCAAAGCCTTTTTTTTGAGTTATGATTCATTTTTTTGAGTTATGATTCATTCTTTTAAAACTAGAGTTTTAATTGAGCTTTATTGAGATAAAAAATCAAAATAATAAAAAAAAATACAAAATAAGACCAAAACATCACATCAGAGCGAGATCTACATTTCATTATAGCTATGAGAGCTTCTATATTAAAGGTCTAAAGCATTTTTTATTTTATTTTTTTGCTTTTTTGATTCAAAAGTTAATTTAGAAAGTAAACCAAATGGTACTTAAATCATTTCAAACTTCAAAATTCTAAAATTATTTAAAAAAATACAATTAAATAAAGTTTTAAATTTTATAAATTCTTTCTAAAAAATCATTTTTTAAAATTATTTCATAAACACAAATCAAACATTGCCAACTCAAAAATGTGCTTGTCAAGTACTTTTTAAATTTTGTAAAAAAAATTAATTAAAAAATAATTCACTTTTAAATCTAAAAATAATTTTTTTAAAATCTTACTACACTAAACTGCCCTAAAAATTAAAGAAAAAACCTTTTTTAGTTTTTAGTATTTTTTTTTTTTACTTTTTATATTTTTATAAATTACAAGTACTTGACAATTTTTTAGAATTTTTTTTTATATAAAAAAGTGAGTTTTTTAGTTATTGTCAAACATGCCTACAAATATACATTCAAGCCTACTCGAGGCAAAGTTATTGTATTAATTTAAAACACTATACTAGCAATTGCCTTGTTTATTGCTATTTATTTATTTATTTATGGAGTTACTTATAAAAAAATATTTATAAAATTTATGTTAAAGTATTTAGTGTAATTTTTACTTAGAACTTAGACATAAAGTGACTTGTACAAACAGAATTATATACTTTTAACTAGGGACAATTGTAGAAAAATAGTATAAACTCAAAACAATTACAAAGAGATGGAAGCACAACACTTAATTGCATGATTTAATGTATAAATTACTTATACTTTCATAATATTACAATTATTTTATGTTCATATTATTTTCTTGTAATTTTCCTATTTAACTTTAACTTTATAATTATTAATTTTCAACTTAATAATAATAATAATAATAATAATAATAATAATAATCCAACAAACACAATAGGTGAGGTACTAAGGTCTCGTTTGGCAAGTGTTTTTTTTAGCTAAAAAGTAAAAAAGTTACTAAAAAAATCAAAAAACTAACAACTCATACCAAAAAGTTAAAAATTCCATTTTCTCTCTACTTTTTTGCACATCTTTTCGTAAAAAGCCAAACAGTCATCCCAAACATATTAATTTTTTTTACATCACATTTTAGTCAAAAAGTCAAAAAATTACTAAAAAAACATGTTCCCAAACGAGGCCTAAAGTGGATGACAGCTTCCCCAGTAAACACTTTATTCTGGTGAAGGTTTCGTTTAGAAAATGAGTTGATTTTTTGATTTTTTGACTTTTTAATTATTTTAGTTTGGGGTTAAAAATTTTTGTTTGGGATAGATTTTTTTTGACTTTTTTAACTTTTGTGAGAAAAATAATATAATGATTATGGGTTATATGTGATATTTTGTTTTATTAAACTAAAAAATCTATTTTATTTTATTTTATTTTAGACTATTTTAGCTAAAAATATCCCAAACCTATCTTCCCCAACGAGCACTAATGGAAGTTCTGTTTGGTGATGCTGTGTTCCTAAACTCAAAATAATTAAAAAATAATGAAAGTATAAATAATTCATGCATTAGATTGTACAGTTAAGTCTTCCACTTTCATCTCTTTGTAATTGTTTTGAATTCGTACTATTGTTTTTACAATTGTTCCCATCTCATAAAGGAGTTTTCCAACAATAAAATATCATTTTCTGATTTAGCTGTGATAAGACAGAATATATAAATGTGAGATAAAAAATATTCACATTTGTAGTTTTTTTTTGATCAGAGAAGAAATTTCCATTAAAGTAGCCAAACGGCACTTACAAGGAGAGGAAACCATCCAAAATAAACTTACATCAGAGGAAAGATGGAAAAACAAAGAAAATCCAAGAGTAAATCGATAAAAAATACCTAGCTGCATAACAAGTGCTTGTACTCGTATTACAAGCAAAGGCTAACAAACGACCGTAGAGCATGCCGAGAATAGATCATAGATTATAACCACAAAGTGGGTAAGTAACACTTAGCACTGATAGATTTTAGAGGCAAAACCAAACCAAAATAAACACAAACAAAAACAAAAGAAGACCAGAACTCAACCTCAAAACTAGTGGATAAGCACACTTCCACCATGGCTCGTACTCAAACTCCTAGAAGCCAAATCCAAGGAGGTCGGTAGGGGGAGGCAGCAGATCCGGCGAGAAGTGGCAGAGTTGGTATCGATGTGGTGGTGGTGACGGTGACGCCGGCGTGAAGCAAAGAGGAGGGAGACAGCAGATCTAGTGAAGGCTTTAGCTAGGATAAGGCAGAAGGAAAGAGGAGTGGAGAAAAACAGACTGAAAATCCACCATAAGAGGAAAACACCTCACAAGGAGGGATAAATGTGGAAAGCAAAGCTTCCAAAGCTTATTGACCAGAAGTGGCAGAGGAAAACGGAAGAAAAAAAAGGGGTAGGGAGGATAAGAGAGGCAGCTGGAGGCCAAAACCCCCACCCCCACCCCCAACGGCGCTCAAAGACGGAAACCCTAGAAGAAGAAGAAAAGGGGTAGAGAGAGAAGCTCTCTAATCAAACTCACATTTGTAGATCACATCCAAACATAAATGTTTGGTTTGGTTTTGTAGAGTGATTTTGGGAAAATTTTTCTAAAAAACTTGTTTGGCTTGTAATTTTTTCAAAACAATTTTCAAAATCACTTTCTCTCTCTTACACATTAATCAATCACTTTTTCTCTCTTATTTTCAATCACTTTTTCTCTCACACACATCTACTCAATTATAACAAAATATCAAATCATTCCAAACTCCCAAACTCCAAAATTACTTTCAAAATACACAACCAAACTAATCAAAAAAATTTGGGTAAATTACATTTACCTCCCCTGTGGTTTGAATAATTATAGTAACCTCCCTACTTTATCAGACAATGTCAAGATTCTCCCAAAATTTGACTGCCGTTTATATCCCTAACAGACCCTACCGATGTCATCAAATGTAAACAATAAAATGCCCATAATATCCTCAACCCATCTATATATACCAAATGCTAGAGTTCTCCAGCTTCAGTAAATCCAAGTGAAAGAGAGAAATTTACAAAGGCAACCAAAACTGAAGAACAACAAAAAGAAGAAAGGGCCAAGCACAACACAGGTATGTTCCCACTCACATTAACTATTTAAAAAAAAAAAAAAATTGCATGTGAAAATGTATTATAACTATGATCCATTATTGAGAAATGAAGCACAAACCACAAACATCCAACACAGGTATGTCCCATTATTCAGAAATAAAGCACAACAACAACAAAATGCAATATATGTTCTGAAAATGCATTATAACTCTCACATTTCATGAATGTAGGTTCATTAGATGGATATATCATCATCAAGTAATGGAGGAGGGGTGATGAAATATAGAAGCAAGCTCTGTTACTGTGGGAGCAAAGCAACAATTAAAGTCACTGAATATGAAAAAAACAAAGGCAAATTGTATTATTTATGCCCAAATGGGAAATGTGGATTCTGGGAGTGATACAAACCAGTAAACTCATCTGTTGGAGGAGAAATGATGATGGAAGACACTCAAACAACTATTAACAGACACACTTTATCCTATGAAGAAGAAAGTCTTGCAATGAATTTAATGAACCAAATGGGGGCTATGCAAACAAGGATGCAAGTACTTGAAGCAAAAAAGGGGTTTATAAAGATAATAATGATCATAAATGTTGTTTTATGTTTGATTTCCCTAATGGTTGCTCTAAAAATGTAATGATAATGATTCACCTAATGTTTTGTAATGGCCCTTATGTAAGGTTTTGTAATATTTTATAATAGACCTTATGTTTGTAATGCAGTATGTTTTGTAATGGACCATATATAAATATGATGAAGTTATTTTAGCATTATGTAAATATGCACATCTAATTTGGCTAACATAATGACCTGTAAACATAAAAACCATTCCATTACATCATCTAAACATAAAATAAAACCATTCCATAAATATGCACATCTGTTTAATTACATCATGATTGCTGTCAAATATGTTCAAGTAGTTTACTTACATCATTCCTATCAGATATGTTCAATTACATCATTCCATGGACCATATTTGTCAAGTCTATGCAATTACATCATGTACATTCCCAAAATGAGTATTTATAAAATACTTCATGGCCACTACAAAAAAACAAAAATGGCCACATCATCATATTTCTTAGCATTGTATGTCCACTATAAAAATACAAAAAAGTGGAACATGATCCTCACTAACTATACAGTCAAGCAACATATATTTTATACCTTCAACCTATATTAATCCTTGTATCCAAAATATCAACAGTTTAGCTAAGTCATCTGCAAAAAAAGTCAAACAAACAAACAAATAAATTGATGTTGTGTGACCTGTGTCACAAACAAACAAATATCAACATCTTAGCTAATTTCATTGTAACTTCATAAGTAAGTTCATAGCTAACATGATGTTGTGTGACCTGTGTCACACACTGAGTAGGCATTGGGGGGGTTCCTCTTGGAATAACCTAAATTGAAAACCAAAGTAAGGTAATAAATATGCATATCAATATCATAAATTGATAGAGAAAACAAATAAAAATCACAAATGAAAAGGCAAAACAAATAGAAAAACTTACTTGTGCATGGTTGGCCTTCCCCTTGCCTCTCCCACTTGAACTTCCCTTCCCAGCTGAACTTCCTCTTGTGGTTGTATTTCCCCTTCTAGCTGAACTGTCCCACCCACTTGAATTGCCTCTACCACTTGCATTGTCCATCTTAGCTGAACTACCTCTCCCACTTGAATTGCCTCTACCTCTGCCCCTACTCACAGATCTGCCACTGCCCCTACTAGTAGTTTTGGCACTGCCACCTTGGATGTGCCATCGCCTCTACCAAAGAGCAGATGCTTCACCCCTGACTGGACCTCTTTGGCAAGTTCTCTTGTTGTGTCCAAATTGCATGCACCATTTGCATCTCAAGGTACTAGACCTTTTGCTCTGACTTGTTCCAGCTGGTGGCTCATGAGCAGTCATCTTTCTTGAAGTCCTTAGCCTTCCTAGCAATCTTTTCAGTGGTGGGAGTTGTAAAGGGTCCCCAGGTATAAGTGTCTACATGCTATGGTCTAAGATGGGATGTATCATTCCACCATTGGCTCTCAAGTAAGTTGCCTTAGAATAGTAAGGGTGGACAAAATCTTCTATTTTTAACCCATCAGAAGAAATTGCAGCCACATCATGCTTGCATGGAAGGCCAGATATTTCCCATTGTCTACATACACAAGTCATAGCCCCAATATATCCTTCACCTCATACTCATTGCTTCCTGCATACTCCACTGTGCAAGTCCTTGACCATTTCAGTGTGACCTCAAGCTGTTTCTTCACATTCAATGTCACATTAGATTTCCATTGCATTGCCTTTTGGTACCTTATCTGAAACTTACCCATCAACTTGCACCTTATGCCTTCTAACATAGTTAAAATTGGCTGACTTCTCAAATTTCCTAACCAATTGTTGAAGGACTCTGTTATGTTATTTAAGATGTGATCACTTCTAATCCTACCATCAAATGCATGCCTAGACCTTCCTTCAACTGGAACCTTCTGCAACCAAATGAAAGCATCATTGTTCAGGTCCTTAATGGCTTGCATAACCTGATCATACTCCATCTGATTGTAAACCCTTGCTGCTCTCCAAAATTGCTTCCTCAAAATTAAACCAGGAAATTTGGCTCTGAAATTGTTATATAGGTGCATGTAACATCTTCTATGAGTTGCCTCTGGTATAATGTCACTCACAATCTTATCAAGGCCCTGCATACAAAAACAATGAAACATTAGTAACCATTAGAAGTTTAAAACTAGAGAATCAAGCATAATTATGTAAGTAAAGTAGTTGTTGAATATGTCAGTAAATTACCTTTTGTTGATCAAACATGATGGTCTATGGTCTAGAAGGTAGTGCATCTTCTATGATTGTTCTCAAGTTGTGCAAGAAAAAAGACCAACTGTCCTTGCATTCACCCTCTACTACTGCCAATGCCAATGGAAACAAGCCATTATTTCCATCTAAGACAACTGTTGAAATTAAAACACGACCATAGGGACCCTTCAAGTGACAACCATCTACCCCTATGTATGGCCTACATCCATTAATGAACCCTGCTTTCATTACATCAAATGATATGAAAATTCTTTGGAACAATGGATATTAAGGAATGGTAGGGTCTGGTTCTTCTCCATCTTCTGAGCCTGGGGTAAAGGGTATGTCATAATTTATGACCACCAAGCTGTCAGGGTTTGTTTTGTTGATTTCCTCAACATATGTTGGCAACAACACATATTGGCTCCCATGATCACCCTCTAGCTCCTCCTTGCACCTCCTTCTGGCTCTATACAGTTGCATTCTTGAAGCCTTAATCCCAAACATTTTATTTAGTTTCACTTGCATGGTATCTAAGCCCATGTATGGATTGTCCTTAAAACTTTCAACCATTTTTTTAGCAATCCAAGTTGATGTAGCTTCAGTGTTTGTGTTCATCCTGCTACATGTGTGAGTAGGTACTAAGGTTTTAATCTTATAGGTGATCCCATCTGGAAGTGGAGATGCATGAATTCTCTAAGGGCAGCCCTCAGCAAAGACAAAGGTCACATTTAGACTTCTCATTTTTGTCTCTTATTATCTTGAAACCAGTTTGCACTGTATAGTCCCTCAATGTAGCCCTGAAAGTATTCATTTCTGGAAAAATCATCCCTTCTTCCAATACAACTTCTCCATCTTGATTCATATATGGCTCTTTCCCATTGTAGGTACCATCATACTTCATGCCTGGAAACCTCATCTCTTCATCATCTAGATAGTCTACTTCATCATCATAATCATCATTAGTAGTAGAATATGGCACTTCATCATCACCAAATTGGTAATCACTAAGTTCAGTATCATCATCTTCACTTGAGCACTCATTATCATCATCACTCAAAATCTCATAGCCATCTGATTGTTTTTCATCCTCAGCAGTTGCATTCCAATCCCTATCCTCATCACTAAACCCATAAACATTGTCCTCATGGTACTCTTCATCTACATCTACAGTATGGTAGTCTTGCTCTACATTTACAGCATCTACTCTATGATTTTAATTTCCAACATCACTTTTATGTCCACCATCACTCATTCCAATAGAATATGCTATGTCTACATACAAGTTAATTGTTTTACTCCTACCTTGCACATAAAACATGTCTAGCACATTAAGATCATTTTCTACTAATCTCCTTGTGTCAGTACCAGGCATATCACAATGCAATGTGATTGCTATTGCTTCACTACAAGAAATGTGAGAGAGGACTATTGCAGTTACATCCTTCAAGGCATCAATGTAGCAATACATATTTGGGTCCACATCATACACTTTTCCCACTTTCCCTTTGTAGTTAATGATTAAATCAAAATAAGTAAATGCAGCCATACTGTGATCATAATGATGTACCAATTAATTCCTAACATGTATTGTACTCAACAATTAATTGAATAAAAGAAAAAAAAAATTGAAGAAAAGCCCTAATAACACTATAATGAAGAAAAGCCCAAATTCACAAGAAAAAGAAGAAAAATGATGTAAAAATTAACTCCTAAGATGTACTGTACTCAACAATTAATTGAAGAAAATATGAAAACATGAAGAAATCCCTAAATTACACTATAATTATACTAATATTAAACAATCATAAGTAAAACCCAAAAAATCAGAAATTCATTCTAAACACACATCTCATGAATAACACCCAGAAAATCATAAATTCATAAATTTTCAACAAATTCCTTTTTTTCCAATCAAAAATTTTGCAAATCAAATAAAATCCTTTTTTTTCCAATTAGAAATTTTGCAAATCAAATAAAAGCCCTAAACATACATTTCATAAATAAAATCAAAAAAATCAAAAATTTATATTAAATCCCTACATTACACTATTCTTATAGTAATATTCAACAAATTCCTTTTTTCCAGTCAGAAATTTTGCAAATAAAATATAAACTCTAAATATATATTTTCAAGGAAAACCATTTTCACATACATTTCATCAAATCAAACACAGAATAGAAACAAATTTGTAAGAAAAAAGATGGAAAAAAAAATCGAAAATCATCAACTCAAATTAATCATATTCGAAGCTTACCGAGTTCGAAATCTTACCTGGAAGCCGTAACAGCAACTTCTCACCGATGAAACTCTTTTACATTGTGTACTGGCAACGACGATCGGTTCAAAATCGAATAGCTTCTTCGTTTTCTTCACACAGATCAACCTTGCTTTACGTTCTTACTTTCACCTCCTTCTCTCTTCTTTCTCTGAAGAATTCGATTTGTATTGTGAATGTATTGATTAGGGATTTTGTGAACGAAGGGCTTTTTGGTCTTTTTGCAAGCAAAAACAAGGGTAACATGGTCATTTTCTATTGGATAGTAACGTCGTTTGTGCAAAATAGATGAAATGGGAGAATCTTGACATTGTCAGGTAAAGTAAGGGGGGTTACTGTAATTATTCAAATCACAGAGGAGGTCCCTGTATTTGTCAGAAACCTCAGGGGAGATAAATGTAATTTACTCAAAAAATTTCTAAACTCTCTCTCCCAAAATAATTTTTAAAAACTACTCTATCAAAACTAAACCAAACATATGTATTTAAAATCTTCTGTGCATCTAAATTTTTTCTTTGTGATTTGTTTACTGTCTTCATTCTGTTGTGGGTTGTTTTCACATTATGTGTACCTTCCCCTCCCCCACCCCCCCCCCCCCCCCCCCCCCCCCCCAAAACCAAAAAAAAGGGACCAAGAATATGTAATCAGAAATATCTCAACCTTCTTCTTTTTTTCTTTTTTTATTTTCTTCTTTTCCCTTCTGTTTCTCTTGATTGCTATCATGAAATAAAGATTTTTGTTTAGAAAAAAGATATATAGGCTGCACAAGCATATGCTTATTGATGCACAAAAATGTGTAGAATTAAGGAATATGAATAAATTACACTGACACTCTCTTAGGTTTCTATTTAACACGGATTTTCCTCCCATATTTAAAAAATTATATTCTCTTCTCCGAGGTTTGTAACCTTATTACAAATCATCTTTAGATTGCTAATGTCATGTCTTAAAATTTTTTAAATGACTATCTTGTTATTTTTTTTACCATTTATTCTTTCTATCATCATGACTACATTCTATAACTTTTCATTATTAAATTTTACCTGAACATATTCTTATTGAGTGAGGATATACAAACATAAATTTTATATAAAATTTTCAAGCACAATGATATGACTTAATAGTGACATTTCACTTCAAAACAAAACACTCATAAACATGATCTATATTTACAACAATATCACTATCACAATATTTTTATGATTTTTTTGTATAAATTTTTATATATGAATATAATTTTTTATTTTTATTTCCACCACTATATCTAGATTAGATCAATTTAATCTTGATATATTTTCAAAGTATAAAATTTGTACAAAAAACTTTTAAAAAATCCATTGAATACAACAAAATAATAAAATAATGTATTGTATTTTTGTATTTTTTTATATTTAGTGAATTTTTAAAAAAAATATATAAAATATTATACATCTTAAGTATATCTAGATCAGGTATATCTAAAAAATAAAATAAAATATTACTTAAAATATTAAAAAAATTCAATAAAAAAAATATATATGAAAAATAAAAAATCTCAATTTTTTGTGTGAGTTAAATTAAAGAAGATGATTTTTATTTATCTTGAAATGACATGAATAAAATATTTGTATTATTTTATTATTTTATATATATAAAGGTTAAAGGACAAATATGTCATTTTAATTTGATAGAGGGTAAGTGTAATTTTTCAAATGTGATAGGAAATCTGTATTAAACAGAAACATCAAAGGTTGTTAATGTAATTTACCCTAAGAATATTAACTCAACAAGAATAAGCACAAATTAAAAAAAAAATAAAAAAAAAATAGCGGATTGCATATGTAAAATTATAGTTCCGTGAACGATAATCAATAATATTATAAATTTAAAAGTTTTATCTAAAAAAATAGTGGATCGCATATGTAAAATTATAATTTCATAAAAAATAATCAGTATAAATTTAGAAATTTTATCTAAAAATATTAATATATATAATTCAAATTCATTTTACACTTAGATTCCACAATACATATTTTTAATCTTAACAACTTATGGGATCCAAAGTCTAAGGTCTTAGCCTTTCTGAAAGATTAGTGGGTGACACAGGCAATACGTGTGCAATTCAGATAACTAATAATAAAAACAAATAATAAAGAATTTAATATCATAATATGTATATTGCTTAAGTGATAAGTATGTTGTTAATGAAATCCAAGGTCTTGTGTTCAAAATTTACTTACGTTGTGTATAATAATTTTTTTTGTTTATTTTAACATATATAAAGTTATCATATGGCATGGGGAGAAGAAAGTTTCAATAAACCAATTTAAACCTTCCCTTAATAATAATAAACCAATTTAAACCTTCCCTTAATAATAAGATAGATAATAATAAGTTGAATAATTCCTTTCTAACTATATGACATCAATCAATTAGGTCTGGTTTAGTTGATCATCATGACTCTTCTAAGGGTTTAATCCCAAAGAGTAAGTCAATTTTTCCTTAGGGAGAGTTGAATTAGGAAACATGCATTTCGTGCTTTGTAAGGGTAGGAAAACTTACTCCTATACATATTAATCTAATAATTAACAATTGATAAACAAAAATAAAAACAAAAACAAAAAACTATATAACATCATTCTATTGATTTTTTTTTTTCTTGAAAAAAAAAATTAGAAAAGACTAAAAAGTAAAAGGGCAAATTACACTAACAGTCCCTATAGTTTGGGACTTGTATCACTTTAGTCCTTGACTTTTTAATTGTGACATATTTGACTGTGAATTTTGAATCTTGTTTTAAATAAGGACAATTAAAGATATCATTGCTTAATTTCAATGACAAAATCGTCAATTTAATAAAATATAAACTAATTTGACAAAAATAAATGTCAAAAAAATATTTTTAAATTTTTAAAAATTATTTATATCTATCAAAAAAAATTATGTAAAATTAATAAATCTTTTAGATATTTATTTATTTATTTTACCAAATTAATTTTTATTATGTATGTGAATGATTATCATTTAATGAGTGATTGTTAGGATTTTAATGTGTAATCGATATATTTAATATATGAAATATTTTTAGTTTCGAATGTTTTGATTTAATGGATTATTCTAATAATGATATCAAAGTTGTCGCCATATTTGACTTTTAATAAAATAGAAACTAATTTAATGAAAATAAAAACAATCACCCATTATATGATTATCATCCAAACACATAATAAAAATTAATTTGGTAAAAAAATAAAAAAATAAATGTCTAAAAGATTTGTCAATTTTACATAATTCACTACAACAAATTTGAGATTTAAAGACGAAACAAATTTGTCCCAAAATGTATATATTTCGTCACCCAAACTAATTACGATGAAAATTTTTCGTCACCCGTTTTGTTGCCAAAGCCTCGTCGCTAAAGGGTCTCAGAGACGAAAAAACAATTTCGTCATTGAAAATGACAAATTTGTGACGAATTTTTTTGTCTCCAATATGCTCTGTTAGCGACAAAATATTTTGTCATTAAAAGAAGAAATTAGAGACAAAAGTTTTTGTCACAAATATAAGAAATAGAGACGAAATAATTTTGTCACGTTTAATATAAACGAAGACGAAATTTTTTTGTCAAAGAAACTACCAATAGAGACAAAACAAATTCATCATTAAAAATGATAAATTTGTGACGAATTTTTTTATCTCCAAAACACTCTGTTGGGAACATACTTGTAAGTAATTAGCGACAAAATATTTTGTCATTAAAGAAAGAAATTAGAGACAAAAGTATTTTGTTATAAATATAAGAAATAGAAACGAAATAATTTTATCACGTTTAATATAAATGAAGACGAAATTTTTTTTGTCAAAGAAGCTACCAATAGAGACAAAATCAAATTCATCATTAAAAATGATAAATTTGTGACGAATTTTTTTGTCTCTAATACACTCTGTTGGGAACATACTTGTAAGTAATTAGCGACAAAATATTTTGTCATTAAAGGAATAAATTAGAGACAAAAAAATTTCTCATAAATATAAGAAATAGAGACGAAATAATTTTGTCACGTTTAATATAAACAAAGACGAAAATTTTTTGTCAAAAAAACTACCAATAGAGATAAAAACAAATTCATCATTAAAAATAATAAAACAATGTCAAAAAAAATTCGTCACACATTGAGGGTATACTTATGATTAACATTTGACATTTGACACAATACATAATTCATTAACATTCGACACAATACAACTATTCTAAGTTTTCATTCACAAGTCACATCCATCTAGCATAACAATTTGAAACAATACATAATTCAGATTTACAGCATCAGGAAAATTGCTTAATCCACTAAGTTGTCTTGATAGCCAATCAAAAAGATCCTTGCGCCCTTCCGTGCCAAGCTTCGCATCCATCAAAGCATTAGTGATGTAAGGCACCTAATAAAGAAACAGAATTGGAAAATTTATCAGAGAAGCATGATAAATAAATAAAATTAATTAAAAAATAAACGAAATAGAGAAATTGGAACCCAACCATTTTGTCGAGATGAACAGCAGCAAGCCAAGCATCTAAAGTAGTCAGAGTGCTTTCTCTCATATGTTTTTTATTGTCACCAAGGCATTTCAAAACATCTGACAGTATACCTTGCAAGAAACAACTTCCCAATAATTTTACAAAATAATTTTGACCTTTTGTAAAACTATTGCAAAAAGAATATTATAGAGAATCTCTTATTCCATAAAAGTCTACCTATAAATAGTGATTCATAAAGCCAACAACTATTAATGGCACCAGACCCACAAACCATTAGTTATAGATATTGGTGTAGATATTGGACTATGAGCATAACCTACCTTCAACCATCCTCAGCAAACAGGGCTTTAGAGAAACAACCTCCAACCTATCATTCAATCTATGTCCTTTAACCTGGTCCCAAAAGACAAACAAAAAAGTAATAATTAATTAAAATTTGTAAATAAACATTCATAAATATATGTATGTATATCAAGACTTACCTCATGGCATAGAGAATAGTTTGATTTTGAAATACTGATCTGTGCTATATGCTAATTATATTTTTAGCAGAGAAACATCCAGATTATATAAAACACACAAACCTGATCATCCAAAATGCAGCTAGACTGGCCACCTGCGTTTCACATAGAATATTCCTCAAAGGCTTGAGATATCTGTGAAGGACAAAATGATGTGGGGTTAAGTAAAAAATTAAGAAGATAATTTCTATACACAAGATTGAAATCAATCAACTTATAATCTGTTTCCCTTAGGGTGCAATACTCATTTATGGACAAATCTTTTATGTAATGAATTCACATTTCATCAATAATACATGAAACATCACTGTACAACAAGTGATTTGGTAATGTCACGAGATTCTCAAGAAGCTGTGTAGAACAAATCCCCCCGCCAATGAATGAGAACTAAACTGAACCTTTTTTCTCTTTTTGTCTTCCTCTCCCTAGGAAGGAGGGCTTCACAAGAGTTTCCAACGAATCAATCCTAGAATGGAGACAGCTTCTCATACTGATTCACTGTTATATGTTTTTTAATCCAACATTCAATCTATATTCCACAATTCAGTCAATAGATCTTGATCTGACCAGCCATCTACAATTCCATTCAGAATAGAAAAACTCTCATGTAATATTACCAAAGAGTCAATTTTATTTTTATTTCTTCTACATCTAAAGGGACAGTTTTAGTATCATGAAATAGAAAAAAAAATAGTAATTTGTTAGTAACATTTTTCTCTCAATCTCTTCACTTTTAGAGAGATTCAAAATGGGAATTTTAAGAGTAAGTCTCTCCATTTTTCTCTATGGATATTTTTAATTGTGCTTGTTTTCTCTAAAGATCTAAAAATAATGTTTGCTAAATCTTCTTCCTCAATCTCTAAACAACTGTGTCCATTTTGATGGAAAATATAATGGTAGCAGTTTAGTCCAAAACAACATGGAGAGTATAATGCAATAAATTTACATTTTTGTTTAATTTTCGTGTTAGGTGTGTTTGTGTGTGTGATAACTTGGCCTAGTGATAACTTGGAGACTAGAATGGCGAAGTACCTCCAATAGGCTGAAATACCATTTGAGGGAATGTTAATTGCTTAAAATCATAGATTGACACGGATTAATGCTTCCTGGGATGCACTAACATTGAAGATCTATTAGATCTAATTGAATATGCATGATCAGTTACTGACAAATAAGCAGCCTTTGAAAGCAGAGCCAGGCGCATAGAGAGAGGGAAACCAAGTAAAGAAATCAAATTGATATAATAAATAAGAAGGCAGCTAGGATGCACCAGAGGTTGTATTTTCTAACCACTTGGTCCATATAAATGCTGGCATTAGTTACCCGCTCACATTTAGTTGCTTTAATTTAGAAAAAGTGTGACAAGTAGATAAAATCTGGGTAAGTATATGGCTTAATAAAATCTATACATATTGGAGAGACGAAGGCAGTAGATTACTTCAAGTTTCACCTTGATATCAAAATAGTAAGCAATGTAATCACCTGAAATAAGATTTATTTTGAGTTGAAATTCTAGACACGGCTGAACTTCCGTGTGTAGGTAGTTAGTAACATTTTTCTCTCAATCTCTCGACTCGAGGACGCCCCATTGTAATTCATCTTCTGACCTTGCAGTAGTTGATTCACTCTCCTACTCCTCAAATTCCCCTGAATCCACACAACACAATCAATCAATACACACACACACACACATACATACATACATACATACATAGACACGGATGCATGCATCGGCAGCAGATAAAGAGTTGTGATGATAGTATTACCTGTTTGGGAGAAGTGAGGATCGAGGCGGTGGAGATAGCATTCGCGGAAGCCATTTCTGTGTGTGAGTGTGTGTGGATAAGGAAAGAGTTGAGCGGAGAGTACACTGTGTTAGCGTTAGGGGGGGTTTGGAAATTAGGGCTTTTCTTTTGGTGAATTTTCTGTTTGAGCGTGAAAAGAAAGAGAGGGAAAACGAAATCAGAGATAGAGTTTTGTGGGAAATTCGAACATTGCGAAATTTGGAAGGGAGGTAAAAAGGAAAATGATTTGGAACTCTAAAACTACCCCTAATCTCCTTAATTTTTAATTTAGGCAATTGAGTTTTTTTATTTTTTGTATATTTTTTAAATTTTAAGTAATTTTTATTTTTTTATATTTTTAGATGCACTTTGCTTAGATGTATCTAAAAAGTAAAATATTTGTCAAAAAAAATTTAAAAATCAATAAATACACAAGCATATGAAAAATGTACTAAATTTTCGTATATATATATTTTTATAGTATTTACTGAATTTTATAAATATATTTTTTTTTCACAAATATTATATTTTTAAAGTGTATTTATGTGTGGTATATTTAAAAATTAGAAAAAAAAATGCTTAGAGAGAGAAGAGGGATGATGAGAGACAGAACTGAGAAAGAGAGAGAGGAGGGGATGATGAGAGAGTGAAATGGGAGGGGACTGGGAGAGTAGTAGAATAATTAATAACAATTGGCCACTAAATATTTTAGGCGCTAATTCTGTTTTTAATCACTCCAAAATTTGAAATCTCCCTCCAACTATTTTAGGCTCTATTTAGTTTTAGATTTCAAATTAATATAGGAGTGTGGTATAATATTTTAATAAAGGATGCAATTTTATCATAGTTAAATTTTTTATGCAAATTATGAAAACAAAAAAGATTGAAATTTAAAATTTAAGTCTCACAATTTTATCACAATTTATTTATTATTTAAGTTCAATGTCAGTCATGCCAGTGATGAGCAAAAAACAAAAAAAAGAAACTGATTTCATTAAAGTTAGGGGAGGACATCCCCGATTACAGAGACTCAAAAAAAAAAAAAAAAAAAAACATATATACAAAAAAAAAAAGAAATACAAAAAAACAAACCCAGAAAAATTAAAAAAAAAATAAAATACAAAGTCCAGAAAAAGAAATAAAAAAAAAAAAAACAGATCATTGTTCTTCTTCTTCTTTCTTCCGACGCCGAAGCTCTTCTCTTTGTCATCGGCCTTGAAGGCCTGCCTCAATGTTTCCTAAGAAAAGAGTTCACTTTTCGCCGACCATCAAAGGAAAAGTACGCCATTCAACCGGGTCCGCATAAATGGTCTGTCGTTTACCTCTCTACTCTCCATGGAGGTAGTCTTCGCTTTCATTCTTTGTTCTTCGCCAAGACAAACCTCCGCTCGTGCATCCCTATACATCTGCTGAAGCAGATTAAGTTAGGCATTAACCCGATGTAGCTCACTCGTCCTGTTTTGCAGACGGTGAGACAAATTAGTGACCGCGGCCACTGTTTCCATACACGACTTCAGTGTGAGGTGGTTAGCATCAATATCAGTTTGAGTAGCCATCACTTGCTCAACTGATAGTGTAGGAAGACTGGGATGAGTAAGAGCAGGGGCACATGCCAGTGATCTACAAAAACTAAACTGATTTTATTGAAGTCAGGAGAGGACATCCCCGATTACAGAGACACAAAAAAAAAAAAAAAAAACACAAAAACAAAAACAAATAAAAAAAAAACACAAACAAATTAAAAAAAAAAAAAACAAAAAATACAGAAAAAAAAAGAAAAAAACCATACAAAAAACAAGCCCAGAAAAAAATAAAAACAAAAAAAAAATAAAAAGCCCAGAAAAAGAAATAAAAAAAAAAAAAAAAGATCTTGTTCTTCTTCTTTCACGGTTACCACATGCCAACTTCACTTACTTCGCTCTTGGTCAGCCGAGCTCTTCCTCTTTGTCGTCACCAAGGCCCTCGCTCCAAAGATTTCCACCAAGAATGACCACAAGTGTTTGTTTCAGAGTCGGCCCGCCGACCATCAAAGGAGAGGTACGAAGGTCCCCCAAATCGGGCCATAGAGGTGGAGTGCCTTTTCAACTCCTTGTTTTCAGCCTTCAGCTCCTTGTTTTCAGCCTTCAAGGCACAGATCTCTGCCCGTGCATCTCTGTACATGCACTGTCTCCATACAGGACTTCAACGTATAGTGGTTGGCCTCGATATCATTTTGAGTAGCCATCACTTGCTCAACTGATAGTGTGGGAAGACTAGGTTGAGTCAGATCAGGGGCACTTGGCCCAGAGGAGCTCGATGGACCGGTAAGATCCGGAAAGAGAGAGAATGGGCAAGACGAAGCCATGTATAAGAGAAGAGAAGGCAGAAATGGCAGAAAAGAAGGGTCACAGAAGAATGGCAGAAAATAGAAGAGGAAAAGAAGAAGGAGGAGGAAGATGGAAGAGTAATGGAGGAGAAGAAGAAGAAGAAGAGAGCGGTTAAGAAGAGTGATGAAGATACTGAAGAGAAGAAGAAGACGAGAGAGAAAGACAAAGGAGGGAGAGAGCCGAGGAGAGCCTGCAAATCGAGGCCTGCTTTTTGTCGGCCAACTGACGCAAAAGCTGGGCCTCGTGTCAAACGCGTGTATCGAAAGAAGAGAGAGACGCAGGAGAGTTGTGTACGCATTTAAAGTTGAAAATTTATTTGTTTCATTTTTATTTTAATGAATAAAAAATTATTCTTATTTTTTTACTTTGGTAGAAGTAGGGGTAATATTTTAATGAAAAATATTTTCCATAAATTTTATAAATTGGTTTTTGTTTATTTTTAGAAAAACATAAATTACAAACGCGTTTGGTTTGAACAAAGTGTTTTTAAAAAAATTAAAATATAAACTAAAAAACATGTTTGTCTAGGCCTAAAATATTTATATTTATTTTTTTTATTATTTATGACGATGGGATCATACACATTATAATTGAAAAAATAAATTATTGGAAAAAAAATAATTGAAAAAAAATAATTGAAAAGAGATGAGAGAGATAGAGAAGAAAGATGAGTGAAAGAGAGAGAGAGAAGAGAATGATCAAATGTGAGAGAGAATAAACTTCAGTGCGAAATAGAAGAGATGGTTTATAGAGATTGTTTTCTCGAGTCACAGCTTCAATACTTGTGAGAGAGGAGACTCAAGTGCGAGAGAGAAATGAGGATTTGTAGAGGGTGTCTTTTCGGGTCACGACTTTAGTATTTGTGTGTGTGTGAAAGTAAGTGATTAAGGTAAGAGCCTCTCTTAGTTTCTGACAACATTTTAATAAAGAGAAATAATTAGTGAGAAAATATTTTCGTCTCAAACTCATATGTTCATTGCCTAATCAACAAAAATACAAAAACAATGTTGTGTGGGGATGGAGAATTTATTGGTGATGAAATATTTTCGTCTCCTTCAACTTAACCTTATGAGACGAAAATATATTCGTCGCACAATCAATCAAAATGCAACACAACACATGAAAAATTTATTAGTAACGAAATATTTTCGTCTCCCAAAACATATCCTTCCGAGACAAAAATATATTTGTCGCCTAATTAACAGAAAGATAAAATGAGCATGAAGGGTTTATTGGTGATGAAATATTTTCGTCTTCCACAACTTAATCTTATGAGACGAAAAATATATTCGTCACGCAATCAATTAGAATTTATTAGTGACGAAATATTTTCGTCTCCCACAACTTATTCTTCTGAAACAAAAATATATTTGTCGCCTATTTAATAGAAAGATGAAATGACATTGTCTGCATGATGGAGTGTTTATTGGTGACGAAATATTTTCGTCTTCCATAACTTATCCTTCGCAGACAAAAATATATTTGTCGTCTAATAAATAGCAATATGCAACGACATCGTTTAATAGGTATGGAATTTATTGGCGACGAATTACGTTCGTCACAAAAAAAAATATATATTTTGTGACAAAAAATGTTTGTCTCCAATGAGCTAAAATAATTCACGCCAATGCAAATGAAATTGGCGCCTCATTTTTGCACACGAAATTTTGTTTTCGTCTCCTATACTTTTGAGAAAAATTAAAACAAACGACAAAATTAATATTTCGTCATCTTTGGGTTAAATTTTAAGACAAAAAAATTTTCGTCACCAAATTTTGTCACAATAGCCCAGATTTCTTGTATTTTTTATTGATTTTAAGCATTTGGTGACGAAATTTGGTTTTCCTCTCTAAAAATAATACATTTGGAGACGAAATTATTTCCTCTCTAAAATTTTTTACAATGGTGACGACAAATTTCGTCTCCAAAATGGCGCCAAATCTTCCACCAAATTTTCCAAGAGCGGGAAATTGTTTTGTGACGAAAAATAAAATTTAAAGACGAATAAAATTTTCGTCACCTATTGTTTTATTTGATTTTAAGCATTTGGTGACGAAATTTGATTTTCCTCTCTAAAAATAATACATTTGGAGACGAAATTATTTCCTCTCTAAAATTTTTTACAATGGTGACGACAAATTTCATCTCCAAAATGGCGCCAAATCTTCCACCAAATTTTCCAAGGGCGGGAAATTGTTTTGTGATAAAAATAAAATTTAGAGATGAATAAAATTTTCGTCACCTATTGTTTTATTTGATTTTAAGCATTTGGTGACGAAATTTGATTTTCCTCTCTGAAAATAATACATTTGGAGACGAAATTATTTCCTCTCTAAAATTTTTTACAATTGTGACGACAAATTTCGTCTCCAAAATGGCGCCAAATCTTCCACAAAATTTTCCAAGGGCGGGAAATTGTTTTGTGACGAAAAATAAAATTTAGAGACGAATAAAATTTTCGTCACCTATTGTTTTATTTGATTTTAAGCATTTCGTGACAAAATTTGGTTTTCGTCTCTGAAAATAATATAATTGGAGGCGAAATCTTATTTTCATCACTAAAACATGCATATTTGGAGACTAAATATTTTTTCGTCACGCGTTTTCGTCACCATAGACCTTTTTTGTTGTAGTGATTTTATCTTTAGTAAGTAGAAATAATTTTAAAAAATTGAAAAATATTTTCTTGATATATATTTTGTTAAATTAGTTTATATTTTATCAAATTGACGATTTTGCCCTTGAAATTAAGCAATGGTATCTTTAATTGTCCTTATTTGGAATAAGATTCAAAATTCAGGATCAAATGTGTCACAATTGAAAAGTCAGGGATCAAAGTGACACAAGTCTTAAACTATAGGGACCGTTAGTGTAATTCGTCCAAAGTAAAAAATAGTTATCTTTTTTTTGTTTTTTATTTTTGGATTTTTTATTTTTATTTATATTTTACTATTTAGATTCCCTCCACACAAAACAAACTAACAAATTTAAAAAATTAACATAATTCTAAAAGACAAAAAAAGTGTAGCCACTACAAGAAAAAGCATCTTTGACGACTAAAAAAAGTACCTTTGGTCGCTGAAAGTATAGGTTTTGGCGACTAAAAATAATTTAGTAGCCAAAAGTAAAATTTTTGGCGACTAAAAAAATTTAGTAACCAAAAGTATAGGTTTTGGCGATTAACAATTTGTTTGGTTGCCGATATAAGGCTTTTACCGGCTAAAAATATTTTAGTAGCCAAAAGTGAGATATTGGGCGATTAAAAAGATGTTTAGTAGCCAAATGTGATGCTTTTATTGACTAAAAAAATTTTAGTAGTCAAAAGTGAGGCTTTTGGCTACTAAAAATAATTTAGTAGCCAAAAGTGAGGCATTGGCGACTAAAAAAATGTTTAGTAGACAAATGTGATGCTTTTACCGACAAATAAAATTTCAGTAGCTAAAAGCGAGGCTTTTTGATGACTAAAAACAAATTTAGTCGCCAAAAGTAGTAATTTTAGCGCTAAATTAAATTTTTTAGCGTCTAAAAAAATTAGTAGCCAAAAGTATAGAATTGGCGACTAAAAAGAAGTTTAGTTGCCAAAAGTGGTCTCTTTTTTTTTTTAGTAATTTATTTTTACATAAATTATGTTCAATAAAAAAATAATTATATTTATATATATACTTTTATATTAATACGGGTCTATGTACTATATAAATAATATATGTTGCATATATAATCATATGGTATTATAGAGGCATAGTGGAAAGAGTGTTGTATAAGGTTTATGTTGTGGGAGGTTGATGGTTCAAATCTCCACAATAGCTGATGAGAAGCTAGTGACTGTAAAATTTTTTTTTCCACAAATGACCTTTTGGCGACTAAAAGGTTTGGTCGCCGATTCCTTGAGTAATGGTCGGTAAATGTATAATTTTAAAAAATAAAATTGACTATTGGCGACCAATAATTTAGTAGCCAAAACATTTATTTTTGCTGACCAAATAAAATTTAGTAGCTAAAAGGTAACATTGCCGACTAAAAAAAATAGTAGCCAAATGTTGCACTTTCAGCGACCAAACACGCGTTTAGTCGCTAAAACATTCGCCGATAGGGTTTAGGCGACTAACTTGGGGACAAAAAAATTTAGTCGCTAAATGTTATCAACGACTAAAAATCCGACCTTTGTCGACTAATATTTTGGTCGGCAAAACTGTTTATTTCTTGTAGTGAGCCAAACACCCATTATAATAATGTTGTGAAGTAATCTTGTTTCACTATAAAACAATTTCCACCGGCCTAAGAGTAGAATGGAGGCTGCAAATCAAGATTGTCAAAAGTAGCAGCTGCAAATCAAGTTTGTCGTTTGAAATTTGTTGCCTTAGCCATAGTTGCACTTAATGCGTTCACATTGTTAGTTTTATCTATATATAACTATTGTATTATGAGAGTTCAATGTGTGGGAAAAAGAAGAGAGTTAGAGAGTTTTTCCTCTCCTCAGTATATCCTAAACATTTGAGTTAAATAATCTGTTTTTCTGATTATACATTCTCTCTCTCGTATTTGTTTTTATTTTGTGAACCACCATAAGTGGTTTGCATCCCATTCCCACCAACAGTGGTATCAGAGCCGGTTTTGTGCGTTTTCGGAAAAATAGAGTGTTTTTCAAAAATTGCCCAGAAATCAAAGTGGTCAAAATCCATTTTTGATCACATCAGCTTGAAGCTCGAGACGAGAAGAGCATAACTGTGAAAACCGCGTCGAAAAAGGATTTCGGACAACTTCACACGCTCCACAAGCGCCACTGACACCATTCTCACGCGCTCACGCTCTGCCAGAGGGATAGAGACAGAGTAAAGAAGAATTAAGTTAAATAATATAACATGAGCTTTAAAAACGCAAGAACTTGTCTGGCAAAGTGGTTGACTCTCTCTTCTAAATTCCAAGGACCAACGTTCGACACTCGGTAGCTGCATTTCAAAATTAATTTTTGTTTTGACAAGCCAAAGTCCGAGCCGCGCCACCAAGCCGCAGACTGAGCCGAGCCGCCAAGCTGCTGACGTCAAGCTGACGTCATCTGATCCGATAAATTATCCGGTGCTTCTCAGAAGTCCCAGATTCCGTCGATCTGAGCCGTTCAATTATTTTTTGCTACAACTAAGTCATTTGAAATCCATTTTTGGTGATCCAATAGTACGCAGACTGAGCTGAGCCGCTAAGCTACTGACGTCAAGCTGACGTCATCTGATCCGAAAAATTATCCGGTGCTTCTCAGAAGTCCCAGATTCCGCCGATTTGAGCCGTTCAATTATTTTTTGCTACAACTAAGCCGTTTGAAATCCATTTTTGGTGATCCAATAGTACTTTCCAACTATTTCGAATATTCTAGACACATCTGTACGGTCAGAATTTGCAAATTTCATTCTAAAAATTTGCAATTTTTTAAAGACAACCAATAGCCAACACAAACAACTTCTTTCAGCCCCAGTTTCCAAAACTCAACTAGGATAACTATGAAAATTGGAGTATTCAAATGCAAGTCCTACTAGCCTCACAAGATTTGTGGGAGTTAGTGGATCGAGGATATGACGAGCTAGCTACTCTCGAAGATGAAGGAAGTTTAAATGATGCTCAGAAGACGGCATTAAAAGATTCAAGGAAGAGAGATAAAAATGCCTTATATCTACTCTATCAAGGCATTGATGAGTCAAGTTTTGAGAAGATTTCAGCAGCAACAACCTCTAAAGGGGGATGGAGTATTCTTCGCAATTCACATTGTGGAATTGAGAAGACGATCAGAGTTTGACTCTAGGTGTTACGTGGCGAATTCGAGATGTTGCACATGAATGAGAATGAGTCAATTTCTGTTTACTTTAACAGAACATTGACCATTGTTAATCAGATGAGAAGATATGGAGAGAAGATGGAATCTCTTCAAGTGATAGAGAAGATTCTCCGATCACTCAGACCCAAGTTCGAGCACGTGGTTGTAGTAATAGAAGAGTCCAAGGATCTCAGTGCCATGACCACCGATGAGTTGATGGGCACACTTGAGATTCATGAATAAAGGATCAACAAGAAGACTCCCTTAAGTTCCCTAGAGCAAGCTTTTCAATCAAAGCTGTCTTTCAGAGATGATAGAAATGAGCAAAGAGGGAATCACAAAGAAGTAGAGGAAGAGGTCGTGATTACAATAACCGAAGTTCTGGTTTTCGAGGAAGAGGCGGAAGAGGTCCAGCCAAAGGAGGAAGAAGTCAACCACACTTTGCTTCAAGAGGAAGAGCAAGGGGTAGAGGAGGTGGTTATAACAACCGAACAGGAGTTGACAAAAGCAATGTTCAGTGCTACCAGTGCCACAAGTTCAGGCATTACAGCAATGAATGCCGAAGTAGAGCAACAATAGAAACCGGAGAGCAAGCAAATTTTGCTGAGCAGGAAACAAACAAAGTTGTATCTACAGTCCTGTTTGTCCACCATGGAGACATTGAAAACCAAAACAATGTTTGGTATCTAGATTCGGGAGCTAGTAATCACATGTGTGGTAAAAGAGAGTTGTTCGTTGAGCTTGACGAGACTGTACAAGCATAAGTCTCATTTGGTGATTCTTCAAAGACTCCAGTGAAAGGAAGAGGTAATATTCTGATCAAGCTCAAGAATGGAGATCATGATTACATCTCCAATGTTTATTATGTTCCTGCCATGAAGAACAATATTTTGAGTATGGGACAACTCCTAGAGAAAGGATACGACATCAGCATGAAAGATTGCTGTCTTACCATCAAAGACAATCATAGTAATTTGATCGCTCGGGTGAGAATGTCTAAGAATCGGATGTTTGCATTAAACATTCAACATGATGCTACGAAGTATTTAAGTGCCATCATCAAAGACAAAGGCTGGCTATGGCATTTGAGGTTTGGACATCTCAACTTTGAAAGCTTGAAGCTATTGTCAAGCAAGAATATAGTGAAAGGGCTCCCTCATATTGCTCATACTAATGAAGTCTATGAAAGCTGCATTCTTGGCAAGCATCATAGAACTAGCTTTGCCAAAGAAGTGAAGTAGAGAGCAACGAAGCCGTTCGAGCTAGTGCACACTGATGTGTGTGGTCCATTGAAGCTAATGTCAAATGGACAGAATAGATATTTCTCACATTCATTGATTATTATAGTCGGAAAACATTGGTGTATTTTCTTAAAAGAAAGTCGGAGGTGTTCAGTATTTTCAAAGAATTCAAAGCTTTTGTAGAGAAGCAAAGCGGCTACTACATCAAGACATTGCGATCAGATCAAGGTGTACATCAGATACTTTCAAGAATAATTACAAAGAGCATGGAATCAAGCATCAAACAACACCATCCTATACACCACAGCTGAATGGTGTTGCTGAAAGGAAGAATCACACAATCTTAGATATGGCAAGGAGCATGTTGAAAGGAAAGGGATTGCCCAAGCAATTTTGGGTTGAAGTCGTATCATGTGCTGTGTATTTGTTGAACATATGTCCAACCAGGAGCCTTCATTCTATGACTCCAGAAGAAGCTTGGAGTTCACATAAGCTAAGTGTCAACCATCTCAGAATATTTGGGTGTGTTTCGTACACCAAGATTCCAGAAGCAAGAAAAACGAAGCTCGATGATAAGGGAGAAAAATGTATCCTTGTTGGATATGGAGATAGAACAATGGGATACAAGCTGTATAATCCCATTACCAGAAAAGTGATCATGAATAGAGATGTGATATTTGAAGAAGAAGAAGCTTGGAACTAGAATCAAGATGAAGTTGTTAAAGATGCAGAACTCATTCTTGAAGATGAAACATCAAAAGCCCCGGTTGAAATCACAAGAGAAGTTCAAGATGAGACACAAACTCCTCCACATAGAATACCAGCACCTAAATCGCCAGTTTCTGTCACGACCCAAACCCGCCCCTATGGGTTTAGCATCAGAATCGCCAAGAATCCGAGATTACCGAAGGCCCGCTAATGATGATACAATAAAGCAGTCTGGGGCATGGCGGAAGCCAATACAGTAAATAAACAATGTCCAATGAGCTGTGACAGTCTGTATGCAAAAAGATTTTTCATACATACATAGATATATACACAGTACAGAACAGTATGCACAATATTTACAGTCGTTCAGAACAGGGACCAAATCCCTATTAACAGTACGGTACAGTGCTATCAGTCTATGCAGTTATACAAAACAGACACAGGAACAGACAGGGGAAAATAAAAACACCCCTAAGCCGTAGCTCGGCAGGCTCAGAACCTCGCAGTGAGGCACAGTGGTTGGCTTGACAAAACTGGGAGTCTACATCGACGTCCCTAGCTCCGGTCTGGTGCCTGCACACCTACATATATATATATGAGCAGTGAGCTAAAGCCTAGTGAATAACATAAAGCGTAAAGGGGTTTAGAATGAATGTCCTTACAGTAATGAAAACAGTTCATTTCAATCAGTATATCAGTTGTTCAGTACAGTAAACAGTCATATGTGGTACATCCATTAGCATAACAGTAAACAGTAGGTCTTAGAAGATCAAACAGTAAATGATGGCCATCAATCAGTAAATAGTAGTGGTTCCAACGAGGGAACCGACAGAGATCTCTGTAATAGTAATAGTCAGTAACAGTAGTTGCTAAGGATGCCATAATACGGTTCAGAATATAGGACATACATTCATTCAATTAACAGTAGCAGTTCAGAAAACAGTACAGTTCAATTGTTCAGAAGATAATTATTTTTGAACATATCTTTACACAGTTGTTACTCACAGAGTTCTGGGCTACAGTAAGCTAGAGCGTCTCCTCGGAAAGCCAACCCTACACAGTTACAGATTGAACACACACTAAGCTACACAGTTGGGAAAGATAATAACTTCTAATTGCCTCGATGTGTTCTACATCTATATCCTGAATAAGATGCCTTAAATATGCCCTAGGAATGCCTAGGATGGAAAGAGGATGTAAAGATGCACTCAGAAAACATTTTAGTGAAACAGGGTCTCGCTTGAGCGCATAATTCCCCGCTCGAGCGTACATGCAAACAACGGTTCTCGCTCGAGCGTCACTTCCTACGCACGAGCGGACATGTGAAACAGTCAAAAGTGCTGGATACTCAAAAATCACGCTCGATTGGGCGCTCGATAGCCGGCGCCAAGACACCTGAGACCGCCGGCGCCATTACCACTTCGGCGGAAAGTAATCAGATGCAAAAGTACTAGGAGCACGAATTTCCCGCTCGAGCACCACTTTCCCTGCTCGAGCGGGAGTCCAAAATCTGGAATTTCCAGATTTGAACTTCCAAGCTCAAATCAAGCTTAAATGCATCAAATTTGATCCTCTTGGGCTAATTTTCTGGAAAAACACTTCAAAACTCATAATATCACATGTTTCAAAGATCAATTTGGCAAATCAAAGCCCAAGGGTGTTTAATTCAAACCAATTTTCATGAACATGCTACAAACATGACATGCATGAGTTTAAATCATTTCAAAGCTTTAAATACAAGCTCAAATGAGCCAAATCATTCAAGAACATGATGGTATCATGAACCTTAACTAGAACTTGTATATACATGCAACAATTATCCATGAAATCAACTTAAAACTCAACAATACTGACATGCTTGCATGGAATGAGCTCCAATTCAACATTATTTGACTCAATCTTGACTTAGATCACTAGAGGCTCATGAATCATGCAAGAAAAAGCTTAAACACAACAATGAGAGGTTGAATTTCTTACCTAAGTTTTCAATTAGAGGTGTAGGAGCTCAATTTACAATTATCTTCTAAAATCTCGAAGTCTTCAAGCAATTTACCCAAGAACAAGTCAATTCTCTCCCTCACTCTCTCTCTTGGTCGGCTATGACAAGAAAATGGTTGAAGAAAATGTTTTGAGCAATGCAAGAATAAGTCCCTCAACATTTGGTATAATGGCCCATTCAATGGTCTAATGGTAAAGAAGTCCAATACTTGCAATCTATCCATATTTAATCTAATTTAATCATACCAAATCAGTTTTCAATTAAATATACCATAAAATCACATAAATTCTAATGAACACAGAAGATCAATAAATTTCAGATTCGACCGCCGATAAGGCCTTCAATTTGCAATTTAAACACAAAGACATGAACAGATAATCAAACGATCAACAGATAGAATGCAATTCAAATAGGTACACTCAATCAATTCGGTTTCAGTTTTCAGTCAATCAGTTCAGTATTTCAATTACTTCAATTATCACCATAATCGATCTCGGTTTAAGATTCGGTAGTTTTGAACAAGTGGTAAGGGTTATTCTGTTCTCCTGATCTTCATCATCATCATCATCAGATGATAGTTTTTTCAAACAACCAAGACCAATAAGAAATTTACAGGAGATATATAAAGCTACAGAAGAAGCAGATCTGAATTTGTTCTGCCTACTTGCAGATAGTGATCCACTTACCTTCTCAGAAGCCATCCAAGAAGATAAATGGAAGAAAGCAATGGATAAAGAAATTCATACCATTGAGAAAAATGACACATGGAAGCTTACCAGTCTACCGGAGGGACACAAACCCATTGGAGAGAAATGGGTATACAAGACAAAGAGGAATGCACAAGGCGAAGTGCAACGCTACAAAGCGAGATTAGTGGCAAAAGGTTACAAGCAGAGAGCTGGAATTGACTATGGAGAGGTGTTTGCTCCAGTTGCCCAGTTGGAGACGATCAGGCTAATGGTTTCTTTGGCTGCCCAGCACAAGTGGTAGATTTATCAACTTGATGTGAAATCTGCATTTCTTAACGGTTTCCTTGAAGAAGAAATTTATATTGAACAACCTTCGGGGTATATTCAGAATGTACATGAAGACAAATTGTACAAATTAAAGAAAGCACTTTATGGATTGAAGCAAGCTCCGCGTGCATGGAATACTAGAATTGATCAGTATTTTCATGACAATGGTTTTGAAAAATGTCCATATGAGCACGCGCTATATTTGAAGAAGGAAGCTGATGGAAGCATATTGCTTGCTTGTCTTTATGTTGATGATCTAATTTTCACCGGAAACAATCCAGCCGTGTTCAAAGACTTTAAAAGAAGCATGGTCCAAGAATTTGAAATGACAGATATTGGATTGATGGCTCATTTTCTCAGCATTGAAGTGGCACAAAGAAAAGATAGAATTTTTATTTCCCAAAGTGGTTATGTATCACACACTAGCAATGCGGAAGCCTTGTTGAAGATAAGCAAGTGTGTGTGGCGCTAGTTAACACTCTTCACTAGCCCGCCAAGAATGCTCGAAAGGTTTGCAAAGACAAGCAAACACAATATTAGTCCAGTTGATGAGCCACAAGATGGAGACAAGCCACAAAATAGCAATCAACAAGCTAGAATTAAAGTAGCAACAATACAAAGGCTTTGCACAATGTAAAAGCGAAATGAACTTTTCATTACTCAAAAGAAGGCATTACAAAAGTTGAACAATGCACAAAAGTGCTACAAAAGTTGCCTTACCATATACAAGGTTGGGGTACATTAAAGGCACAAGTGGTCAGGTTCAACACTTGTGTAATGACCCCAAAACGTATGGCGTAATTATCAGTAATTAATTATGTGTTCATATGAAATCAATTGAAGAATATCTGTTTGAATTGGAAAAATATCTGTTGAGACTACAACTTCGGGATTGAAATTAACAACCATAATGGGTTCGGAAAACGAAATTGAAAACGCCTATGTGATACCGGGAATTTTTAGAGTTTTTTGGGACATTTAATTGAGGACTGAATTTCGTCTGATTCGTTAGGCCATGTTTGGTTCAATTTTTAAGCATAAATGTATTTATAATTATAGATAAGGATGTTGACCCTTGTTTGACCCAATACAAAGAGGAAAAAATCTGAGAAAGGGAAAGAGAAAGAGTAAATTCGAGAGAAAAGGGGAAACAAGGGGAAAGAAGATAGAGAAAGGAGAATCAAGCTCAAACCTTCTCCAATTAAGTGATTAAGGTAAGAATTTCTCTTCTAAGTTCTTGATTAAGGTTGATTTCTTCATGTGCTCATGGTATATAAATGGAATGAAGGGAACTTATGGATAATTGAAGGTATTATGTGTGTTTTGACCTAAGGAGCATCTATGAACATGCATGGCATTATAATATGAAATTTATGTTTAAAATCATGGTTTGCTTGCATGATTTTCATATTTGAGTAGAAACTCCATGGTTTTGAGAATGAAGCTTTTGGGTGCATAGTTATGAATTTTCATCTCAATTCAAAGCTCGATCTTTTAGGTGATTCGCGTGGGTTTAGTTTTGAAGCTTAAATCAAGTTATTCTTCAAGTGTTTAAGCCTTGAATTTTATGATTTTGGAAATTGATTTTGCAAAAGAGAGACCCACGGTTTAGCAGAAAATGGGACTGGTTTTTCACCCAGATTTTGGAAGGACGCTCGAGCGGGGTTTTTGCCGCTCGAGCGGGAATTTCGCACATCCAGTATCTTTATCACAGTTTGCAGTCCGCTCGAGCGGGGACCTATTTTTCAAAAATTTCACAAAGTGTTTCAATGCATGTTTTGGCATTCCCATTACATTTTAGGCATTCATAAGCCTTAATTCAGTTATGATAATGAGGTTATGAGATGAAAACACCATTAAGAGATTACATGTGTGTGTTTTCTCTATGTGTTAAGAATCATGCTATAATGTTTGTATTTGTAGGTCAAATCTTGAAGACCGTGCAACCGGTTTTGGAAACCCACTGTGAGTAACATTTCTGTAAAGTTATGTTGATTTGTAATGTATTTGAAATATTATACGAAATGCTAGATGATACGATATGTTTTGAAATGTGATTTTAAACTCGTGAACGAATGTCCCGATTTGCGAATCTAGTATGGCATCCATAGATAGTCCCAAGTCATGGGGGATGACATGAAAATATGGGTCCATGACCAGTTTACGAGATCTCGTTACGAATGTCCCGATTTGAGAATCTAGTATGGCATCCATAGATAGTCCCAAGTCATGGGGGACGGCATGAAAATGCGGGTCCATGACCAGTTTACGAGATCTTGTTAGCCACTTCATTGTGGTGTGTGTTTAATCAGTATCCGGAACTGATTACTCTAGTCGGAAGACGTTATATGTTATGTTCTATGGAGTATGCCATTATGTATGTTCTGATTATGATTATGTTTATGAATAATTTGATTTACGGATATATGACATGTGGAATTCGTTCACTACCCTTTTACTTTAATGTTATTCGCTGAGCTTTAGCTCATTGTTTGTATATGTATTTATAGGTGAGCATTCTGGTAGCCAAGCCTAGACGGAGTCTTGATCGAGCCGCCGTTTTGAAGCCTATCCTGTGTTGTGGGTGCCTCCAAGCTGGGGCTAGGCCTGGAAGGCCGTTAGTGAGGTTGTTTTGTTGTATCGGTGGCATGTGTCTATGTTTGTATATGATCTTTTTGTTACATGTTATGTACTGTAGTGGGTAAATTAACATTTTTGGCATGTAAATATTTGTTCATATATATGCACAGCTTTTTGGACTATATGTATTCTGTCTTCGCTTCTGCGAGCCCCGATTATTATGTTTTATACAGAAAGGCCTGTGGTAATTTAGAATTACTGGCCGGTTACGATGCCAAACTTGTAGGGGCGGGTTTGGGTCGTGACAACTTGGGTTCCCCCTCTTTATATATAGCTTGTTAAGCGCTTTTCTATCTGGCACGAGAAAACATCCACTATGTTTGAGGAGTCATAATGGATTTTTAAAAATAATACAAAAATAGAAAAATTACAACTCTTGGACTCAAAACACCTTTAATACTAAGGTATTTACATAAAAATTTACAAGACAAAAAGATTATATTTGGCCCTCTAAAAGTTGGCCTAAAGTTGTCACTTGGTGGCTAGCTTGCTTCATGGAATATCTTGGACTTGCACCAACAACTTCTTAGGCATGTCTTTGGCTCTCCAAAGGGCACAAATGTGTATGGCATCAAGGTGTTGACCCTTGGATGGGCGCACCTTGACAGTCTCCCCCACTTGAACGGTCGACGCCCTCGACGACTTGGCCCAATACGCATCAATCTTGTCTTGAAAAGCCGACAAGTCTGCCTCCCGTTCCCAGCTGATTTCTTCATCTCCAAGGCATTTCCATTTCACCAAGTATTGCCTTTGTTTCTTCTTGGAAACCATTTTCTCCTAATCGGCCAAGATAGATTCAATAGACCTTTTTCTTGCTTTGGCTGTGATGGTTTGGCGTTTCTGGTCATTTCAGATTGGATCTTCCTTGTCTAGATAGTGAGGCTTCAAATAACTCACATGGAAAATCGGATGCACTTTCAACCAAGATGGAGCATCTATCTTGTAAGCACACTTGCCAATTCTCTTTAGAATGGTTACCGGTCCCTCATACTTGCACACTAGCCTTCTATCTCTTCCCCTCATGAACTTGCGTTGCTCAGGGTTGAGTTTGACAAGAACTTGATCCCCAACTTTGAACTCAAGTTGCCTCCTCTTTTCATCAGCCCATTTCTTCATTTTACTTGCTGCTTTTTCAAGATAGGCACGAGTAATGTCATGGTTTCTCTTCCATTCCTTAGCAAATTGGTAAGCCCTGGGAGACTTTCCTTCATAAGGTCCATCCACTGTGTGGGGCAACAGTGGCTGTTGTCCATTCACTATCTCAAAAGTACTCTTGCCCGTAGAGCTACTCTTTTTGAGAGTTGAAGCATAACTGTGCTACATCAAGAAGTTGCACCCAATTTCGTTGATTAGCATTGACAAAGTGGTGCAAATACTCCTCGAGCATACAGTTGAAGTGTTCAGTTTGCCCATCCGTCTCCGGATGGTAGCTTGATGAAGTATTAAGTTGTGACCTAAGAAGCTTGAATAACTCCGTCCAGAAGTTGCCAACAAAACGCGTGTCTCGGTCACTAACAATACTTTTAGGCACACCCCAATATTTGACAATGTGCTTGAAGAAGAGTTGGGCAGTCTTCTCCGCTGAAACATACTTTTGGGCGGCAATAAAGGTAGCACATTTGGAGAATTGGTCCACAATAGTTAAGATAGTCCCGATATCTCCCACTTTAGGCAATCCAGTGATGAAGTCAAGTGATACACTTTCCCACGGATGTTTAGGCACGGGGAAAGGTTCAAGCAAGCCTGCTTTCTTCTTATGCTCAACCTTGTCTTGTTGGCAAGTGAGACAAGCGTGTACATATTCTTCCACATCATCACACATTTGGGGCTAATAATATCCTTGTTTCACCAAGGCCAAAGTTCGCTCCCACCCCGGATGTCCTGCCCAAAGTGTATCATGGCACTCCCTAAGAAGTGTCTTCCTCCAGTCACCAGCCTTGGGTACAAATATGCGGTTGCCTATTGTCATGAGAAGTCCATCTTGCACCCAAAATTGGCGAGTCTTGCCTATTTTAACAAGGTTCATAAGATTCTCTGCCATAGCATCCTTGTCTAGATGAGCCCTGATTTTCTCCTTGAGGCTGGTTGAAATAGAAGTAAGTGAACATACATGTTGGCACACGGCAAGCTCCGCTTTCCTGCTTAGTGCATCAGCAACATGGTTGGTGGCCTCGGCCTTGTATTCTAAGGCAAAATCAAACTCTGCCAACTTCTCTTGCTACCGTGATTGTCGTGCGTTTAGCTTGGGTTGTGTTAAGAAATGGCTAACCGCCGTGTTGTCAGTCTTCACAACAAACCGTGAGCCCAAGATGTAGTGCCTCAAAGTCCTCAGACAATGCACTACTGCAAGCAACTCTTTCTCATGAGCTGGATATCTTCGCCCAGCATCATTGAGCTTCCTACTCTCATAAGCAATTGGGTGACCATCCTGCAAAAGAATACCACCCAAAGCGAAATCAGATGCATCAGTTTGTATCTCAAAAGCTTTACCTAAGTCTGGTAGAGCAAGAACAGGAACACTTGACATAGTTTCTTTCAAGGCTTAAAAGGCTTGTTGGCACTCCTCTACCCAAACATATGGCTTGCCCTTCTTTAACAACTCTGTCAATGGGGAAGCTAGTCTTGAGTAGCCTTTAACAAACTTGCAATAATAATTAGCCAATCCAAGGAATGACCGCAACTCTGAGACATTTGTAGGTGGCTGCCACTCTTGAATAGCCTTAACCTTCTCTTGGTCCATTCTGATGCATCCATACTCAACAATGTGCCCTAAGAACTTAATCCTTTCTTGGGCAAAAGAACACTTCTCTGGCTTAACATAAAGCTTGTGCTCTCTCAGCTTGGTAAGGGCCTTCTAAAGATGCTCCACGTGCTCTTCTAAAGTGGAGCTATATATTACAATGTCATCCAAATATACCACCACGAATTGATCCAGATACTCTTGAAAAACTTCATTCATCATGGTGCAGAATGTTGCTGGGGCATTAGTCAAGCCGAATGGCATAACAAGAAACTCATAAGAGCCATAACGGGTAACACAAGTAGTTTTAGGCTCGTCTCCCTCGGCAATCCTTACTTGATAGTACCCCGACCGAAGATCTAGCTTAGTGAAATACCTCGCTTTGCTCAATTGATCAAAGGAATCCGCAATGAGAGGAAGGGGATACTTGTTCTTGATGGTCAGCTTGTTGAGTGCCCAATAATCCACACATAAGCGAAGACTACCATCATGCTTCTTTTGGAATAAGACAGGTGCACCGAATGGGGCCTTAGATGGCCTAATAAAGCCTCGCTCAATAACTCAGAAGTCGCTTCCTTAACTCATTCAACTCAGGAATAGCCATTCTATATGGTGCACGAGCTGGTAGCTTTGCCCCAGGCACCAACTCGATAGCATGATCCACACCTCGACGTTGAGGCAACTCCTTAGGCAACTGTTCAGGCATAACATCTGCAAATTGCCTTAAGACCTTCTTGACTACGGCTGGGACAGGAGTAGAATCAAGAGCTTCATCCACCTTCAATGCTGCAACCCAAGTTTGCTTACCATGCCTAACACCCCTTTTGAGTTGCATAGCTGAGACAAACCGGTCACTGTTGTTGGTGGCCATAGCAGGAATGAGAAATGGCTTATCCCCCATGACACACATACTATTAGAATAAGGCATGACTGCCGTCTTTGTGCTTTTCAAGAAATCCAACCCAAGGATGGCTTGGAAGTCATCCATAGGCACTGCGGAGAAATCTACTCTTCCTTCCCAGGTGCTGACCTTCAAATGAACAGATTTTGCAACCCCATAGATAGGCTGCGCTGCCGAGTTAACCGCCTTGATGCGGCTGCCATCATTCTCTAAAAATAGCCCAAGTCTTTCAACCTCAGTCCCCGCATCAAAGTTGTGGGTGGCCCCGGTGTCAATCAACGCACGAAGGGGCTTCCCATTGAGTTTTACATCCACAAACATCAAACCTTTGTTGGATGACTTGCTCATGTTCAACTTGCCTGATGATTCCCCACTATACATGGGTTTCTTCCCTTTGCCTTCATCTCTAGACTCCACAAGTTGTTTAGGATCTGAATGCTTACCCACTTTGCTACTCTTGGCATTCTTCTTAGGCCTCCCTGTAGAAGCCTTCTTCTCCATGGCATTCATCATATGAAAGGCTCCCACTCTAGAGCCAGCTACCTAAGAACCCTTGCCACTTCGCTTAGACCGCACGTCCTCTTCCTCACTATCATCATCACTTGGTTAAGAGACATGGTTAGACATAGTTGCTAGAGCATTCAAGGCACGCTTTTAGGGACATTCAGATAATTGGTGTGGCCCATTGCATAAGAAACAAGAGATAGAACCCTTTGTTTTGCTTGTAGAGAATTGTTGAGGGGCTTTTGCCTTGTCACCATAGCTCTTCTGTTGCCATTGTCCTCCACCCGAATGGGTTTTGGATGTAGAAGTGTTGGCTCCCCCACTCTTGGGTTTGCCATGACCTTGGGACTTTCCACCTCCCCTACTCTTGCGCGGGGAACCACTATCCCGTTGCTTAGGTTCGGCGTAGTCCGTAAAGCATTCAGCTGCTGTTTGGGCATGGGCTAAATCTTGCACTCTTTGCCTTTGAAGTTCAACTCTGGTCCATGGCTTCAATCCCTCAAGAAAGAAGAAGAGCTTGTCTTTCTCTGATATATCTTTGATGTCTAGCATAAGCCCAGAGAATTCTTTCACATAATCTCTTATAGTGCCGGTGTGCTTGAGATCCCGCAAAGCACGCCGGGCATTAGGGCTGTTCAAAAATCCGTTCAAACCGGTAATCCGGACCGAACCAGACCGAATTGTACGGTTTGGTTCGGTTCTATTAAGAATTAGTTCGGTTTCGGATTAAAAAATATGAGAACCGTAAAAATGGTTCAGTTAGTGGATTTTATGAAAAAATCGCGGTTCGAACCGAACCGAACCGAACCGAATTTTAAAAGATATATATATATAATATCAAGTTTTATTTTTATTAATTGATTTTTTATAATTTTAATGATATTAGGATGGTATAGATATGTAATATTAAGTAATGCCTTAATATTATTAGATTTTATCATGAGTTAAATGTAATTAGTTTGAGTAATTATTTTGTTAATATTAACAATTTATTCTTGTAAATAGAAATTTTTGGAACCGTAAACCAAACCGAAACCGAACCATTTTTTCGGTTTGGTTCTGGTCCGGTTTTACAAATGTAACGGTCTGGTCTGGTTCTCAAAATCACAGAACTGTTAGGATCGGTTCGATTCTTGGATTTTCTCAGAACCGAACCAATCCGAACCGTGTACACCCCTACCGGGTATTATACTCAACATTTTCAGGGAAGAATTGGAGCTTAAGTTCATGCTTAAGTTGCTCCCAAGTCTCAATTGTGCATAAGCCTCGTTGCATCTCATCATGTTTAGTCCGCCACCATAACTTGGCATCACCGGACAAATACATTGTGGCCATAGAAATCCTTGTCTCCTCAGCATCAGCTTTCACAGCTTTGAAATATTGCTCCATATCAAAAAGAAAGTTGTCTAACTCCTTGGCATCTCGGGCGCCACCAGAGGGCAGTGGCTCTGCACATGCGCCCTAGTGAATTCCATGCCGCCACTAGGTGCATTGCCAAAGGCACGGGTAAGAACACCAACCCGGCCACTGAGGTCTTCAATCTCCAGCCTGAGTTCAGTGACAGCATCCTCAAAACCATGCGTTTGCTCAATATCATAAACCCGTTGCTCAAGGGTGGTTAATGAAGCTGCCATGGCCTCCATGTTGTCCATACGCTGCTCCAAGAGCTCAATTCTCTCCCTTTGCGTGGGTTGATGGTTGCCAGTACCCTCCATAGAGAAAGCCAATAATAGAGAAAGCCAAATAGACTGTGCTCTGATACCAACTGTCACACACTGGCAAATCGGAAGCCTTGTTGAAGATAAGCAAGTGTGTGTGGCACTAGTTAACACTCTTCACTAGCCCGCCAAGAATGCTCAAAAGGTTTGCAAAGACAAGCAAACACAATATTAGTCCAGTTGATGAGCCACAAGATGGAGACAAACCACAAAATAGCAATCAACAAGCTAGAATTAAAGTAGCAACAATACAAAGGCTTTGCACAATGTAAAAGCGAAATGAACTTTTCATTACTCAAAAGAAGGCATTACAAAAGTTGAACAATGCACGAAAGTGCTACAAAAGTTGCCTTACCATATACAAGGTTGGGGTACATTAAAGGCACAAGTGGTCTGGTTCAACACTTGGGTACCCCCTCCTTATATATAGTTTGTTAAGCGCTTTTCCATCTGGCACGAGGAAACATCAACTATGTTTGAGGAGTTATAATGGATTTTTAAAAATAATACAAAAATAGAAAAATTACAACTCTTGGACTCAAAACACCTTTAATACTAAGGTATTTACATAAAAATTTACAAGACAAAAAGATTATATTGGACCCTCTAAAAGTTGGCCTAAAGTTGTCACTTGGTGGTTAGCTTGCTTCATGGCATATCTTGGACTTGCACCAACAACTTCTTAGGCATGTCTTTGGCTCTCCAAAGGGCACAAATGTGTGTGGCATCAAGGTGTTGACCCTTGGATGGGCGCATCTTGACACTATGCCAAGGAAATTCTCAAGAGATATGGAATGGAGAATTGCAATCCAGTAAACACTGTTGGAAAAAATGGTTTAATATAGGCATATTTTTTGAGCCCAAGATTTGAGTGGGCCCCAAACGTCTTTGGAATGGGTCCGAAGAGGTGAAGTGTTCCTTGCCACGTGGCAAGTCATACGGTGAAGACGGAACGTCAAAACCATTTATGAGTGAATGGAAAGTTGACGTCGTTTTCAGGTCTAACATTAATTTTTTAGATAAAATTCATTTGAATTTTTTCAATAAAAATTATCGTGGGAATTTAATTTAATTCTAAATTCAAATTTTAGGTTCTTTTAAAGTTTCCTAAAGTTTGTACATCTTCATTTATTTATTTAACTATTTCAATAGTTTAATATATATATATATATATATTTAATTAGTTTAATATATATATATGAAATAGTTTAAATAATATATTACCTACAGGTTTCACTTTGTCCAACGGTTCTTTTCAAATTGTTTGAAAATGTTCATAGTGCAACGGTCAAGAATTCAATGTTTGAATTGGTGTGCACCTTTTCATTCATTTTTGGAACCTGTTCGGGCTGTGTTAATTTGCCTATTTATACCCATCATTCCGGCAGTCTGGGGTAATGATTATTTTTTTTTATCCGAAAAAATCAGTTTGATTTTTGTCTTTGGCTGTCATAAATTCTGCATTTTTTGTATTATTCTTCATATTAGATTTAGTATAAATTTCAGAGAGTTAGAACACAAGTTTGGTTCGCCGAACAAATTGTTTGGAGTACTACTACAATTTGTGAAGATCATTGTATCCTGGGAGATAGACTCCACTTAACCGTAAGTACCGTAACGGGGCAAATATGTCTTAAAGACAGAGTGTCACACACTTGACTTGGTCTTAAATTATTTATTCAGTTCAACGAAATAAATTCAGTATGTTATTTATTTATTTTGTTTGCAATATTTCAAGTTATTTTATTTATACAGAAGATTGTTCCAACAATCTTAAGACAGATTCGAATTATTCTGTTTACATAATTTTTCGTTTGTTTCCCTTTTTCTCTCTTCGTAAATAATTTCGAAAGAAAATTATTTTCTGTGAATTTACAAAATAATATTCTGGTTGGAAAAATAAATAGTGATTATATGCTATTTGACAGATAGTAGTAATTGTGTGAGTGATTTTCTGACCACACTGCCCTCCTTAGTGATTCAGCGGTAGAACACAGGCAGAATAGATGGCACCTAACGTCTGCCTTGAAAGAGAAGTTTCCGATGGTGGTTCTTCCACCCGGGGGCATTCCGACGATCAAGTCAGTATATCTCTCAAAGATAATCAAGTATTCAACTCACAAGCTTGAGTATAAAAAACATACCTTAGACCCATGGGGGTGCCTCTCTTTTATAGCCAATACAATCCTAGTCCCAATAGGAGCCTGGCCCTAATGGACTTAGGATTATTGCTAATCTAGGACTCGATTGGGCTAAGATAAACTCTCTAAGAGTCTTATCTTTACCCAAACTGAAGTCTTCTCCCAATCTAGGACTCTTGTCCATATCCTGGTTGAGCTTCCTCTTCATTCTAGGACTCTTGTCCTTTATCCACTTATCTCGGATTCCGGTATCTTCGGAGATAACCTCGGCAACCCCGAGATTACCTCGGCATGACCAGGACACGTGGCACCTCGGTGACACGTCGGCGTCACCTGGCCGCGTGTTGGTGCTCGAAAATATATCCCCTGGCGCCCCTAGGTTCTATTACCTCGGCATCACCGAGGTGATGGAACCTACATCGCTCCTTCATCTGTGCCCCTCTATCCGAGATCAAAACTCGCCGACCTCAAAGTTCTCTGGATTTTACTGTCCACTTCTGTCAAGTGTCAAGCTTCATGCTTTCCAAGCTGCTCAAGATCACACCTCCTAGCCGAGGTTTTTGTTCCATTAATTCGTAAACTCCAAGAGCTTTGCAGCTGCTCCATTCACGTTCTCCGGTGGGTTCCTAACTTCCAGTCATCTATTTGACTCCGGCGATCTTCATATCGACGTTCATTCCTCTTGGTAGGTTCATAAACTCTTTACTTGCTATTAAGCTCAATCTTTTATAACTCTTCTGAATCTGTTTACTTGCCATTTGTTGTCTTCTATTTTCGTCTGTTTTTAAGTTTTGAATTGTTTGAATGCCTGACACTGTTCTTGCCATATCTGCTTTCTGTTGCTAGCATCATGTCTGGGTCATTACTTTTCCTATTCTTCACATACCTACTTAGTGCCTGTGCACTTGGCTTTATTCATGAACTTTGTCGTCTTCTTGACTCTGAATTTTCTCTTTTTTCATTCAATCCTCTGGCTTTTTCTCTTTCTAGCTCTTTTGCTTAAATCCGTCATTGTTCCAACTTTTCAAGCTCTGCAATTGTTTTCGTTCCTCTCATCCGGTGAAGCTTTCGCCGTTAAAATCGTAAATGTCAAGGTTGCACGACCTTGGTGACCTTCATACCGGCTCCACTTTTCCTAGTAAGCCTCTGTTCCTTTCATTCTCAATTCTTCTATGCTCTTTCTAAGAAGTTCTGCTTCATTGTTAACCACCATTACTGTTTTACCTGTTGTTTCCAAATCATCTTCTTGAATACACACTATTCACATATCTGTTGATTTCTGCCACTGTTCTTGGCATGACGCACCTATGCAATCTTTTTGTCTTGAACACTTGCACTGTTTCACCACTTTCTTGCTATTGTTCTTGAGTCTGTATTTCTGTGTCTTTTTCCAGGTTTTTGCTTTTAATCCTGCCTTCAAAACTCCGAGGTGCCAATCGCCCAGAAGAGGCGTTGATCAAACTCTTGAGAGATTGATCTTTGAGCTCGTGGTTGAGATAATTTGAAAGTTCCTTCAAGCGTCTTACGGGGTGAGACACAACCCTTGCCGATCCGCCGAGTAGTTTGCTTCTTTCTTGAAATTGATGCCGAGGTAACGGTAGAAAGCTCCTCCAACCGATCAGAAATTTGAACCATCGTCGTTTGTTAAAGCAGATCAGTCCGACGTTCTTGCTTTTAGTCCCTAGTTTTTTAAGGTCTTCATTCTTTGTACTTTTGTCTTTTTTGCATATGTAATTTTTTTTTTTTTTTGCCTCTGAAAAAATGTCTGTTGTTGGCCGATGCGTCATTGCTTTGTATCTGAACAAGAAATGTTTGTTTCTTTCCTGAATGTTGAATGCTTTCTTCTGTTTACTGCCTGTATGCTTCCCCACATTTAGAATTTTTTCAACTTTTTTTTTTTTGAACATATTCTGCAAATCACTTCGGGGTAGTACACCTCGGATAAGCGTCTCTCCGGAATTATCATCAAGTAGACACCTTGGATCAACATAACCTCGGTACTTTATTTCTACAAGTGTGTTCAGAGGCTTTCAAGTGCTGCTTCCTCATTCTTCTCGGCTGGCTCCTTCTTGGCGTCCTCGAGGACTTGCACCTCGTGTCCAGATCTCTGCCTTCTCTGGTTCTCGTATGATTCTATACTTTAGAAAAAATGTACATGTCTTTCCAAAGTATACCTTAAGCTGTGCAATTTCCTCGGGGTGTCACACGTTGGTTGTACCCATTGATTTATTTCAGCCTCGGCTTAACACTTGAAAATATTTTTAACAAATATTTTCACAAGTGTTGCTTCAAGACTTCTGTCTTCCATTATCTTCCAATTCTTGGCAACATGGTTATCTCGGATGACCATATCTCGGAAACGTCTTTCAGTTTATCTCGGCTATACCAAACTTGTAAATTGCTTCAAATTTCAACAAGTGGTAGACTTCACAATCTTCGGTTAACTCATCTTGTAATTTTGCTCAAAAATTTCAACAAGTGTTAACATTCCTTACTCCTTAATTATCATTCCTTCCACCTGCATCTTGTCCCTGCCCCCTAATGTGAACATAAGTTGCACTTAGGATCACATTAGGGAAGTTGGCTTCGTGCTGTAGTCACAGACCTGATGTGATCTTCTTTCGCCGATGTATTAAAACTTCTGGTATTTAATTCGCCCCCTTTAGACCCTCTTTCTCTTGGCCTCTGCAAACTATCATCGTTGTTTCTTGAAGCATTTATTCCTTTCACAATTCTAGTCACCACTTCTGGCGTGCACTTAGTGGTTCTGTTCTAACCAAAACGACGTTTGACTCCGGTGAATCTTTTGCCGACATTTAACTTTGTGCACTCTTTAACTTGTAAATTCTCTTAGAATTTCAACAAGTGTTTAAGCCATTCTTCATTCTCGATTTTAACTCTGCTTGTAAACTTTTCTCGGGTTTCAACATCATCTCGGCTTAACTTCGGTTAAACATCATCTCGATTTAACCGGTTAAACATCATCTCGCTTAATTTGGTTAAGCATCATCTCGATTTAACCGGTTAAACATCATCTTAACTTAACCGGTTAAGCATCATCTCGATTTAACCGGTTCGCGTCATCTCAGCTTTTTGGCGTTCTTCCTTTTTTGTCGCTTGTACTCTTGTACCTTTTTGCTTTTAGACAATGTAAGCTCGCATATGGCGATGTGCCCTTGTTCTTGAATGTCTAATTTAACTTTCCTTCTCGAATGCTTGTGCCTTTGTCTTTTCTTGACCGCCTTTGCATGATTCTATACTTAGAATATTCTGCGGCCTTTCATTCTTTGCCTTCTTTATGCAATCTTCTCGGGTTACATACCTCGGGTATAATAACTACAAACTTTACTTGAAGAATCTTGACACGCAAACTTTTCATATATTTCAACAAGCATAAGACATATACTATTCAATATTAACTTTGCAAACTTTTCTCAAGTTTCAACGAGCTTTTAAACAGTAATCTCAGTCTATCCTGCTTGTAAATTGTTACAAATTTCAACAATGATTAATATATACAATAAACTTTTCTCAAGTTATAACAAGTGTTAAACAATGATCTACTTGTAAATTGCTACAAATTTCAACAAGGGTTTAAACAATATACTTAGCTTTTACTTCAACCTGTAAATTGCTGCAAATTTCAACAGATGCTCTCATGTCGGCTTAATTTCAACTTGTAAATTGCTACAAATTTCAACAAGTGTTAAGCATCTTCTTTGGTTTAACCAACCAGTAGATTGCTATAAGTCTCGGCTTAACTTCGGTTAAGCATCATCTCGTTTTAACCAACTTGTAAATTCATACAGAACTTCAACAAGTGTTACTTCATGAACTCGATCTATCTTCATCTTGTAAATTGCTACAAATTTCAACAAGCGATAGACAAGGAATGATCTCGGCTTACCTCCAACTTGTAAATTGCTACAAATTTCAACAAGTGTTAAGGAATGGTGTCACTCAACAAATGTAAATTGCTACAAATTTCAACAAGTGATAAGGAATCTTTGTCGACTTAACAACTTGTAAATTGCTACAAATTTCAACAAGTGTTAAGGAATGGTTTCACTCAACAACTTGTAAATTGCTACAAATTTCAACAAGTGTTAAGGAATCTTTAAACTTAACAACTTGTAAATTGCTACAAATTTCAACAAGTGTTAAGGAATCTTTGGTCTTAACTTCGGTTAAGAATCTTCTCGGCTTAACTACGGTTAAGCATCTTCTTGGCTTAACTACGGTTAAGCATCTTCTTGGTCTTAACTTCGGGTTAAGAATCTTCTTGGCTTAACTACGGTTAAGTATCTTCTTGGCTTAACTACGGTTAAGCATCTTCTTGGTCTTACCTTCGGGTTAAGAATCTTCTCGGCTTAACTACGGTTAAGCATCTTCTTGGTCTTAACTACGGTTAAGCATCTTCTTGGTCTTAACTTCGGTTTAAGAATCTTCTTGGCTTAACTACGGTTAAGCATCTTCTTGGTTTAACTACGGTTAAGCATCTTCTTGGTCTTACCTTCGGGTTAAGAATCTTCTCGGCTTAACTACGGTTAAGCATCTTCTTAGTCTTAACTACGGTTAAGCATCTTATTGGTCTTAACTTCGGGTTAAGAATCTTCTCGGCTTAACTACCGTTAAGCATCTTCTTGGTCTTAACTACGGTTAAGCATCTTCTCGGCTTAACTACGGTTAAGCATCTTCTTGGTCTTAACTACGGTTAAGCATCTTCTTGGTCTTAACTTCGGGTTAAGAATCTTCTCGGTTTAACTACCGTTAAGCATCTTCTTGGTCTTAACTACGGTTAAGCATCTTCTTGGTCTTAACTTCGGGTTAAGAATCTTCTCGGCTTAACTATGGTTAAGCATCTTCTTGGTCTTAACTACGGTTAAGCATCTTCTTGGTCTTAACTTCGAGATAAGAATCTTCTCGGCTTAACTATGGTTAAGCATCTTCTTGGTCTTAACTACGGTTAAGAATCTTCTTGGTCTTAACTTCGGGTTAAGCATCTTCTTGGTCTTAACTACGGTTAAGCATCTTCTTGGTCTTAACTTCGGGTTAAGAATCTTCTCGGCTTAACTACGGTTAAGCATCTTCTTGGTCTTAACTTCGGGTTAAGAATCTTCTCGGCTTAACTACGGTTAAGCATCTTCTTAGTCTTAACTACGGTTAAGAATCTTCTCGGCTTAACTACGGTTAAGCATCTTCTTGGTCTTAACTACGGTTAAGCATCTTCTTGGATTCAAGCCGGGGTTTTCAACCTGGCCAACTTTAGTCTGATCTTCTGTGTTTCCTTTTTATCCTCTGGGATCTTAGATCTGTTCGCTGTGCTCTTCTCTTCTCGGACTTAAGCGCCGAGATCTTATCTTCTTAGATCTGCTCACTCGGTTTGAGCTCTTCTTTTCTCGGGCCTACTCATCTAGGCCGAGATCATATTTTCTAGGATTCGGGATCTGCTCACTTAGGCTGAGCTCTTGTCTTTTCGGGCCTACTCATCTAGGCCGAGTTGATGTCTTTTCGGATCCGGGATCTGGAATCCAGGATCTGCTCACTTAGGCTGAGCTCTTGTCTTTTCGGGCCTACTCATCTAGGCCGAGATGATGTCTTCTCGGATCCGGGATCTGGAATCCAGGATCTGCTCACTTAGGTTAAGCTCTTCTATACTTGAATGTCATCTCCTTGGGAACGCTCATGCCCCCTGTCTTTGCATCCCTTCTGGAAGGGTCTTCGTTCCTCCGCAAGTATCTATCCTTCCATACTTGGAGGTCATCTTTGTTGTAGTATCCGCTTCGATCTGTTATCTTTGATATGTCACCTTTCTGGCCGGCGTCTTTCACTCCGTGACTCTGGTCACGAGTTTCTGTGTTGCGGTTGTCCCCTTCAGTGTCGAGGTCGATAGGTCTCCCACTCCCAGCAGGAGTGTTTGTCTTCAATCTGATCCTTCTATCCGTCATTAGCCATCTATTCTTCTTTCTTTCCCACAGACGGCGCCAAATTGTGTGAGTGATTTTCTGACCACACTGCCCTTCTTAGTGATTCAGCGGTAGAACACAGGCAGAATAGATGGCACCCTGCTGTCCTGCACAGAAAGAGAAGTTTCCGATGGTGGTTCTTCCACCCGGGGGCACTCCGACGATCAAGTCAGTATATCTCTCAAAGATAATCAAGTATTCAACTCACAAGCTTGAGTATAAAAAACATACCTTAGACCCATGGGGGTGCCTCTCTTTTATAGCCAATACAATCCTAGTCCCAATAGGAGCCTGGCCCTAATGGACTTAGGATTACTGCTAATCTAGGACTCCCAGTGGGGCTAAGATAAACTCTCTAAGAGTCTTATCTTTACCCAAACTGAAGTCTTCTCCCAATCTAGGACTCTTGTCCATATCCTGGTTGAGTTTCCTCTTCATTCTAGGACTCTTGTCCTTTATCCACTTATCTCGGATTCCGATATCCTCGGAGATAACCTCGGCCTAACCGAGATTACCTCGGCATAACGACCAGGACACGTGGCACCTCGGCTGACACGTCGGCGTCACCTTGGCCACGTGTTGGTGCTCAGAAAATATATCCCCACAGTAATATACTGTCTCTTTTCTTTAACAACAACTAGTAGTACGATACTGGTGTCATTAACAATTCAGAATATATTTTTGTGGAATTTTTTCAGAAATTAATTTTGGTTTTTAGAAATTATTTTTTGTGTTTTCATTAATTAAAATTCTGTTTTCAATATTTTAATTATTGGAGTGTAACAAGAGATTTAAGGTTCTATATGAAATTAATTTGGTTAAATAAAATTTTATTTTATTTCCAAATTAATTGAAAAATAAAAGTTATATTTTATTTCTTTTATTTTACAGAATTTAATTTCTAGTGTGGAATTAATTTGGTTAAATAAAATTTTATTTTATTTCCAAGTTAATTGAAAAATAAAAGTTATATTTTTATTTCTTTTATTTTACAGAATTTAATCTTCTGTGTGGAATTATTTTGGTTAAATAAAATTTTATTTTATTTCCAAATTAATTGGAAAAAAATAAAAGTTATAGTTTTTATTTCTTTTATTTTCTGTGTGGAATTAATTTGTTTAAATAAAATTTTATTTTATTTTCAAATTAATTAGAAAATAAAAGTTACATTCTTGTTTCTTTTATTTTTACAGAATTTAATTCTGTGCATTTGGTTTAATTTTCTGTATAGTGTAAATTCTAATTATAATTTTGTTTTATAAATTAGAATTGATTGCTACTGAAACAAATGCCCAAACAAGTACTACTGTGGTAGCTGCAATGACGCCAACCCCCTCTCCTGTGGTGACAGTGCCAATAAATCATGGAGAAAAGCCAAAGAAGTTCTTAGGAACTGACTTTAAAAGATGGCAACAGAAAATGTTGTTCTATCTTACAACTCTGAACCTGGCTCGTTTCCTTCGTGAAGATGCTTCTATCCTGAAAGAGGATGAAACCGACCGGCAGGTGGTTGCTGCGGTTGATGCTTGGAAACATGCCGATTTCCTTTGCTGGAATTACGTCTTGAACGGACTTGACAACACATTATACAACGTCTACAGTCCAATCAAGACAGTAAAGGAACTTTGGGATTCGTTGGAGAAAAAGTACAAAACGGAAGATGCCGGCTCAAAGAAATTTGTGGTTGGCAGATTCCTGGCTTTTGTAATGGTTGATTCAAAAACTGTGATTAGCCAAGCTCAAGATTTCCAACTCATTCTGCATGACATTCACGCAAAAGGCATATCTCTCAGTGAATCCTTCCAAGTTGCAGCCTTAATTGAAAAATTACCAAAATGCTGGAAGGAATTCAAGAACTACCTCAAACACAAGCGCAAAGAAATTTCTATGGACGAATTAATTTTGCGTTTAAGAATTGAGGAGTACAACCGCAATTCTAAAAAGTGGGCTGGTAAGCATCCTATGGAGTCTAAGGCAAATGTGGTTGAACATGCTTCAAAAACCAAGAAACGAAAGTCTTCTGGAGAAAGTTCATCACAAGGCTCTAAAGGGGGGGATAATAAAAAGTACAAATTTAATGGAAAATGTTACATCTGTGACAAAGAGGGACATCGGGCCAAAGATTGCCGTAGCAAAGGAAAAAGCAAAAGAAGAACAAGCAAGAAGCCTGCTCAAGCCCACATGACTGAAGTGGACAAGATTTCCAATGGTGTAGATGACATCAATCTTTCTGCAGTTGTTTCCAAGGCAAATCTTGTCGGAAATCCTAAAGAATGGTGGGTGGACACTAGTGCTACTCGCCATATTTGTACCGACAAAAACATGTTCACATCTTACTCTACAGTGGACAATGGTGAACAACTTTTTATGGGCAACTCCTCAACTTCCAAAGTTGAAGGACAAGGAAAGATTGTTCTCAAGATGACATCAGGAAAGGAACTCACTTTCAACAATGTGCTGCATATACCGGACATTCGCAAGAATCTTGTTTCCGGATCTTTGTTGAGTAAGAACGGGTTTAGGCTAGTATTTGAGATTGATAAATTTGTACTTACTAAGAATGGGATGTATGTAGGAAAAGGTTACATGTCTGATGGCCTTTTCAAGTTAAATGTAATGACCATTGTACCCTCAGTTATTAATAATACTACATCTTCTTCTTACTTGCTTGAGTCTTCAAATTTATAACATGGTAGACTAGGACATGTTAATTATGGATCTTTGTGTAGATTAATTAATATGGAATTTCAAGTTAAATGTAATGACCATTGTACCCTCAGTTATTAATAATACTACATCTTCTTCTTACTTGCTTGAGTCTTCAAATTTATAACATGGTAGACTAGGACATGTTAATTATGGATCTTTGCGTAGATTAATTAATATGGAATGTTTACCTAAATTTAACATTGATTCAAATCATAAATGTGAAATTTGCGTTGAGGCAAAATTATCTAAAACTCCTTTTCATTCAATTGAAAGAAGTACGGAACCACTTGAATTAATTCATAGTGACATTTGTGATTTTAAATCAATTCAAATTAGAGGTTGGAAAAAGTATTTTATCACTTTTATAGATGACTATACTAGATATAGTTATGTTTATTTAATTCGAATCAAGGATGAAGCTTTGGAAACTTTCATTCAATATAAGAATGAAGTTGAAAATCAACTTAGTAAGAAAATCAAGAAACTTAGAAGTGATAGAGGTGGTGAATATGAATCACCTTTTGGTGAGTTTTGTAAAGAACATGGACTAATTCATCAAACCACCGCCCCTTACTCACCTCAGCAAAATGAAATTGCTGAAAGGAAAAATAGGACTTTAAAAGAAATGATGAATGCCATTTTAATCAGTTCTGGATTATTTCAGAACTTGTGGAGGGAAGCAATACTTTCTGTTAATTACATTTTAAATAAAGTACCCCGAAAGAAAGTGAATCAAACACCTTATGAAATGTGGCATGGTAGAGTACCATCCTACAAATACTTAAAAGTGTGGGGGTGTTTGGCTAAAGTGGCTATTCCTAGTCCTAAAAAGACTAAGATAGGTTCTAAGACCATTGATTGCATTTTCATTGGTTATGCCAAGAATAGTAGTGCATATCGGTTTTTGATTCATAAATCAAAACATACCAAAATGCATGTAAATATTATTATTGAGTCTCGGAATGCATCTTTCTTTGAACATGTATTTCCAAATAAGACTAGACAAGAGACTAGCAACAAGAAAAGATCTTTTGATGCTAGTACTAATAATGAACATGATGAAGAACAAGAGTTAGATCAAAATAAGGAAGATGAACCTAGGCGTAGTAAACGTGCTAGAACCTCAAAATCGTTTGGTCCAGATTTTCTAACATATTTGTTAGAAAATGAGCCTTTAACCTTTAAAGAGGCTATGTCCAGTCCTGAAGCTCCTTTATGGAAAGAAGCTGTCAACAGTGAAGTTGAATCCATCTTGCAAAATCACACTTGGGAATTGGTGGATTTGCCACCAGGTTGTAAATCTCTTGGGTACAAGTGGATTTTCAAAAGAAAATTGAAAGCAGATGGATCAATCGACAAATACAAGGCAAGACTTGTAGTCAAAGGTTTTAGACAGAAAGAAGGTCTAGATTACTTTGACACATACTCACCGGTTACTAGAATAACATCCATTAGAATGCTAATTGCCATTGCATCTCTATACAATCTAGAAATTCATCAAATGGATGTTAAAACCACTTTCTTAAATGGTGAGTTAAATGAAGAAATTTACATGAAACAATTAGAAGGGTTTTCTATTCCAGGGAAAGAAAAGAAAGTGTGTAAATTGGTTAAATCATTATATGGTTTAAAACAAGCCCCAAAGCCATGGCATGAGAAATTTGATAAGGCAATGATGTCAAATGGATTTAAAATTAATGAGTGTGACAAATGTGTTTATATTAAAAACACAGACAAAGGTTATGTCATTGTATGTCTTTATGTAGATGATATGCTCATCATTGGTAGTAATAATGATATGATTAAAACTACTAAGAAAATGTTGAATAAACATTTTGACATGAAGGACATGGGCATTGCTGATGTAATTCTTGGTATGAAAATTACCAAAACATCAGAAGGATATGCTTTGTCACAATCTCATTATATTGAGAAAATACTTGACAAATTCAAAGAAAGATGATGATCATCTTGCTAGAACTCCTGAGATGTTAATTTGTATCTTTCTAAGAATATACAGAAAGTATTTCTCAATTAGAGTATGCCCAAATTATTGGAAGCTTAATGTACTTGATGAACGCTTTTCGCCCAGATATAGTTTATGCAGTAAGTAAATTAAGTAGATATACGAGTAATCCGGGAGTAGAACACTAGAAAGCAATTATAAGGGTTCTTAGATATCTCCGATTTACTCGTAACATTGGGCTTAATTTTACTAGATATCCAGCAGTACTTGAAGGATATTGCGATGCAAATTGGATATCGGATACTAGAGACTCTAAGTCCACCAGTGGGTATGTCTTTACTCTTGGGGAGGCGGCTGTATCTTGGAAATCTTCCAAACAGACTTGTATTGCTAGGTCTACTATGGAATCTGAATTCATAGTTTTAGACAAAGCTGGAGAAGAGGCAGAATGGCTTCGCCACTTTCTTGAAGATATTCCAATATGGCCAAAACCGGTGCCTGCTATCTGCATACATTACGATAGTCAATCAGCTATAGGTAGGGCACAGAGTCATATGTATAACGGTAAGTCACGACACATTCGTCGTCGACATAACACCGTAAGATAACTACTCTCTAATGGAATTATTTCCATAGAATATGTCAAGTCTAAAGATAACATAGCGGATCCACTAACCAAAGGGTTAGCAAGAGAGTTAGTTGAGAATTCATCGAGGGGAATGGGACTTAAGCCTATTAAATAAGAGTTACCACAATGGCAACCCAACCTAGTTGACTGGAGATCCCAAGATCTAGGTTCAAAGGGACAATCGAGTTGTGATTGACTCAGAAGGATCACTGGGGAGTCCAACTCCTACCCATTTCTAGGATGAAATAGTGATGTCTGTAGCGTTTTAGGTTAAGTAATACTTTTAATGATTCTTATATCTAGGTAAACCTAGAGGAATATGGCAGGATACTCTTCATAAGAATCACCTATGTGAGTGTGAACTGGGCCGGTTTTATGAGATTTGTGAAGGGCTACAATTCTTTAGAGCACTCATGAAAGACCAGGTTGTTCAGGGCCAAAATGAACACAATAGTGAGAACTAAACTGTGTCTGGGGATATACTGTGTAAGTTCTATTGTCTTGGTTTACACAAACGGCTGAACAGTTCAAGACATCATGTTCACTGTTTAGTTAGTAAATCCAATAGTGTCTCATAAGGAAAGGTTCAAAGCCAAAAGCTACCTATCCTTTGCAGAATATTACCAATTTCTGTACTCTCTGATTAGATCATGTTGTTGCATTTTCTCTCCGTCAAATTCCATTCATGTGGGGGATTGTTGGAAAAAATGGTTTAATATAGGCATATTTTTTGAGCCCAAGATTTGAGTGGGCCCCAAACGTCTTTAGGGTGGGTTCGAAGAGGTGAAGTGTTCCTTGCTACGTGGCAAGTCACACGGTGAAGCCGGAACGTCAAAACCATTTATGAGTGAATAGGAAATTGACGTCATTTTCAGGTCTAACATTAATTTTTTAGATAAAATTCATTTGAATTTTTTCAATAAAAATTATTGTGGGAATTTAATTTAATTCTAAATTCAAATTTTGGATTCCTAAGTAGTTTCCTAAAATTTGTAATTGTGAGAATTTAATTTAATTATAAATTCAAATTTTAGGTTCTTTTAAAGTTTCCTAAAGTTTGTACCTCTTCATTTATTTATTTAACTATTTCAATAGTTTAATATATATATTTAATTAGTTTAATATATATATATATTTGAAATAGTTGAAATAATATATTACCTACAGGTTTCACTTTGTCCAACGGTTCTTTTCAAATTGTTTGAAAATGTTCATAGTGCAACGGTCAAGAATTCAATGTTTGAATTGGTGTGCACCTTTTCATTCATTTTTGGAACTGTTATTTGTGTTAATTTGCCTATTTATACCCATCATTAAAATGATGGGGTAATGATTTTTTTTTATCCGAAAAATCGGTTTGATTTTTGTCTTTAGGCATCATAAATTCTGCATTTTTTGTATTATTATTCTTCATATTAGATTTAGTATAAATTTCAGAGAGTTAGAACACAGGTTTGGTTCGCCGAACAAATTGTTTAGAGTACTACTACAATTTGTGAAGATCATTGTATCTTGGGAGATAGACGCCACTTAACCGTAAAATCAGTAGCCAGGCGAATCATCTTAAGACGAGTGTCACACACTTGACTTGGTCTTAAATTATTTATTCGGTTCAACGAAATAAATTCGATATGTTATTTATTTATTTTGTTTGAAATATTTCAAGTTATTTTATTTGTACAGAAGATTGTTCCAACAAACACTCCTGTAGACAGTGGAGTGAAGCTCAAAAAAGGTACGAAGGCAGGTGATGTGGATCCAACTTATTTCAAGAGCCTAGTTGGAAGTCTTCGATATCTTACTTGCACCAAGCTAGACATACTCTATAGAGTAGGACTGATTAGCAGATATATGAAAACATCGGATCAGTCACACCTTTATGTAGCAAAGAGGATTCTTCACTACATCAAAGGTACAGTCGATGATGGTTTATTCTATAAGCCAACTAATAATTTCAGTCTTGTTGGCTACTCAGATAGCGACTGGAGACGTGACTTGGATGAACGGAAAAGTATTACGGGATTTACTTTCTTTATGGGAGATACAGCCTTCACATGGTCGTCTAAGAAGCAAGCCATTGTGACATTATTGACTTGCAAAGCTGAGTATGTTGCAGCCAACTCAGCTGTGTGCCATGCAATATGGTTATGGAACATGCTGAAGCATTTGGGATTTCCACAAGAAAAACCCACTGAGATCTATGTTGATAATCGCTTAGCAATTGCATTGGCAAAGAACCCAGTTTATCATGTAAGAAGTAAGCGTATTGACATCCGCTATCATTTCATCCGAAAGCATGTGAAAAATAAAGAGGTGGAATTATTTCCTTGCAAATCTCAATATTAGCTTGCAAATATTTTCACGAAGCCATTGAAAAATGATCTGTTCAACAGAATGAAGATAATGCTCGGGATGAAGCAGCATGGAAAATCAAGATTAAGAGGGGATGTTATGAAGTAATCTTGCTTCACTATAAAACAATTTCCACCAACCCAAGAACCAGCCTAAGAGTAGAATGGAGGCTGCAAATCAAGATTGTCAAAAGTAGCAGCTACAAATCAAGTTTGTCGTTTAAAATTTGTTGCCTCAGCCATAGTTACATTTAATGCGTTCACATTGTTAGTTTTAACTATATATAACTATTGTATTATGAGAGTTCAGTGTATGAAAAAAAGAAGAGAGTTAGAGAGTTTTTCCTCTCCTCAGTGTATCCTAAATATTTGAGTTAAATAATCTGTTTTTTTAATTATACATTCTCTCTCTCGTATTTGTTTTTATTTTGTGAACCACCATAATTGGTTTGCACCGCATTCCCACCAACAAATAATGCTCAACATTAAAAAAAATTCCAAAAAATAAACTACAGGAGTGAGAACAAAAACAAACCGCCATTTTATTCACAACTAGAGCTCATAATTAACTATAATGAAAGAACAAAACAAAACAGCAGCAAAATTAATTCAAAAAAAAAAAAAATGCCAAAGAAAACGAAAAAACAAAAACACTGGGCAAGATAGAAACTGCTCTCAAAACACTTTCCACCTCTTCTCCTCTCCTTCATCACCACCTTTTTCCTCAATCAAAATCCATAATCATTTCATTTTCAAAGCTCCTCATAACCTTGGGCATCCATTCATCCTCCTCCTTCATCTTCACCTCCTCCTCCTCCACCCTACTCGGTGATGGCGCCTCGGGCGGTGGCAAAATAACCGACTCCCCCTGAGCATTCATCATCTTCTTGAACTTCTTCTCCGACACCCCGAAAGAAGCCGCAAACTCGGGACCCCTCATGCTGTGAAGAACTGAGTTTGATCCCACAAGGAACTGCGGCTTGTTCTTCCTCGACGAGGTTGTGAATCCGAAGAACTCAAAGGAGCCTTCTCGAGAGGCTGTTTGGCAGAATGGGAAGTACTGCGGAACCCAGAACACGTCTCCTTCTTTCACCATGGCATTCATGGCTAGGGTTCCGTTTGGAAACACTACTTGGATCGTACCTGTTCCTTTCAACACTATTCCATACTCTGTTGCTGTTGGATTTATGTGTGGTGCCATCATTGCTCCCTATGTTACAAACACGATATAAAAGAATAGTTTGGTTGAGTTTTAATAATTTTTTTTGAAAAATTAGAAATTAATTTGATAAAAATAAATATAAAAAAATATTATATATTTGGATAAATTACAAATACACTTCTTGAGATTTGCTTAAAGTACAAATTGCTCTATGTGATTTGAAAAATTACAAATATCTCCTTGTTAGTATTTTTTATTTAACAAAATTCACTATAAAAATGAAATTCATAATTGTTCTCTTATACAATAATAAAATTACGAAAATTATTAATTGAAACATATTTCTAACATCATTAAAAACTATTAATTGACTTGATGATTTATTAATAAAATGGGCGATTTGTTATAAAATTAGAAATCTCAGAGATGAAATGTAATTTCTAAAACCACAGGGAGCGATTAGTATTTTAATCAAACCTCAGGGAGTGTATTTGTAATTTATCCTATATATTTTTGAAATTTTGAAAATTATAGTCGTATAAACGAGAAAAATATATGAAAATAATAAGTGATTTTTTTTTTTTTTACTAAACTAATTTTTAAAAAATTTTGACAAATAGATTTAGAAAACTTAACCAAATAGTAACATGGTTTTAAATAACAAAATTGTATCGATAATTCAATCATTTACCAGCAGATATATTATTGAATATCTTTATTAAAAGATAAAAACCCCAATACATATGGGCCAGTATTTTGGATTCTTTTGATTGCATTGTAATATTTTTTAGGCCTATTTTTGTTTTTAGTAATTTTTTAAAATTTTAGATTAAAATATTTTATTTTTTAAATTTATCTAAACTAGATCATCCTAAAATTGGGGGGAAAAAAATTAATAAAAACATAAATAAGCCAACTTTTACAAAACTTGGTTTATTCTATAGTGAACCTTTTCAACAAAAAAAAAAAAATGAGTAGTTTAAAATTTTTAGATCATGTAGACTGCCCTAAAATATAATCAACAATGCTTCCGACCCCAGTGGCACCCCAGTGACGTGTCAGCCTCTCATTGGCTGAAAACAAAAAAAAAATAAATAATAATAATAATTTTTTTGGGCCAATCACAGCCGACCCCCAGCACCCCCAACTGGGGTCCGAAGCATTGTTCAAATATATTTTTAAAAAATGACATATTTTCTTTTAAAAAAAAAAAATTTACTAAAAGACAAATGAATCAAAAAAATGTGAGCATGTACGAGAGAAGTCAAGTAACGGCGAGTATGGAAGTGACTAATTACCGCGGTGAGATTAACCATATAAAGGCCGATGCCAGAGTGATGAAGAGGCTTATAATCAGACTCATCAAGAGCAATGCTCGAGCCGTAATTGTTCTTGAAATCCGGATGCTTGCTGTAGAGGTTGTAAGAGTGCGGCGACTTGCTTCTCTTGTTATCATCTCCATTGATTTCATTTCCAAAAACAGAACCCAATAGCTTCCTCAATGACCATGTTGTTGGTTTATCATCATCATCCTCTTTTTTAGTTGACTCTTCTTGGAATCTCACTATTCTCTTCAAATGATGCACTCTCTCTTGCTGTTCTAGCTGCAAGAACTTTGTCCATATGTTTTGTACCGGGTGGTGTGAATCCGATAAGTATACAATCGGGCCTGAGTCCTGCCTTGTCATGAACTCCTTCAGATCTGATGTTGAGACCTGTAATTAACATTGATTTAGAGTCAATTTTTTTTTTTTTTTTAAATTTTAAATTTTAAGATGTAAAGATCAATGTAAGTTGTTATGATTTGCTTACGTTAAATGCAGTCGCCAAGGTTAAGTGATCGAACCCAGAAAGAACAGATGTTGGATAAGTTCCTCCTCCGATGAAGAAAGACTGCAGAGACATTAAGAAAAAGGGCAAACATTTCAGTAAATTTTTGGAACACTGGCATAGACATTAATGCTATAAACTCAGAAAAATATCGTTTAATTATTAATTGTCACGTGTTCAAATTGTCCTTATTTTTTCTCAAAATGATTGCATGTCTCTTATTATTGGGCGAGCACATGTATTATTTTTATGAAATTAAGGTTACAGAATCAAACTCACGACACACAAGTGTAATGCCCGATAAATTAGTAAATATTTGTCGATGATCTAATAATGTACCTGGAAATGGCCCCATCCGAAGCTCTCAGGTTTGTCTATGCTGCAAACGATATGAAGTCTTTGGTCCTCGCCGGTGTTAACCAAATAGAATGCAGAGCCGGCCGGAATTCTATACACATCTCCGCTCTTTAACCGCTTCTCCACCATTTCATCTTTGTATATTGAACCAATTTTTGCTTCCCCTATACAACCACCCTCAAAACAAGTCAAAATTTTCAAGAAAAACATGTATGATAAAATTATATAATTACCATCATCAAATCATCTAATTTCTCAAATGATTTATATGGACTAAAACTTCAAAATAAACAGATTCATAGTGGGCCCCATAGGCAAATTGGATGGTTCCGGATTGTCCAGCTGGGTTTATAGGGCCATCAAATAGTCTAATTTGTAGGTACTATATTGTGCATGCATGGGAAAATAAATTTTTATTTTATATATTTTGAAAAATAGATGGTGGGTATAAGTATGTCAAAATAATGTAGTAACAACATACTTGTAATTACAAATCAAAAATAGTAAATGTTTTGATTGAAAATAAAATTATCATAAAAAGTTATGTCATTCTATATGTAAACTTTTCATAAAGTTTATTATCTCAGATTTTGAATCAAAAACTGACCAGATGGTCTTAAATCTATGGTCCATATTTAAAGTTGTTATTGTAGGTCATGCTGTGAACAAATCTTGACCCTCGATTGTTAATTCTGAATGGATATCTGGGTCTCCATTTCTAGTTCCTAAAACTGTTCTAAACTTTTTATATAAAAATTTATTTACGTAACATTATTCGTTTATGAAACAGTAATGATACATCTCCATTTTGGACCCTCAATAACATGGCAAATACTCATTGAATAGTTTTATATTTTAGTAGGATTTTCAAGTAATATAACTTATGACACATCACTTCAGATTGGCCTGAGAGTCCAAAATTGGAGGTTCGAAATATTTTCTTTTTTGAAATAAGAAGATAAAGGGAATAGTATAAAAAAGCTATGAAATATGATAGCTAAACAATTTTTATTTTTATTTTTATTTTTTTGAGTATTTTCTAGATAAATTTTCTGGGAACTGCTGATGGATATATTACCTTTGCGAAGGAAGAGGATCAAGTTGGAATCAAGGTACTGAGGAATGAAGAGAGACTTGGGTTCCATGGTAATGAAACCAACATGCATAGGCCTTTCCATAGTAGCCCTTCTTCCTCCAAAACCCTTCACCATCTTCATCTCCCCTGCATCAGTCTTCACCACATGCCTCATCTCTGGCAACAAAAACATCTCTTCTTTTCCTCTCTCTCTCCTCCTTCCTCCTCCTCTCTCTCTCCTCCCTCCTTCCATTTCATAACCACCCACCATTGCCACTGCATAACACATCACCACCATCACCAACACAGCCATTCTCTTCCCCATCTCTTCTGCTCTTTCTCTTAAAACCACAGTGTGTAATGTGATGTGTGGAGAGACCGGTGGGGAGAGGTGATTTATGTAGGGAAGAGAGGAGGGAGAGATTGAGGGTGATAAATGACACGTGTCAGTGATGCAGCTTTTCTTGGGTTTGTTGGCATTTGATAGTATAGACACAGTCGAGATCCGGTGAGAGATGTTCGGTCACCTCGACCAAGTCTTCAAGTTTTTGTATGACGACATTTTGCATTTGGTTTAGACACAATTACTCTTTGTTTAGTTTATAAATTTATTAGATAATTTGTTTTCCTTTTTAAATTTTATTGAATTCATGATCTAAACACAATTTTAAAAAATTGTTACCTACGATGATGATTTCATATCATGGTTTTGTTTCGCTTTCTCTCTAAGAATTTCAGTTCAAAAAGCCTTGGGACTCAGATTTTCGGTCAGGAAAATTATCCAAAATGTGTATTAAGGGTTGAGATTTAAGCATTGTTTCGTATGGCCTATGCATAGATTAAATTTAAATTACACATTACTATTTCTAAATAATTTTTTTTTTTTTTGATCGGCTATTTCTAAATAAAATTTTTGAGTTTATACTATAATTGATTTCAGTTTCATGTTAAAATCATGAGCTCGAAAAAGTATTTCCTTCAAAAAAAATGTTATAGTGGTTACATTCTTTGTCATAATTTATTGAAAAAATGCATTTATAAATTGGAACAATTCAATTGTATTTTTACAGAGGTATATGTCGGAGTGAGTAAGAATTATATCTTATACCAAAGTTTTTACTTGCACTGAATACATGTTCACTTGGACTTCTATTAAAAAAAATATAGTTACTTTAAATTATTTTCATTTAAATAAGTTTTTAGATTTATTTCCTACTTCATACCTCATCATATTTTCTGAAAATGTCTAGACATTTAAAAAGCTTGTCAAAATTGTGAAAAATAAAATTGACATACAACAATTCTTGTTTTTTTTTTTTTTTTTTTTTTTAAGGTAACACATGAGAAGAAACTAAAAGCGCTTAAAAGAGGGAGCTTCAGATGCCACCAGCATAGCTAACCCCGGCGAAACATTCTCCATCCAAACTGGAAGCTCATTGAACCACCCGACTTGCCGTAAAAGCCTCGGCGCAATCAGCTCCAACCCAAAAAGGTCTTCGTTTTGACAAGGCCATAGTAGCTTCCCCCTTGAAATCCTGAACTATCACCCCAATCCCAATTCCTTTCTGCCGATCAAAAACAGCCCCATCAAAGTTTAACTTAAAAACCCTATCATCAGGAGGCACTCAAACCACACCTGTTGTTCGACGTTGTGCTCCAGAAACACACTCTCTTGCCTTTGTGAAATCCTGAAACAAATCAGTTGTTTGCACCATCCCATCCGTTGGAATAGACTGCTAACAAAGCCTCATTATGGCCTACCAAATCCCCCAACACAGCACAAAGAATAACCCCAAACTCTCTGTATCACAACGCTTGATAATCTCACTTACCCAAGATATGAAGTCTAGTTGTGAAGTCCCTTGAAGAGCAGAACTAATCAGACTCATCTCCCAAACCTATTGAGCCATCCGGTAATCCCTCAAACAATGACAAATTGATTCCAAAATATCCCCACATTGTGCACAAATATCATCCGTAACAATTCGCCGCCGCTTCAACAGTATTTGATCTCCATTCGATCAAGCTTTCCGAATAAAAATTTTAATTTTATTCGGAATTCGAGAACCCCAAATTTTCCCCCACAAATTCCTCACCTCCTGATCTCCATTCGACGAGCTAGCCTGCCCAAGATGCCAATCAATACCCCGCTGAAGGTGGAAAGCCGATCGCGCTGAAAAAGTTTCATTCTTGGTATAATGCCAAACCAACGAATCTAGGGAAAGTCTAGGGCTTAAAGGAACTTGAAGGATAGCCTTCACATCCATCTCTAATAACAAAACATTCAATTTTGCCACATCCCAACATCACTTATTTTGGTCAATAAGATCCCTCACCTTCATATCCCTTTAATCATCTACACAAGGAGTAATTACTTGAAAAGAACTTGGTCGATACAACGATTGATCCCCTCACACCCGAACACTCCCAATACACCATCGAAGGCCTTCCTCAAGTAGAGATCTAGCTTGAAAAATACTCCGCCATGTATATGAAGGGTTTGCCCCCAATTGGGTTTCAAGAAAAGACATATTAGAAAAATACTTAGGGTGTGTTTGGTAACGTTTACGTTTTTAGTTTATATTTACAAAAATTTTATAAACTAGTTTTTGTTTATTTTTAGAAAAACATAAACTACAAACGCGTTTGGTAATTGACAAAATGTTTAAAAAAATTTTAAAATATAAAAAAGAGTGAGAAATGACAAGTGATGGCAAGTGGCGGCGGAAGACGGTGGTGGAAAGTGATAACAATGGGTGGTGGGTGGCTGGTGGTGATGGTGGTGGGTGGGTATGTGGGTGACGGTGGCGGGTGGTGGGTGGTAGCGAAGGGGTGGTGGTGGTGGCGGGTGGGTGAGGGTGGGGGTGACAGGTGGTGGGTGGTGGCGGGTGGGTGGGTGACGATGGCGGGTGGTGGGTGGTAGCGAGTGGGTGGTAGTGGTGGTGGTGGCGAGTAGTGGGTGGTGGTTGGTGGTGGCGGTGGTAAATGGTGGTGGTAATGGCGGGTGGGTGTGGGTAGGTGGCGGGTAGTGGTGGTGGCGGTGGGTGTGGTGGCAGTGGGTGGTGGTGGCGGCAGTGATGGTGGTGGTGGTGGTAGTGATGGGTGGTGGGTGGGTGTGGTGGTAGTGGTGGTGGATGGCTGGTGGTGGCAGGTGGTGGATGGTGGTGGCAAGTGGGTGGTGAGTGGTGGTGGCAAGTAGGTGGCGGGTGGTGGATGGTAGTGGCGGGTGGTGGGTGGTGGCAGGTGGATGGCAAGCGGGTGGTGGGGGGTGGTGGTGGGTGGTGGGTGGTGGTGGTGGTGCTGGTGGTGGTGGTGGTGGTGAGTGGGTGGTGAGTGGTGGTGGTGGTGGGTGGGTGGGTGGTGGTGGCGAAAGGCGGTGGTAGAAAATGGTGGTTGCTAGTGTTGGGTGATAAAAAAAAAAAACTGAAAACTCAAAATGGAAACACATTTTTTGTGTTTTTATTTTTTGGCCAAATTTATAAACTGAGACTACTGATTTATAAATCAAAAATTTTACTAAACAAGTTTTTATTTGAGTTTTTAAAATTTTTGTAAATATAAACAGAAAACTGAAAACAAAAGTGTTACCGAACGGCACCTTAGCTTTCAATAATTTAGCCAACATTGACACTGTGTTTGGGAACGTAAGAGAGGAAAGAAAAGAAATGATTACTTAAATAATAAGAGAAAAGAAAAGAAAAGAAATGATTGTGATTTCTCTCATTCTTGTTTGGATAAGGAAGAAATAAAAGAAAAGAAATGATTATGATTTCTCTCATTCTTGTTTGGTTAGATTTCATTAAGAGAAAAGAAAAGAAATTATATTTGTGTTATATTACCAAAATAACCTTTTTATATTTTCAATCATTTTATTTCTTTTATTTTTATAGGGACAAAATTGGTATTATGAAAATAGGAGTTTCTTTTCTCTCCCAATCTCTCCACTTTTGGGAAGATTGAAAATGAGGCTTATAAGAGAAATGTGTTTCTCTCAATTTCTTTCTATTTCTCTCTACTTAGATTCTCCAAACAAATAAGAGAAATACATATCGCTCCATTTCTTTTCTTTTCTCTCCAAATCACCCAATCCAAACATAGCGTGAGTCCGAGAACATCAGAAGGCGTCATCCTTGCTTTGCTAATATCGCCGTATTAAAAGCTTTTAGACATCAGAAACCCATTCCACCCTCAGCTTTTGAAGAGCACACATCATCTCACCTCTTCCAATGGATTTTACGCTTCTCTTCGTTTTGCCCCTATCAAAACGAACTTGCTATAGCTTCCATCTCTGAGCATAACATGTCAGGTAATTAAAAACAAGACATGACATAAGTTGGATTAGCTTGCACTACTGCTTTATGTTGTACAAATTGTGTGATAATATAATTTAAATAAATTCATATATTTAACAATTTGAATTTCATGTTAGAAATTATACATAGATAGAACAGAAATTTCTAAAATAAAATGGCAGAAGAAAGCAAACTGAAACCAACTGTAAACACTTCATTTTTGACCTTCTTAAGACTTGGGCGCCTCAGGTTGATCACTCAATGATGAAAGTTATGCTGTACAAACGTTCGATTTCTTCAGCAAGAAGAGCTTCTAAATCCCAACCTTACATTCCATTTTTGACCAAAACTATTTTAAACCTTAAAACCCTTATTTTCAAAATATTTTTTCAAATGTTTCTACGATATTCCGAGACTCGCATTTCATTCAAAATATTACACTTTTCGATAAATCAAGTAAAAATAAAGTGGAAATAAATTAAATAGAGGTGAACTTTTTGAAAAATCTTTAAAAACATCTTATTTATAGGTTTGGAGTTTGAGGAAATATGAGAGAAGGGAAGAAAACTAGTTGGGGGAAGAGTTAAGCATCTAACCATTAAGAGAGAAGTAAGCAGTCTTCCCCAAATTAAGCATGTCTCTTTTCACACTTAGAATTCAGATGCGAGGCCACCACCATTGCAAAGCAGACTTCCGAGGCTTCAAATTAGACTTAAGAATCACCTAAAACCAAGTCCGGATGAGTGAGATATGCTGTTTGAAGTCGAGCTTAAAAGTAGAGTTTTGTGGCCGGTCGGCCACTTTTTGTGGACAGTCGTACAAGTACCTGGCCAGTCAATAGGTGTCCCAAGAGGCAGATATTTCAGCCAGGTGTCTCCATAGGCCAATTTTAGTGGCCGGCCGTCCCCTTTAGTGGCTTGCCGGACAGTTGTGCTGGCAGAACAGATATTTTACTACCAACTGTGCCAACTGTTCCCACAGGTGCATGCACTGCACCAGCTATCTCTATACTGATATTTCCGACTGAGGCACGTGTTTTTCTATATATAGATGACCACCCATCTTGAAATTAGATTAGAAAAAATTCAAAAAGCTTCAATACTTTCATAGCTCTCTCTCTCTCTCTCTCTCTCTCTCTTGCAACCTACACACACTCTCTCTACACTTCCTAAACCAAAAATTTAGCTCTTCTTGCTGAGGTTCTTGAACTCAAATCTCATCCCTTGAGAGTGAGAATTTGTGAGTTTGTTAACAAAAGAGTTACCTTACTTCAAGAGATATAATTTTGAGCATCTCTACACTACTTCTCTCCTATCTTTTCTTGCTATTTTTTAACTATTTTTGGACTGTTTTATGGACTGAAACTTGCGGCTTAAAGCTATCAAAGGTGAAGGGGTTAACCAACCTTCTTTGAACCTTGTTCTCTAAGCTTTTGCCCTTGTGTTTCCCATTTCTTTCTCAACTTTTTTCCAACTTTTTACCACTATTTTTTAGAGGTTTTCAAAGGGTAAAAATGCTATTTTGAAGTCCCAAAAATAGAGGGGTTGGCCACCCCTCCTTATGCATGTTTACTAGCTCAATTTCTTCTTTGTTTTAGTAAACTTTTCAATCTTTTCCATGTAATTTCCAGCACTATTTTGAGCTATTTTAGGATTGTTTTAGGTTGTTTATTTCATTTGTGCTTTGTATAGCATGTTTGTAGTGTAGTGGTCCCCATAGGTTTGGTGGGTTAGGCCTTAGCCACCAACCGTTTTGAATTGATAGCATTTATTTCATGTTTTTCCTACTTGTGTTCACATATAATCATCTCTACACTCTCTCTTTTTTCTGGGCTTTTTATTTCTTTGAGAATTATTTCAACCGAGTGTTGTTTAAGCTTGAGAAATGGACCATACAATGATAAATGGTTTAATCTCTTTGGAGGTTCATTACTAGGGTATTACCTCTCTCTCATGCCCAAAACAACTTCTTGTTTGACACTCTTCTCCATTTAATGGACTTAACTATCATTTTTGGACCAAAATGACTACGAAATGGAAAAGTAATTAAAAGAAGCAATAAAATTGGACTAAAATGGTACAAGATAATAAAATCAAGTTGGGTTCAATCAGACGTTAATTGAACCCTTTGAGTCTTGAGTCATTTCATACTTTTAGTGATGATAATGGCTCAAGAATTGATGTCAACCACTTTTCTTGATCATTTCCATGATAGGGAGGAGGCTTTGTTGGTCTCTCATTGTCATTTATTGAATTTTGTCCCTTGATTCATAAACCATCACGCAACGAGTTTGCATTGATTGATGGCTTGCAAATCAAGCCTACCCCTCATTTGATATGTGTAATGATAAGGAGAGACAGGGTAAACAAACATCTCTTGAAAATACTCTGTTTCTTTTCTGTTGTAGTAGGGGAGAACCCAAAACTAGTGGTCGGCCAGCACCTCTCTATACGGCCGACCACTTTTACTGGTCGGCTGGCCATCTCTTTTTAGCCAAGCAGTGTCTTTTTCCTTACAAAACAGAGCAAAGGCTGGGAAAAAACAATTCAATTTTCTGGCAGCACAACAAAAACATTCTGGCAGCAGAACAGAGGCATTTTCGGGTGGAAATCCTCATTCATGCATGAGCCATCCCTCACTTCTCCGGGCCCGCTAAAATTATGATTAATAATAGCATGTTGTACCTAAAGTAGTGGACTTGTAATAATTAATTACTTAGTTAATTAATTCTGTATTGCAACTAATAGTTAGTTTAATTCTAATTTGTATTAATTAGTTAGAATAGCTCGTTAAGTTTGTGTTATACTTAATTGATTAGTTAGGATAACTAATTATTCTTGGCAATTGTTTTGGTAGTGTAATATTTAATATTAGGATATTCATTCGGACCCTCTTGCGTGAGGGCAAATTGTAATAATGTGTATGTCTTCCAACTCCATTTCTTTCTTCCTTTTATTTACTTTCTTATGATGGATTGCGTAGAGCATCATGTTTTAATTAACATTTTTTATAATTTGTATCCATTTGTCTTGCATGCATAATGTTCGGTTCATCATACTAATCAATGTCAATTTCAAATTCCTTATTTGAATACGTGCTTTGTCGTATGCCTTGAATTGACTCACCTGCCATGATAGTAGCTGAGCCTAGTAGTTGTATTTTGTATATGTTGCATTAGTCACTTGCATATTTATAATAACCCTGACCTCTGATTAACGTTAATTCATGATTAAATGAGCCTAATCAGTAATTAGTTGAAATTATGAATTAATTGCATGTGTGTGTCACGTTATTGTGCTTATATTTGTTTATTGTAGAAAAATCTGTTTGCATTTTTATTTCTTCTTGTGAATTGAAGGCCTTATCAACATTCAATCAATAAATTGACTTGATTTATGTGCTATTTAGGATTTTTAGAATGTTATGGTAGGTTTAATTAGAATTTGATTTGGAACGATTAAATTAGAATAATTTAGTGTCTAATTGATTGGTTTGATCAACAATTTATTTATACTATTAAATAAGCCTATATAAGGCATAACTGACCCTTTCTTAGACTTTCACACACTCTTATATCTTCATTCTTGATGTCAAAAACGTGAGAGAGAGTGAGAGAAGGAAGAAGTTGAGATCAAAGTTAGAAGATGGGAGAATTGAAGAGAATTAAGAGGTGAAACTTTTATACTTGTGCAATTAAGACTCTAGGTAAGAATTCAACCTTTAGATTGTATAATTATGATGTGTAAGACATGAACTCTAGAGAATTATGATAGATAATACAAGAATTGAGCTAGAAATGAAGAGGGTTGAACCATATCATGTATGCATGCATATATCATGGCATTTTGAGTAGATTTCTAAAAAAAATTCATATGCATGTGTCTATCTTGATTTGGCTTTGAGAATTCATCACATTTCTTACCATTTGACCTTAATTGATCATGTTTTAGAAAGCTTAAGTTCAAAGTAATTCATGCATGTCATGTTCATGGCATATTCATAATTTCAAGTTGGAGTTTTGGTTAATTGACATGCCTTGGGGCCTTGATTTAGTGAAATGATCTTCAAATCATGATATTTTACAAGTTTCTGAATGTTTTCTGGAAATTTGGCCCAAAAAGATAAGTTTTGAAGGGTGTAATTCAAGTTTGGAGCTTGGGAGTACAATCTAGAAATTCCAGATTCTGCACTTCCGCTCGAGCGGCATAATCTACGCTCGAGCGACCACTCTGTGATCTTGCACTTCTGCTTGAGTGAGTAAAAGTTCGCTCGAGCGAGAAATGCAAGCTCCTATAAGTTTTCGCATTTTACAGACCGCTCGAGCAACAGAAGTTGCATATCGAGCAGAGATTTCACACGACCAATACTTTTTCAGAGTTTACAGACCACTCGAGCGAAGGAATCTGCGCTCTAGCGGCTCCTAACATGCTTATATGTCTGTTCGAGCAAGGGAAGTTGCGCTCGAGCGTGATCCCTATTTTCAGCAAGTTTTGTTAAGAGTCCCAAAGTGCATTTTGGCATTCACATTGCATCCTAGGCATTCCTAGGCCATGATTAAGACTCAATAAGCGGTTAAGACTTAGAAACACACTAAGAATGAAACGAAAGAAGTTAAGTACCAACCAAGTGTGTGTTTCATTATTTTTTTCTGCTACATGTATATAGCTCACGCGCCATAAGTTATCTGATTTGTCTATTCTGCAAGTGGAGCCATTTGTGAGTAATAACTCTGTAAAGTTATGTTTAACTTTAATTATTTTCTGATGCTATGAAATGATCAGTTTTTTGAAATATGATGTTTTATATGAATAAATGATTGTCCAAATTTCTAGAATGTATTTGTGACATCCTTAGCACAAGGCCATTGCTCGGAGGTAATAATACCATGGTCTACAAGTAGAAGGCCCTTGTGAAGGCCAATACTGAAGGAGAAACTTTGAGACAGGTCAGGTTTTTGCATTAATACCTGGGGATGTACAGAATATTGAGTCAGTGGTATCAGGCATAATCTCTATCTGTGCTCAGAATGCCCATGTGCTGATTGATTCTGGTTCCACACATTCATTTGTATCTCATGCTTTTTCTCGAAAATTAACTAGGCCATTAGAACCACCGTCTGGGGGTTCTATGATATGTGCTTATGTCTATCTGGCATGCGATATTATGATTGGTAATATGACATTATATGTTGATTTGTTGCCCCTGAGCATTGATCATTTTGATTGTAATTTGGGTATGGATTGGTTGACTAATACTGTGCTACCATTAATTATGCGAATAAATTTGTTGCGTTTAGACCACCTGGTATGCCTGAATTTGTTTTTACTGGAAATAGGGTAGTTCCTCTACTATACTTGATTTCATTTATAAAAGTCAGGAAATTGTTAAAAAAATGTTATCGGGGCTACTTGTGTTGTGTGTTGACTGAGCCTTCGGATAATGCTAATGTGGAAAGGATACCTATAGTCCATGAATTTCCTGATGTGTTTCCTACTGACCTACCTGGGGAATTAATTGAGTTCACCATTGATATAGTACCTGGGACACAACCAATTTCTAAAACCCCATACAGAATGTCCACTTCTAAACTGAAGAAATTAAAAACTCAACTCCAAGAACTATTAGACAATAAGTTTATCCGCCCGAGCACTTCACCTAGGGGTGCTCCAGTGTTATTTGTCAAAAAGAAAGACGAGTCTTTGAGACTATGTATTGACTACCGTGAGTTAAACAAAGTAACTATCAAGAACAATTACCTATTACCCCGAATAGATGACCTGTTTGATCAACTTCAAGGAGCACAAGTGTTCCCTAAGATAGACCTTAGATCCGGATATCACCAGCTAAAGGTGAAAGCAAAAGACATTGAAAAAATAGCTTTCCAAACTAGATATGGACATTATGAATTCTTAGTCATGCCATTTAGGGTAACTAATGCACCTGCAGCATTCATGGACTTAATGAATAGAGTGTTCAAACAATTCCTTGATGAGTTTATTGTTATGTTCATCGATGATATATTGATTTATTCTAAAAGCAGGGAAGAACATGAAAATCACTTGAGAATTACTTTACAGATTCTAAGAGAAAAGAAGTTATATGCAAAATTTTCTAAATGTGAATTTTGGCTAGACAGTGTGGCATTTTGGGGGCATGTAATCAACAAGAATGGTATCTCTGTTGACCCACAGAAAATTAAAGCTATTGTGAATTGGCCTAGACCGACAAATGTATCAGAAGTTCGAAGTTTTCTAGGACTTACAGGCTATTATCGCAGATTTGTAAAAGATTTTTCCGAACTTGCTTTGCCACTCACTCAATTAACATAGAAAGCTACACCATTTGATTAGACTGATCAAAGAGAGACTGTTTTCCAAGAGTTAAAGACCAGGTTAGTAACTGCACCAATTTTGACTTTGCCTAATGGTACTGATGGGTTTCAAGTTTACAGTGATGCTTCCCGCAAAGGTTTCGAGTGTGTGTTGATGCAAAATGGAAAAGTGATTAATTATGCTTCTCGACAACTCCGCCCTCGTGAAAAGAACTATCCAACCCATGACCTTGAATTAGCCGTTGTGATATTTGCTTTAAAAATTTGGCGCCATTATCTGTATGGAGTAACTTGTGAAGTATACACAGATCATAAAAACTTAAAATATTTCTTCACCTAAAAAGAGTTGACCATGAGATAGAGGAGATGGTTGGAATTGATCAAGGACTATGATTTGTAAATTTTGTATCATCCAGGGAAGGCAAATATCGTTGCAGATGCATTGAGCCGAAAATCTATTGAGAATTTGTCATGTTTGCTCACCAGTCAGAGAGAGTTATTGTGTGACTTGGAGAAGAATGAAATTGAAATTGTGTTACGTGAACAAGGTAGGATCTCGGCTGCCATTTCTACTCAACCTGCAATCATTGAAGAAATTAAAGAAAAACAACGTGAAGATGAGTTTTTGAGAAAAATTGTTGATGAGATTGACTCAAAACCGAGACTGGGATTTGTGCTTGACAATGATGTGTTGAAATTTCAAAATCGCCTTTGTGTGCCAAAATGTTTTGAGTTAAAGAAACGCATCATGACTGAAGCTCACAATTCAAAATTTGTTATGCATCTGAGAAACACAAAGATGTATCATGACTTGAAACAAAATTTCTAGTGGCCGAGAATGAAAAAGTGTATTGTAGATTTTTTAGCTAGATGTTTACACTGGTAACAAGTTAAAGCTAAACATCAATGACCTGCCAAATTGCTACAGTCGCTTCCAATACTGGAATGGAAATGGGAACATGTCACAATGGACTTCATTGTGGGATTACCTCGCTCTCCTCAAGGTATAGACTATCTAGGTAATTGTTGATCATTTGACTAAATCTGACATTTCTTACCTATCAAATCTTTGTATAATGCGGATGAGTTGGCTAACTTATATGTTAATAAGATTGTGAGATTACATGGCGTGCTAGTATCTATTGTATTTAATAGAGATCCTAAGTTCACTTCAAGATTTTGGCAGAATCTACAGCAAGATCTGGGGACTGAATTGAGACTAAGCAATGATTATCACCCATAGACAGATGACCAATCTAAATAGACCATTCAAACATTGGAAGACTTGTTACGGATGTGTGCCATAGACTTTCAAGGCAATTGGGAAACCTATTTACCATTGGCCGAATTTGTGTATAACAATAGTTATCATTTGAGTATCGGCATGACTCCTTATAAAGCTTTATATGGTAGAAAGTGTCGATCTCCAATCTACTGGGCTGAAGTAGGTGACAGACCTTTGTTGGGACCAAAACTTGTGCAAGAAACAACTGAGAAAGTGAAACTGATTCAACAACGTCTGAAAACTGATTGAACAACGTCTGAAAACTGCACAGAGCCGCCAAAAGAGTTATGTAGATGTCCAAAGGAAGAATATGGAATACGAAGTTGGTGACCATGTATTCATAAAAGTAACTCAATGAAGGGTCAGACCTGATTTGGGATAAAAGGAAAGCTAGCACCAAGATACGTTGGCCCGTATGCAATTTTAGAGAAAATTAACTCAGTAACATACCGAGTAGCCTTACCTCCGCTGATGGAAAATATACACAAAGTTTTTCATATTTCAATGCTTTGGGATTATTTGAGAGATTCATTACATGTCATTAAACCAACCCATATGCTTCTGAAAAAAGATTATATGTATGAAGAAATGCCAATTCAGGTGGTTAACCGAAGAATCAAGAGATTGAGGAACAAAGAAATTCCATTAGTGAAGGTTGATTGGCAAAACCACGGAAGGACTTATGCAACATGGGAAACGAAATAAGACATGATGAAAAGATACCCTGACTTATTTCCTTTAGATCTAGTGTTCTTTCAAAATGAAAGTAATTCGAGTTTGAAGGACCAAATTCTTTAAGAAGGGAAGACTGTAACAACCCCGACCTCTAATTAACGTTAAATGAACCTAATCAGTAATTAAGTGAAATTCTGAATTAATTGCATGTGTGTGTGTCGCATTATTGTGCTTATATCTATCTATCGTAGAAAGATCTGTTTGCATTTCTGTTTCTTCTTTTGAATTGAAGGCCTTATCGGCATCCAATCAAGAAATTGACTTGATTTATATGCTATTTAGGATTTTTAGAACATTATGGTAGGTTTAATTAGAATTCGATTCAGAACGATTAAATTGGAATAATTTAGTGTCTAATTGATTGGTTTGATCAACAATTTATTTATACTATTAAATAAGCCTATATAAGGCATAAATGACCCTTTCTTACACTTTCACACACTCTTATATCTTGATTCTTGATGTCAAAAGCATGAAAGAGAATGAGAGAAGGAAAAAGTTGAGATCAAAGCTTGGAGATGGGAGAATTACTAGGAATAGTTGGAGAATTGAAGAAAATTGGGAGGTGAAACTTCTACACTTGTGCAATTAAGACTCTAGGTAAGAATTCAACCTCTAGATTGTATAATTATGATGTGTAAAACATGAACTCTAGAGAATTATGATGGATAACACAAGAATTGAGCTAGAAATGAAAATGATTGAACTATATCATGCATGTATGCATATATCATGGCATTTTGAGTAGATTTCTAAAGAATTTTCACATGCATGTGTCCATCTTGACTTGGTTTTAAGAATTCATCACATTTCTTACCATTTGACCTTAATTGATCATGTTTTGGAAAGCTTAAGTTCAAAGGAATTCATGCATGTCATGTTCATGGCATATTCCTAATTTCAAGTTAGAGTTTTGGTTAATTGACATGCCTTGGGGCCTTGATTTAGTGAAATGATCTTCAAATATTGTTATTTTACAATTTCTAAATGTTTTCTAGAAATTTGGCTCAAAAAGATGAGTTTTGAAGGGTGTAATTCGAGTTTGGAGCTTGGGAGTGCAATCTGGAAATTCCAAATTCTGCACTTCCGCTCGAGCAGCTTAATCTGAGCTCGAGCGACCACTCTGTGATCTTGCACTTCTGCTCGAGCGACCAAAAGTTTGCTCGAGCAAGAAATGCAAGCTCCTAGAAGTTTTCATATTTTGTAAACCACTCGAGCGACAGAAGTTGCGCTCGAGCGGGGACCTCAGTCTCATGCTCGAGCGGCCATCGAGCGGAGATTTCACACAACCAATACTTTTTCAGAGTTCACAGACTGTTTGAGCGAGGGAATCTACGCTCGAGCGGCCCCTCACATGTTTGCATGTCCGCTCGAGCGAGGGAAGTTGCGCTTGAGCGTGACCCTTGTTTTCAGTAAGTTTTGTTAAAAGTCCCAAAGTGCATTTTGGCATTCACATTACATCCTAGACATTCCTAGGCCATGATTAAGACTCAATAAGCGGTTAAGACTAAGAAACACACTAAGAATGAAACGAAAGAAGTTAAGTACCAACCAAATGTGTGTTTCATTATGTGTTTCTGCTACATGAGTGTAGGTCACGAGTCACAAGTTATCTGATTTGTCTGTTTTGCAAGTGGAACCATTTGTGAGCAATGACTCTGTAAAATTATGTTTAACTTTAATTATTTTCTGATGCTATGAAATGATCAGTTTTTTAAAATGTGATGTTTTGTATGAATGAATAATTGTCCAAATTTTTGAAATGTATTCGTGGCATCCTTAGCACAAAGCCCTTGCTCGGGGATGATAATACCGTGGTCTACAAGTACAAGGCCCTTACCTGGGGCTAACAATACCATAGTTTTCAAGCAAGGCCCTTGCCCGAGAGTAATAATACCGTGGTCTCATGGCCCTTGCTGGGAAGTAACAATACCTTAGCTCAAGTATATAACAAGTTCCCGATACCAGAGGTTCCTTATGAAACTAAAAAGCATGATAACGCTAATGGATGTACCATGTATGATTAAGCATGAACTCTGATTTCTATATGAAGTTTGAACAAGAATATATGTATATATATATATATCTGTTTTGATATGAATTTTGATTTTTGAATTTGTTATGGACATCGTTCATTTAAACCCTTTACTCTGTTATTATTCATTAGGCATCCACTCATTATTTATTTTATGTATGTCGGTGAGCAGGCGCATAACTAGGTCTACGCTGCCACCTAGAGTTTTTGGTCAGCCAACTACTGTGCCTCCCGGAGAGTTTCCCTTTTGAGATTTCCAGTTTTATGGCCTTGCTACAGATGCTTTTGTTTTGTTTTGCTTTGCTTATCTGTACATTGGGTAAGTCCCCTTTTGGCTTCATTTGTATTAACAGGTGACGTATGACTAATGTATTTATGACGTCACACACACACACATATATATAAGTTTGTTTTAAAGATTTCTATCTCATATACGTTAACACAGCTCCATAGACATTGTATATTTTCTATATTTGCTTCTGTAACCCCTTATTTTATGTCATTCTGTTAAAAGGCCTTTGGTAATCCAAGGATTACTGGCCAGTTACGATGCTAAACCCATAGGGACAGGTTTGGATCGTAACAATATTAGAGCATCCATTTTTCTAATTGTTTTATTTCTTTTGGCTTACCTTGGAGTACTTGGTGAGCATTTATTGTTTTAGCGTATTGCATGCGTGTGATTGTTGCTATATTAAACATAACACCATGAAGCTAAGTACTTAAGTGACATACCTCTTTGAATGTCAGTGGATGAAGGCTAATTGTTTAAGTTGGGGTGATTTACTTAAGTGTACATATGAAATCACTTTTTCAAGTGGTACATATTCAAACACCTTTCAAAACACATAAAAGCAAAGTGTTCCAACTTTTTCAAATTAATCTATACTTGTGTGCATTACATAGTAAGATAGCCTAATAATCAGAACAAGAGCATATAATGTAAATAAGAATCAAATCATGATTAGTAGAGGCTGATCTTTGATCGGGTGAGTGGGATGCTCAATTCATGACCTTCCTCTCTCATACCTAAGTTCTCAAACCGAGACACTTTGGTGATGACGGATAAGTGGCCTTTGGCACGAGCCTCGAGTTTCTTAAATTTCTCAAAAATATTTAGGTGGCGACTCTGTAATCTGGCAAAGTAGTACATTTTTGGCATTTTTGATTCAAAATCGATTTTTCAAAAGATTTGTTGGATTTTAACTCATTTGTATTTATCTATTTTACATTCCATTTGTGAAATCAAATTCAGAACCACGGGAGTCCGAACTGTAGGGATATCGTATTCGAAAGGAGCATAAAAAGCAAGCTACACTTATACTAGACAATGTCCTTAAAACAAATTCACCGCCTTATCAGTTGGGTGTTGAAGGTTGTTCGACGTCTATCTCCCAAGATACGACAGTTGGACCAGCTACAGCAATACACCGACTGAGTAGCTTTGACGAACAAAACTATGACAGTACACTCTCACTAGGAAAAATATAAAATGGGAGAAAGTTTTGAAAACAAGAACAAATATTCTGAGTCCAAAGAATGAATGAGAAGAGTCTCTTTTTATACACATGGAGGGAGCGAGGAAAAGGCTCCAACAATTAGAGCCCCTCACAAATGCAGAAATTAATTTTGTATTAATTTGCAAAACTGATAAAATGAATCGATCATGAATAGAGCAGTTACCAACTCTATTATACACATAGGTTTTGTGTATATATTCCTGCAGTCCACACATCTGTCTTGACCCAAAAAGATTAAGATGGGTGGCATAAACCCAACCCCTGCCCAAGCCCAAGTCCCAAGATCCAAAATCCACAACCCACGGATCATGAACCACAGACCCGAACCCGGCCCGGCCCAGGCAGGCGACGCGTGCGCACACAAGTGGCAATTTTTGCATAACCAACTTGGATCATAGTCTTGACCCAAGTCCATTCTTGAAGCATCCATAACTTTCTTCCTTCGAAAAATTTGGATGCCCCAAAGAGCTTACACCTTTATGCAAAAAATGGGATTTAAATACCCAACAATGCTCTGCTTTACAATCAATGTGGGATACAAGGTTTTACACATTTCCCAACACCTCTTTCATGAGGCCAACTTAATGAGTCAATTTCTTATTCAAACCTAATGGTTTTTTGTCATTCTTTTTGTGGTGTAAAGATCTCATTACAAATAATCTAAACCCACTTTACTCCACCTCAATTTGGGATTGGCACCCACTTTAATATCGTATTAAAGTCACCAAAAATCATTATTTTTTCAACAATCCCCCACATGAATAAAAATTGACCGAATAACAACAAATGGACAATGCTTAACAACAAAGACTTGGAGAGAGTGCAACGAAATAACCCCGGCATCGGAAAGGGTAGTTTTTGGCTTTGAGCCCCTTCCAGTGAAGTCTATCGGATTTACTGGCTGTCCAGTGAACACGAAGTTTTGAATTGTTCTGCCGTTTATGTAAACCAAGACAACAGACCTCACACAGGAATTACTCTAACCATCATTATGTTCTCACTGTTGTGTCCAGTTTGGCCGTGGAACACTAGCCTAGTTCAATGAGTGGTTTAAAGAATTAGGCCCTATCAATTCTTATAGAAGCGGCCCCACTTCACACTCACATAGGTGACTTTACTTGAGTATCCTGCTATACTCAGCTTAACAACGCAACAACTCAACACACTAGAGTCATTAAAAGCTCAGCTTAACCTCTATACTTGCAGGTATCACTGCTAAAAGGAATGGCTGGAGGTTTAACCTCCTCAGTGACATTCCACTGTTATACGCAATTAGGTTGTCCCATTGAACCTAGATCTTGGGATCTCCAATCAACTAGGTTGGGTTTCCATTCCAGTAACACCTTACACCAAAGGCCTTAACCTCATTTCTTCTAACGGCTTCTCTACTAACACTCGATTTAACCCTTTGGTTAGCAGATCTGTAATGTTGACCTTAGATTTCACATAGACTAAAGTGACAGCTCTATTAGAGAGTAGTTTTCGTATGGAATTATGTCTACGATGAATATGTCTAGACTTTTCATTGTACATATTACTCTATGCCCATTCAATAGCCAAATGGCTATCACAATGAATACAGATAGCTGGCACAGGTTTCGGTCAACGTGGAATATCCTCAATGAACTAGCGAAGCCATTTAGCTTCTTCAGTTTCTTTGTCTAAAGCAATAAAATCAAATTCCATCATTGATCTCGATATACATGTTTGTTTGGAAGATTTCCAAGACACGGCTACCCCTCTGAGGGTAAACATATAACCACTAGTGGATTTGGAGTCCTTTATATCAAATATCCAATTAGCATTATTATACCCTTCTAGTCCCACTGGGTATCTGGTATAATGTAGCCTATAATCCCAAGTATAGCGTAGATAACCTAACACTCGCGTAATGCCTCTCCAATCAGTGGCATTTGGATTACTTGTATATCTACTAAGCCTGCTAACAGAGTAGGCTATATCTGGCCTTATACAACTCATCAGATACATCAAACTTTCAATGACCCGAGAATATTCTAGTTGAGAGACATTCTCACTATTATTCTTAGTCAAATGTAGACTCACGTCTACCGGTGCCCTAGACACACTTATATCTGACTTACTAAATTTCTTAAGTATCTTTTCAACATAGTGAGACTGAGAAAATACAATACTACTAAATGTTCTAGTAGTCTTAATACCCATAATGACATCTGCAAGGCCCATATCTTTCATGTCAAACAAAGAGTTTAACAATCTCTTGGTAGTTCTAATCATCTCATCATACCACCAATAATGAGTATGTCATCAACATATAGACATAACATGACATGACCTTTGTCAGTGTCTTTGACATATATGCATTTGTCAGACTCATTGATTTTGAACCCATCTGACAACATAGCATTGTCAACCTTCTCATGCCATTGTTTAGGAGCTTGCTTCAAACCATACAATGATTTGACAAGCTTACAGACTTTCTTATTTTATCCTGGAGCTGAAAACACCTTGGGTTGCTCTATGTAGATTTCTTTATTCAAATCTCCATTTGAAAAAGTTGTCTTTACATCCATCTGATATATCTCCAGACCACGTAAACCTGCTATCGCAATCACCATGCAAATGGATGTAATCCTTGTCACAGGTGAATACGTATCAAAGTAATCTAGGCCTTCTCCATGCATGTATCCTTTGATAACTAGCCTAGCTTTGTACTTATCAATTGATCTATTTGCTTTTATTTTTCTTCTAAAGATTCACTTGCTCCCCAAGGCCTTACTGCCTGAGGTTAGATCAGCCAACTCCCAAGTATGGTTCTGTATGATGGAGTCAATCTCACTCTTAATTGCTTCTTTTCACAAAGGACTTTCAGATGAAGTCACAGCTTTATGGAAAGTTCGAGGTTCTCCCTTTAACATATAAGTCAAGAAGTCTGAACCAAAGGACTTTGCGGTCCTAGCCCTTTTACCCCTTCTTGGCTCATCTACTTACTCAGCTTGATCATCGACTTGATCATCTATGTGATCATTGTCACCTTTAACCTCTTTTATGGAACTCAAAACCCCTTCTTGGATATGACAAGGAAATATATTTTCAAAGAAAGATGTATTTCTGGATTCCATGATAGTATTCTTGTGTATCTCTAGAATAGCAGATTTAAACACAAGAAATCGATATGCACTGCTATATTGTGCATATATTATGTATAACCAATGAATACAAAGTCAACGGATTTTTAGGCTTATCCTAACCTTCTTAGGTTTAGGTATTATTACGTTTTGCATGACACCCCCACATTTGTAGAATTTATACAAAGGCTTTTGGCCTTTTCTAACAAATTCATACAGGGTCTTTAAACAATTCCTTATGTCACAATGATTATGAAACTCTCAAAATCATATCACAGTAAATACATTCCCAAAATGTCATCAACCGAATTAAGCACCCAAATATCTTTGGTCCAACCTATCACTTTGAGGCCAATAGTCTTACTATTAGAAAACACAAATCTAGTGTTCAATAGTTTATTATTCGGAACTTCATAACACAGCCAGTAGTCTTATCACTAGGAATCACTAATTTCTCATTATGTGGTCAGTAGACTCTTCACTACTAGGAATCATAATGTTTTGACATGTGATCAGTAGTCACTCAACTACTAGGAATCACAACGTCTTGACATAGGATCAGTAGACCATTTCATTACTAAGAATCATCATGTCTTGACAAATGATCAACATACTCTTTTATTACTAGGAACCATCATGTCTTAACGTATAATCAGTAATCTATTTACTACTAAGAACCACAATCTCATAACTGTGTAGCCAGTAGTCTAACACCTCCTAGGAACCACCAGTTTCCTATCTTTGTGATTAGTGATCTCGCACTCACTAAGAGCCACCAATTTAAGAATATATTTAGAATTTAAAAAAATTTTAAAATATATTCACCCACCCTATCAGATTGTCTCATTTTTGCTTTCAAGCAAAGTCACATAATAATCATATATGCTATAATTAACACAGGGATAACATACTAATCACCTCTGATTAATTCAGTGATATCATCATGCAATCTTATGATTTCCTTTAATCACATTTGATCTCTCTAGATCTTCCTTTAATAACCTCGCAAGGTTTAAGGTTGTCAGGTGGAACAACATTTCCTGTTGTCACCTCTTAAAGCCATTTTTGAAAAATCACAACAGAATTTCACTATTATGTTTTTCCAGAAACTAAACTTAACACTAGAAAATTTCAAAGTCTGAAATTTAATTCAAAACTGATCTCACCACTTACCCTAGAATCGAACATGGTTAGGAAAGTTTCCAAAAAGACTAAAGGGGTCACACCTAGGGGTGTGCATAATACCGCCGAAACTGCCGAAACCGCTAAAACCGCACCGAACCGCACCGCCAAGGCAAATTCGTTATTATTTGTCAATCGAACCGTCGGTTTTTGATAAGAAAAATGGCAAATTCTAGTGACACTTTTATCAATCCGCCAGTTTCTATTTTTCTTCCAAACCACACCGACCCGCACCGCTATTAAATCATGTTTTATAAGATTCTAAAAATTCTTTTTTACTTAAGTTTGTTTGTTGTTCTATACCTTAGAATATAGTATTACATTACTGCTCGAGGGGAATTCAACATGTCAGTAATCCAAAATAAAGTTGGATTCCAATTCATTTTTCAATCTTTTTTTTTCTGACCATGTTGCAAACTTGCATCAGCTCACTGTTCAATCTAAATACTTTTCAACAGTAAACATTTTCAATATATTGTAAACCCTGAATGATATTAATTTTATGTATTGTATTTGATCATTGTAGCTTCCACAGATGTTTGTAATGAACTGATGGAATAGTTGTTGATATTATCATGTTGTTGCTACATTTGCTGCATCAGAAGAAAGCTTCGCAAGATACTTAACATCACGGTATCTCTCGTCTTTTTTTTACTCTTTAATTTAAGTTTTGTAATTTGAATTATATTTTTTATAAACCGCCAATCCGTCTGAACCGCCAAGGCAAATCCGCCATTATTTGCCAACCGAACCGTCGATTTTTGATAAAGAAAATGGCAAATTCTAGTGACACTTTTATCAATCCGCCACCTGCCATACGGTTTCTATTTTTCTCTCAAACCGCACCAACCCGCACCACGCACACCCCTAGTCACACTGGTCTCACTTAAGACCCAGTTAACTTTAGACAAAACTTTCAAAAGTATGTTAACTCCTAGTTCATAAGAAATAAATTTAGAATTAAATTTTTCAGGGGGATAAATCAGGTTAAAACAAACTAATTCCCAAGCAAATTAAATTTGCTACCAGAGTTACACTACTCATACAAGTTAACTGGTACTTCCGAAACTAAACCTATTTTTTCTGAATAAAAATCAGAAATATTTTAGCTAATGCTAAAATTTGGTTTCTTTTCTCAAAATCAAAACACTTTGGAAATAATCAAATTATAAACTAAAAACACTTTCTCCAAACTTGGTTTTCCAACACTTTAGGAATAAAATGATTAAATCCAAAGACTTTTTCAAACCCAAAGGTTTGAAACTAAATCCGTCTTAATTGTTTAACCAAGGCAAAACACTTTGGTTTCTATTACAGAAAACCAAACCAAGTTCCAAACTTACAAGCAATTTAAAAATTGCTAACCAAATTACAAGCAATGTAAAAAAAATTGCTACAACAATGATTAAGTAAATAAAATGCTTCTAACAATATAAGCAAATAAAACTTGCTTTTACACAATTGGTAAAAACCAACAAAACCCAAGCAAAAAATTACTTCACTAAACAAATATAAACCAATCCAAATAGGATTAGCAGTCCATAATTTTGTTTTACGGTCCCAAATTCTATTCATTTGGATTTGTATTTTTGTTTCCATTCCCTTTCGCATAGGTATTCCTGTAAAGAAGGTTAGCAAAAAAATACAACAAAATAAGAAACAAATAATCTTAAGAAATTGTAAAAGCAATAAATTAATTAAATAGCAAAATTAAATAAAATTAAAATGCTAGACAAGTTAATTAAACTTATAACTCTCAAATAAATTACAAACCCTATAACTCTAAAAATTAAATAAAATTAATTGACAAGAGTTATATGAAATTATAACACAATAATCATGTAAATAAATATACAATTAACACTTTAATTAGCAAGAGTTACAAAATAAAACTAAAACTCTAAAATTAAATTCATAATTTAATTTATACATTAACCATGTACATAAGTATAGACAAGTTACACAATTAAAATTTTTATCTCCACAATTAAATTAAAACATGAATAAGCAAGAGTTACAAAATAAACCTATAAATCTAAGCATTGAATTAAAATAATGCTAGCAATTCACATATAAATAATTCTAAAATAATAAGCACGTAGCAAAACCTAAAAAATTTGAAAATGCAAATTATATTATAAAATTATAAACAAAATCATGCTCATAAAATTACCTAGATTAGAAAACAATAATAGAACCAAATAATGAGCATGCATAGAAACTGGAAATCACACACATATAAATAATTATAGACATAGTAAGCATGTAATATATATTAACAGATTAGAACATGCAAATTATCTAGAATTTAAAACACATGTGAATTAAACTAGAAAAATATAACATATTTAGCATGTCAATTTTAACAAAACAACATACTGATCATGTATTTTTAGGGGAAGAAAACAACAGACTAATTGTCCAGAAAATAATCATAGCAGTATTAATATTTTATAAAACAACTACTATGCAATAAAGAATAAAGAACGGTGACAGGGTTTTTTTTTTTTAATTTATTTATTAAGACACACAGTAGCAGGCATACAAACACCATATCAGACTACACAACCTAATCAAGAAATTATACAGTGTGTAATTACCATGGTTCTTGGGAAAACAATGTGTTTGGTTTGAGTTTTTTGAATTAAGTTTTTTAAAAACTCAATTTTTTGATTTTCGTATTTTTTTGTTTTTAGTGAATATTTTAAAAATTTTAAACATTTTTTTTTACTTTTTTAAATGCACTTTACTTAGATGTATCTAAAAAGTAAAAAAATTATGAAAAAATATTTTACAAATTTAATAAATATATAAAAATACAAAAAATGTACTGAATTCTCTTTTTTTTTTTTGTATTTTTGGTATTTAGTGAATTTTTAAAAGATTTTTTTCACAAATTTTTTACTTTTTAGGTATATTTATGTTAGTTATGTCTAAAAAGTAAAAAAAAATACTTAAAATATTTAAAAAATTTAGTAAAAATAAAAAAATACAGAAAACAAGAAAGTAGAATTTTCTAAAAAATATTTTTGAAAAAACACAACCAAGCAAGCTTTTCCAACCAAAACCACTAACAGAAGCCTATATATATATATATATATATATCTATATAATAAAGGAGAAAGGTTTTTGAATTTATGTCAAAAATGTATCAGAGATACATTTCAATTAAACAGCTGAGATGATTCCTAATAAATTTATAACGGTTGAGATTAATTTCTTTCCCTCCCAAACACTCTCTGCTCTCTCTCTCCCACGTCTGCCTAAACCCATTCTCTTCAACTCTCTCTCTCTACACGTTCTCTCTTCAACACCCATAATCTTCTTCAAGATTAGGGTTTCAAAATTCTTTCTCTTCTAAAACTGGCGACCAGAGGTAGCAAATCAGAGAAACCTAAGATAATCTTCCAACAATTTGATTCAAACAAAGATGGACCAGCTCACCACCACCGCCGCTGCTCATCATCACTGTCGCCATTGATCACCATCAGTTTTCGAACTCGAAAGGTATTTTACATTCAGTTCTTCAATTCTTTGTCTGTCTTGATCGCTATTTTAGGTTGAATTTCCGTGGGTTCCCTGCAATCCAAACCTCAAAACAGAGGTATTTTACATTGAGAATCCTGAGGTTTTAGTTTTAGGGCGAAATTTTTTCTTCAATTCTTTCTTTGAGAATCCTGAGGCTTCAGTTTTAGGTGCTTCAAGAAATCATAACCGTAAACTTTGTATCTACTACTATGGAAAATCTCCAACCTTTTTATGGAAAGCAAGTATTGATTGTGATCTTGCCCAATTAGTGGAGTATTGAAAATTACTATAGAATTAATGACCACGATTGTTTTATGTGATTGATTTTTTGTCTATATTTTTGCTCATTTCTATATTAATAAAACTATGTATACAAAATTGGCAAAATAATTAATCACATAAAATAGTTATGACCATACATACTCTATGGTGGAATCTATCACGAGAGATACAATTTTACATTTTACTTATATTTTATGGGATTGATTCTGTGTTTTATGTGATTAAGTTGCTACTTTTACTTTCTAAAATTGACAATCATCAAAAAAGGCAGGAAAGAAAGACAAAGATGGAATGAGATTTTGTAAATTGTAGTGATTGTTTTTTATTCCTCTAGAGCTTCTTCAGTTATTGGCTACAAATGGTGGTCTACATAACATAATATTAAGGGACAATTAGATATCAGAGGATTTCAACAAAAAATATATAAAAAATAATAAATATTATCAACATTAATATTTAAAATTATAATTTTATTATTATTTTTTTTTTATAATTTTTGAAAATACTCTCTGAATAGTAATTTCACATAATAATAAGAGTTATACTAAGGACTCCAAATTATCTACCAAATTTTTTACTAAATCTCTCACATGGGTATGAGATCCACACACACGTGGGTTTGTGTGTGTCCCACACCCATGTGAGAAGTTTGGTAAAAAAATTGATAGATTATTTAGAGTTTATAACATTTTCCTAATATTAATACCCCACTGTTGCAAGATATAATGTAACAATCCAAATTTTTAATTATACTATAGAATTTATACTAATATTATTTAATCTCAGTTAAGAAAATATATAATTTATTATATATTATTATGCATAATTTTGTAAAATAATATAATTATTAAAAGTTTAGGAGTCAAAATATAAATAATAATAATATAGATAATATTAATAATAATAATAATAATGAGTGTGGTATTAAAATAATTAATTAATTTTATGTTGGTATACGATAGAATGTAACTTATTTAAGAATTAAATTATTTATATAATTATATTAAAATATTGGGTCAAAAGGTAATTATTTTAAATATTTATTTAAGATAAGATTGAATCTATATAATAATTATCAAATTTGGAGAGAAGAATACGGGCCAGCCACGTGTTGGCAAGAGAGTGAGTTCTCCTCTCTATTTAAGAGAGGCGTGTCACCTAGGCAGCAAAGGAAATGAAAGAAGAGAGAAGAAAAAGAAAGGAAAGGGAAGAGAAGGAAGAGAGGGAAGGAAGGAAAGAATAGTGGAACGTAAAAAAGTTTTTGATAGTGGAAAGGAAGAGTAAGGTATTAAAGTTAAGGTGAGTTGTATTATATTTTGAGTCACCAAAATATATTTTACGTATGTTTTAACTTATCAAAATATGTTTTATATAAGTTATGTTTTTATTAAAAGTTATGTTTTATAAAGTTTTCAGTTACGTGGTTTTATTTCTGAATCCTATTTGCTTAAAAAGAAATCCATGGATATGTTTGGTTATATTTTAAAGAATATTTGGTTATGACCTTATATACAATTATGTTTTGTAAGTACCACCATGGGAGTCCCACGCCTTGGGGGACTTAAATAACCATTGGCCTCTGTTTGACCACTTTGTGGTCCTCTGTTTGTCATGGATCCATTGTGTAATGCCCTCAAAATTAAACCCATTGTATATAATACTAACATGCATCATTATAAGAAATGGAAGAATAGTATTCCATTCATTAGAATAAACGTATTGAAAGACATTACATGTAATAAAGAAAGTAAATGCCCTAAGGGCTTACATCTTTCCAAGCCAACACTTGGATCAAAAAATATGAGTACTAACTCGTTTACAAGTTAAGCCCTTGGCTTGAGTCCTTACATGTAAAACCAAATAAAGTAAATAACAACTAATCTAAATGAGTCTTCAACTCTAAATCCATCCAAGCTAATTCCTTGGAGGTTGCCCATCACCTGAACCTGAAAATGATGTTCCCATATAGGGTGAGCCACAGCCCAGTAGAAAAATACTAAACCAAATATAAGCATTGAATAAAGCTATAGCATTCAATAGATGGTTATCCAAGATAATCAATTATAATTTTTATACAGTCTCATGACACTAATGTCTAGAACCTATTTCGATACCCATTATTATCAATATGGCTCAGAACCTGGCCAAACTTACAACAGTGAACTATATATCATATTCACAATACTTCCAATATCAACAACACAAATGGGACTCAGGCCCATATCAAAACACTTCATACTTCTAGTTTGATACACATTTTAGTGTTGTATCAATAACATGTAAAAACACTTCAATATAATAAGCACACATAATAGTGATGCTAATGAAGTCCATCCCCTATCTCCTCCCAAACAAAATCTGGTTTAGAGGTCCATCCACTATCTTCCCCTAAACCGTGGAGTACATCCCCTATCTCCTCCCAAACAATATGCATATGCAATGCTCAATCAATACATGTATTTTCTGTATTAATTCAATAGTAAAAATTTATGACTTAACCAATGTGATTAGTTTTAATTATCCCTATTCCACATGCAATGTCTACAACAATCACGACTATCCTCCACCGATAGCCCAAAACAGTTATTTCTATACTGGAAATAAATAAATCAACAATTAAATAGACGAGTGATTTAAATCAATCAACTACCCCATTTAATCAATAAATTCCTCAATCTCATGAATTTAACTAATTTCCTCAATGTTCCTTAAATTAAATATACAATTCAATTTATTTAAATAACTAGGGTTTTTTCCAAAAATTACCAAAAATACCCCCAACATATTAAAATGCCAGAACTTAGAACAAAACGTATACATTGGAGTAGGAAGTCCCTACCTCGAAGAATAACTCAAAAGGAGAAGACGGAGATGAAGGCCCAAAATCCAAAGTGCTCCAAACCCAAGATTGTTCAGATTAAAAGGAAGATCTTGACCTTAATAAAGGAACTAGGGTAGAAACGCCCTAAAACTAGATGAAACCTAGGGTAGAAGGTGAGTAGGGAGAGAGAGAACTCGAAAACTAGGGTTTGGAATCAAAAGACAGATGAAAAACTGATTAAATTCCCGCTGCTGCCTATTTAAACTGAACAGGCTCGCTCGAGCGAAGACATGGTCGCTCGAGCGACCAGACACAGGAAATGCTCGCTCGAGCGAAGAAAAGCTCGCTCGAGCCAAGAATGTAATGCTTCAGGTCTGCAACCCAGAAGCATGCTCGAGCGACAGAATGCTCGTTCGAGCGAAGAACTCGAAAACATACACCTCGCTCGCTCGAGCGAAGAAAAGCTCGCTCGAGCGAAGAAACCCTGGCTCGAGCCACCAGAGACAAAACTCAACACTCGCTCGAGCGACCAACTCAAAAACTGGACAGCAACACTTGGTTTCCGGACCCAACCAACCTGAAACAAACCTGCCCAACACATCTTATAACTCACATGAGAAAATAAAGGATGACAGTAACAATTATACAATGACAAGATCCATGGAACCTCAGTCCGGATACAATAATCAAATAGGAAAAGACCGGGGTCGCTATACATTGACCTCTGTTCTGTGCGGAGCAAAGTGCTATGCGGAGCTAAGTGCTACACTATTGTGGGAGCCACCTCTAGAATCCGTACGAGCCACCTCTTGAATCCGTACCTCTATTCATTTGTCATACGTGACCTCTGTTATGTTACATTATCGTGGTTGTGGTTACATAACTTCTGTATTTCAGTTCTGCTACTTAAATGATTTGGTTACCAATAAAAGATTATTTGTTCTGACGAAGCATAATCTCAGTTTTATTACTTAAAGGATTATTTGTCAAATGATTTCTGCTACTCAAATGATCTGTTTATATAAATGTTTTGGCCTAACTAACGATCCATGGTTATTTCGTGTCCCTTATACTCTTGGTATAATATTTCTCACTCTGCCATGTGCTTATAGTTTTTACCAATTTTCAGGAAACATACAATTCAGAAATAGCTTCTGGAAAGTCTTAGATGCGGGGCTGCGGAATAGACACACACAGTGTTTTTATGATATTTTTATATGTAAATATCAGCCTTTTTGGTCAATAAATTTTGTAATAAAAATAGAAGCTCCAGTGATTATTTTGGTACCCTTATTTAAATATTTCTTCCGCTTGCGTTTATTTATTGTTTAAGAATTGGCCAGAGGTAACCTCAGTTACTGGCCATCACGATGCTTAACCCTTGGGTACGGGGAACGGGTCGTGACAAATGGTATCAGAGCAATGGTTTAAAAAAAAAATCATCATTGGAGCATAGGACACATGCACATTTAAGAAGTAGGATAGCGGGTAATTAATACCGAATTATTATATTTTATTCGTCGATTTAATTATATTATAATTTTATATGATTATATACATATAATAAATTTTTTTTTTAGTGTGCCTAATTCGTGAAGGATATTAGATATAATAAAAGAAGGACAAGAAAACAAGGATGTCAGGCTCAAGCACCTACCAAAATTATAATATAATTAAATCCATATAATTTTCAGTTTAGTATTCAAAAAAAAAAATTTATTTATTTGATGTTTTTTTTAAAAAAGTGGGTTCAAATTTTAAAGATATTAATTTTGAAACAATTTTTCATCAATGAAAAGGACATTTCAAAATTTTCAATTCTAGCATATAATTCTGTCATTATGTTCTTATTTTATTTATTTTATCATAAATAAAACGAGTGAATTTTTTTTTTAAAGTCACCCATTATTTCTCATTTCGGCCCAAACTAACTTTTGAAAACTAGACAGTGAGTTATTTTTGGTAAAGTTTTTTTTTGAGATACTATTTTCTATCAGACTAATCATTTAATATATATTTATCAGAGTGCACAGCGGAAAGTTTACACATATGACAAATTTCGAGGACGAAATTTTAAAAGGGGGGAAGATTGTAACAACCCAAATTTTTAATTATGCTATAGAACTTATACTAATATTATTTAATCTCAGTTAAGAAAATATATAATTTATTATATATTATTATGCATAATTTTGTAAAATAATATAATTATTAAAAGTTTAGGAGTCAAAATATAAATAATAATAATATAGATAATATTAATAATAATAATAATGAGTGTGGTATTAAAATAATTAATTAATTTTATGTTGGTATACGATAGAATGTAACTTATTTAAGAATTAAATTATTTATATAATTATATTAAAATATTGGGTCAAAAGATAATTATCTTAAATATTTATTTAAGATAAGATTGAATCTATATAATAATTATCAAATCTGGAGAGAAATACAGGCCAGCCACGTGTTGGCAAGAGAGTGAGTTCTCCTCTCTATTTAAGAGAGGCGTGTCACCTGGGCAGCAAAGGAAATGAAAGAAGAAAGAAGAAAAAGAAAGGAAAGGGAAGAGAAGGAAGAGAGGGAAGGAAGGAAAGAATAGTGGAAGGTAAAAAGGTCTTTGATAGTGGAAAGGAAGAGTAAGGTATTAAAGTTAAGGTGAGTTGTATTATACCTTGAGTCACCAAAATATATTTTACGTATGTTTTAACTTATCAAAATATGTTTTATATAAGTTATGTTTTTATTAAAAGTTATGTTTTATAAAGCTTTCAGTTACGTGGTTTTATTTCTGAACCTCATTTGCTTAAAAGGAAATCTATGGATATGTTTGGTTATATTTTAAAGAATATTTAGCTATGACCTTATATACAATTATGTTTTGTAAGTACCACCACGGGAGTCCCACGCCTTAGGGGACTTAAATAACCATTGGCCTCTGTTTGACCACTTTGTGGTCCTCTGTTTGTCATGGATCCATTGACCTCTGCATTGTCGGAGGCTATCCGACCCAAACCCGGCCCTATGGGTTTAGCAAATGTGGCGATGTCAAGAGATTAGAAGGCCTCTGAAACGATGTCTGATGAAACGAGTTGAGGGAACTGGCGGAAATATCTGATATAACTAGTGTCCATTGAGTGTGAAAATCAGTATGCCAAAAACATTTTTCATACATATATGCATTCAAACCAAGATCTGATATACAATCATTACAAACATTCGGTACGGGGACTTGATCCCTCGATAACAGAGCAGTAAAACAGTCTATACAGTAACGAACAACAGTACAAAACAGTAGGAGACTAGTGGGGACACAAAAACACCCCAAGCCATGGCATGGCGTCTCGGAACCTCACAGTGAGGCACATAGGCTGGCTGACAAAACTGGGGACCAATCCCACGCTCCTAGCTCTGGTTCGGCTGCTGAGAACCTACATATATATATATAAACAGTGAGCTAAAGCCCAGTGAATAACAATAAGCGTAAAGAGGTTATGAATGAATGTCCTTACAGTAATGAAATCAGTTCATTTAAACAGTAATTCAGTCTTGCAGTATTTCAGTCAACAGTCATATGTGGTACATCCAATAGCCTATAAACAGTATGGTCCAGAGGACCGAGTCTTAACAGACTCAACAATAATGATGGCCATCAATCAGTATGGTTCCACAAGGAAACCAACAGAGCTCTGTAACAGTCAATAACAATGGGTGCTAAGGATGCCACAATACAGTTCAGGAAATAGGACATACATTCATTCAGTAAATAACATCAGTTCAGTAAACAGTTCGGTAAACAGTATTCAAAAGATAACCATTTGAACATATCTTTACACATCTGTTACTCACAGTGATTGGGCTATCAATAGCTAGAGCGCGTCCCCGAAAGCCAACCCTAAACAGTCAATCAAATTGAACACACTCTAAGTTTAACGATTAGGAAATGATAATTAACTTCCCAATCTGCCGCGGTGTGTTCTCTTTCTATAACCTCAGTAAGATGCCCTAAACTAGGCCTAAGAATGCCTAGGATGGGATGAGGATGCAAAAATGCATCTGAAAACATTTTGAACTTTTTGACGAGTCATTCGGCCGCCGAAGACACTTCGGCCGAGCGACAGTCGGCGTTACCGCCTTCGGCGTCTCGCAAAATATCTTGGATGGTGAAAAACCCGCTTCGGCGTGAATTTATCCGCCGGCGCTCTGCATAAGTATGCAACAATTCTTTGAGTCACGATTTCTCGCTCGGCGCGAATACCTCGCTCGGCGGACAACAAAATCTGGAAAAACGAATTGTGTTACGAATTCAAAACCAAGGTTTCAACCTCCAAAATCGATCCTCTTGGGCCCATTTTCGGAAAACTCATATAAACACATAATATAACATGTTTCAAACCTCAATTTAAGAAATCAAGGCCCAAGGGTGTTTAATTCAAACCCAATTTCAAACCATTTTTCAAGAACAATTCTCTAACATGACATGCATGGATTAAAACTCTTTCCAGGCTTTGATGCTAGCTCCAATGAGCTCAATTCTTTGAAAAACATGATGAAAACATGAACTTATGCATGAACATGAGCATGCATGTAACAATTAGCCAAGAATTAAACTCAAAATCCAACAACACTAACATGCATGCAAGAATATGCTCTATTTCAACATGTTAGAACTTCAAACATGGCTTAGCTCTACCATGATGCATGAAACATGCAAGATTTAGCTCAATAATGACAAGAAGATGATGACTTCCTCACCTTGAGTGTTGATTTCAAGTCTAGTAAGCTCTATATGCCAAGCCTCTAGCAAATTCTACAAGTTCTACAAGCTATCCTCAAGATGAACTCTCTCTCTCTCTATCCTCTTCTTGGTCGGCTAGAGTAAGGAAGAAAGGTGATCAAATGACTATGTGCAAGTGTATACAAGGCTCAAAGATAGTATTAAACTAATGCCCAGACTATGGCAAACATGTAAATAAGCTAACCTTGGCAATTCTATTAATTAGGCTTAAATCAATCTAATTTAATCATTCCTAATTAATTTTCGATAAATATACTATTAAATCACAAATATTACGCGATTACAAAACATCAAGCGGTTTCTAAATCGGCACGATAAGGCCTTCAATTAGCAGTTTAAACATATAAATGCAAACAGATAATCAATCAATTAAACAGATAGGAATACAATACAATAGACAAACTTATTCAGTTTTCAGTTTCGGTTTCAATCAGTCTGTTCAGTAGTTCATCCAGTTCACTTATCAGTCATTATCAGTTCAGTTTAGCAACAATCAGTACATAATTCAGTGGTTATCTGATGTCGATCGAGGGTTATTCTGATCTCCTCCTTATAAGGAGTTTAGTCCTCTAAACTCGAGTTACCTTCAGTCTGGAAGAAAACAGGGTTCAGCGGGAACAAATCCGGATATCGCCTAGCCATGTCATCTTCCCTTTCCCAAGTGGCATACACACCACCGTGGTTCTGCCAGTCGACTTTCACTAGTGGAATCTCCTTGTTCCTCAGTTTCTTGATCCGTCGGTTCACAATCTGTATAGGCCGTTCCTCGTAAGTGTAGTCATCACTCAACACAATGCGAGTAGGCTCAATCACATGAAACGGATCACGAAGATAGTCTCTCAACATCGAAATGTGGAAGACGTTATGCATATGCTCCATTTCAGGAGGGAGCGCAACTTGATACGCCACCGGATTGATTTTCTCAATAATCTGATACGGTCCGACATACCTTGGCGCTAACTTGCCTTTGACTCCAAAGCGAGTCTGGCCTTTCATTGGTGTCACTTTCACAAACACGTGATCACCCACTTCATATTCTCTATCCCGCCTTCTGACATCTGCATAACTTTTCTGTCTACTCTGTGCAGTTTTCAGTCTCTGCTGTATCAATTTCACTTTTTCGGTTGTTTCATAAACAATTTCGGGCCCAAGCAACGGCCCATCTCCAACTTCTGCCCAGCAGATTGGAGATCTACACTTTCTGCCATACAACGCCTCGAAAGGCGCCATTCCAATACTCGAATGGTAGCTGTTGTTGTAGGCGAATTCAATAACCAAATGACTTTCCGGTTCACGAAAATCAAGGACACATTCTCTCGTAGATCCTCTAGAGTCTGGATGGTCCTTTCGACGTCCATCTGTTCGAGGATGATAGGCACTACTCGGCTTCAATTGATTACCCAATGCAATCAGATGGCTCTCGCCAAAACCTCGATGTAAACTTGAATCCTGTCAAACAATAAAGCAGGCACTCCGTGCAATCTCACAATTTCATCAATATAGATATGACCAATTTATCCGCATTATAGATTGTCTTGTGGTAGGAAGTGTGCGATTTAGTCGATCTATCAACAATAACCCAAATTGAATCCATACCTTTCTGAGCGAGGTAATCCAACGATAAAATCCATCGTGATATGCTCCCATTTCCATTACGGTATGGGTAAGGGTTGCGATAATCCGGCGGTCGTTGATGTTGACTTTGACTGTTGGCAATGGAGACACTTAGACACAAAGTCGGCGATCTCCTTCTTCATTCGCCACGAAATTTTGTTTCAAATCTTGGTACATTTTCGTATTCCACTGGGTGAATAGAGAACTTGACTGTGGCCTTCTTGCAAAACTCTTCTTTTCAATTCGGTGTCATTTGGTACACCTGATCTGTCTTGGAATTTCAGATATTGTTCTCAAATTTGAACCCGGTCTCGGTTTTGAATCTCTTTCTTGATAACCTTCTTCAAGAAATCATCTAGTTGTTGTTTTTCCTTAATTTCCTCAATCAAAATTTGGTTGAGCAATAATGGCGACTAGGGTTCCACCTTGTTCTTTCAAAACAATTTCAATCTCGAGACTTTTCGGATCAAGAAGCAACTCTTTCTGTCCAGTCAGCAAACAGGCTAACTTGGCAATCGATTTTCGGCTCAAAAGCATCCAAGCGGTGTTGGCTTTTCCGGATGATACAAAATCAGAGGTCATAGTCTTTGATCGATTCAAGCCATCTTATTTGTCTCATATTCAGTTCTTTCTGAGTGAAAAAGTACTTCAGGCTCTTGTGGTCAGTATACACTTCACATGTCGCTCCATACAAATAGTGACGCCAAATTTTCAATGCAAAAACTACTGCAGCAAGCTCTAAATCATGTGTTGGGTAGTTCTTTTCATGCGGTCTCAACTGTCGGGAAGCATAAGCAATAACTCTCCCATTCTGCATTAAAACACACCCTAAACCTTTATGAGAAGCATCACTAAACACAGTATAACCATCCGTACCTGAAGGTAAGGTCAGAATCGGTGCAGTCACAAGTCTGGTTTTCAATTCTTGAAACGCTGATTCCCTCTGGTCAGTCCAGTCAAATGATACTCCCTTCTGAGTCAACTGAGTCAGTGGTAAGGCAATCTTAGAGAAATCTTTGACAAATCTTCTGTAATATCCAGCCAATCCCAAAAAGCTTCGGACTTCAGTCACATTTGTTGGTCTAGGCCAGTTCACTACAGCTTCAATTTTCTGTGGATCAACAGAAATTCCATCTTTGCTAACAACATGTCCCAAAAACATCACATGGTCAAGCCAAAACTCACACTTAGACAATTTAGCATACAGTTTCTGTTCTCTTAAGGTTTGCAAGGCTAATCTCAGATGATGTTCATGGTCTTCTACAGTCTTAGAATAAATCAATATGTCATCAATGAATACCACAATAAAGTCATCAAGGTATGGTTTGAAAATTCTGTTCATAAGGTCCATAAATGCAGCTGGGGCATTCGTGACTCCGAATGGCATAACTAAAAATTCATAATGGCCATACCTCGTTCTGAACGCAGTTTTATCAATGTCTTCCGGTTTGACTTTCAATTGATGGTACCCCGATCTAAGGTCAATTTTTGGAAAACACTTGTGCACCCTGTAACTGATCAAACAGGTCATCAATACGCGGTAAAGGATATTTGTTCTTCTGATTACCTTATTCGATTCGCGGTAATCAATGCCAGTCTCGATGAGCCATCTTTCTTCTTCACAAATAAAAGGTGCACCCTACGGTGAAGTACTAGGCGATAAACTTCTTATCGGCGGTTCTGCAATTGTACCTTCAGTTCTTCGATTCGGTTGGAGCCATTACATAAGGAGCTTTAGATAACATGCGGTGTGCGGCATTACATCAACGATAAACTCAATCTCCTGTCAATCAAATCCTGGTAGATCATCACGGAAATACATCTGGGAATTCTAACTATAGGAATGCAATTCACATCAGTTTTAACATTATCAGTAGCAGATACAGTCAGGATAGAACACAGATAGCCCTTACACCCCTTTCTAATCAGTTTGACAGCCTTTACCGAAGAAATCAGATATGGGGGAGGTACTACTCCAACTCCACTAAATACAAATTCGGGTAAACCCGGTGGACGGAAAACAACTTGCTTGGTCACACAATCGATAGTAGCATGATATTTTGTAACGGTCCATCCCCAATATCACATCAAAATGATCTATGTTCAATGGCGATAAATCAATAAGCAGTGCATATCTCCAACAATAATCTCACAAGCGGGATACATATATGCACATGTCATGGATCCCCAACGGTGATAATCTGACTAGCAAGTAATTCATGGGTTCTAAGGGTCTATTCAATTTCTGGCGAAAAAGCATGTGACACATAAGAATGTGTAGACCCTGAATCAATCAATACATATGCATTTTGAGCACAAATAGAGAGGATACCTGACACAACGGTCTCGGTATTCTGAACGTCTCCCGGTACTAGGGCAAATACTCGGCCCTGCCTCATAGGCTCCTTCCCGGTAGTTTTGGGGTTAGGCTTCGGGGCTACATTTGATGCTGCTGCACTCGGTGCAGCTTTACCACTAGCTGGTGGAGGTGGAGGGCAATCTTTAATTCATGGCCCACTTTGCCACATCTGAAACAAGCTCGAAACACGATAGCAAACTCCCTTGTGTTTGTTGCCACATGTAGAGCACGGTGAGTAAACCCGCTCCCTTGGTGAAATGGTCGTCGACCATTACATTTCTTGTTGGTGAGTTATGCTTGCCTTTCTTAAACTTGAAACCTTGCCTTTTTCCTTGCCACTCACTTGTCGGTGTTTGATTGTTTCCTTTGCTACAATATTTACCTCGGCCATCAAAGCCGGTCGAGAACACCTACATAAGTTGGCATTTTGAACATTTATCCGATCTGTATAGCGACATTGAGGCCGCCTTCAAATCTCTGCCTTCTTGTAATCGGTATCCACCATATGTGGTGCATACCTAGCAAGTTCGATAAATTGCTTCTCATACTCTGCAATGGCCCGACAATTTGCCTGTCGCATTTGTTCAAACTTCGATCACTTTTACATCTCGATACCTTGAGGAAAATATTTTTCAAAGAAGGACTCCTTGAGCGAGCCCAAGTCATTACAAGTGTTTGCATCACGGGTCAACATCCACCACCTTCTAGCTTCTTCTGCGGGGTAAAGGTGGCTAACAATACCTTGTGTAGCCGAGCACGGAAACACTTCAAACGACTTTTGAGGTTTCGAGAACCCAAGCTTGACCTTTAACGGTTCTAAGCCTCCTGAAAAGGGCGGCGGTTTCATTTCTTTGAATTTCGAGTCGGTGCAATAATATCCATCTCATTAACATTCACATTCTGTACATTTGGTGCATTCTGTTAGGTTGCACGGAGGAGGAGAGGCGGTTGGTTACATTGTCGGTCGATCTTTCAATTACCGGTTCCATCATTTGTTCGATCGGCCATTACGGCCTCGAGGATGATGCTTGATTTCATTTGCATTATCCATTTCACTATAGCGATTATCTGATTATCATTATAAGCAGGTTGTACAATTAAGCAGTTTAACATTTTATCATGTATTCAGTCAGTCAAAAGCACACACTTTTCAAATTTATGAGATGCCTAATCACTTTTCTAGGACACCCTATAGCTCATTTGGACACGTGTGTGCGGTATAACTCGTGGTTAAGTATCGCTCTGATACCACTCTGTCACGACCCAAACCCGGCCCTATGGGTTTAGCATCAGAATCGCCAGCGATGTCCGAGATTACCGAAGGCCTATAAACGATATCTGATGAAACGAGTTCGAGAACTGGCGGAAGCCAATACAGTATATAACTAGTGTCCATTGAGCTGTGAAAATCTGTATGCCAAAAACATTTTTCATACATATATGCATTCAAACCAGTACAGTATATACAATCATTACAAACATTCGGTACGGGGACTTGATCCTCGATATGAGAAGCGATAAAACAGTCTATCTGATAACGAACAACGGTACAAAAGCGATAGGAGACTAGTGGGGACACAAAACACCCCAAGCCATGGCATGGCGTCGGAACCTCACGGTGAGGCACATAATTTGGTAGCCGACAAAGCGGGGACCAATCCCACGCTCCTAGCTCTGGTTCATGGCGAGAACCTACATATATATATATAAACAGTGAGCTAAAGCCCGGTGAATAACAATAAGCGTAAAGAGGTTATGAATGAATGTCCTTCTGATAATGAAATCAGTTCATTTAAACGATAATTGATCTTGCGATATTTGATCCAACAAATCATATGTGGTACATCCAATAGCCTATAAGCGGTATGGTCAGAGGACCGAGTCTTAACAGACTCAACAATAATGATGGCCATCAATCGGTATGGTTCCACAAGGAAACCAACGAGCTCTGTAATACCAATAACAATGGGTGCTAAGGATGCCAATGTCTGATTAGAAATAGGACATACATTCATTCAATAAATAACATCGTTCGATGCTTGATTCGATGCAGTATTCAAAAGATAACCATTTGAACATATCTTTACACATCTGTTACTCACAGTGATTGGGCTATCAATAGCTAGAGCGCGTCCCCGAAAGCCAACCCTAAGCGTCAATCAAATTGAACACACTCTAAGTTTAACGATTAGGAAATACGATAATTAACTTCCTAATATGCCTCGGTGTGTTCTATATCTATAACCTCCTTAAGATGCCCTAAACTAGGCCTAAGAATGCCTAGGATTGGATGAGGATGCAAAAATGCATACAGAAAACATTTTCAGAACTTTTTTCAGAAAACAGTCATTCGGCGCACACTTCCCTTTCGGCGGACGAACCGCGTTACGCTTTCGGCGTTATATCCTTCGCCGATGCCGCTAAATATCTTGGATGTTCGAAAAAGCCGCTCGAGCGTGAATTTATCCGCTCGGCGCTCACTAAGTATGCAACAATTCTTTGGGAGTGCGATTTCTCGCTCGGCCTTGAATACCTCCGCTCGAGCGGACAACAGAAATCTGGAAAAACCAGAATTGTGTTCTGAATTCAAAACCAAGGTTTCAACCTCCAAAATCGATCCTCTTGGGCCCATTTTCTGGAAAACTCATAAAAACACATAATATAACATGTTTCAAACCTCAATTTAAGAAATCAAGGCCCAAGGGTGTTTAATTCAAACCCAATTTCAAACCATTTTTCAAGAACAATTCTCTAACATGACATGCATGGATTAAAACTCTTTCAAGGCTTTGATGCTAGCTCCAATGAGCTCAATTCTTTGAAAAACATGATGAAAACATGAACTTATGCATGAACATGAGCATGCATGTAACAATTAGCCAAGAATTAAACTCAAAATCCAACAACACTAACATTGCAAGAATATGCTCTATTTCAACATGTTAGAACTTCAAACATGGCTTAGCTCTACCATGATGCATGAAACATGCAAGATTTAGCTCAATGACAGCAAGAAGATGATGACTTCCTCACCTTGAGTGTTGATTTCAAGTCTAGTAAGCTCTATATGCCAAGCCTCTAGCAAATTCTACAAGTTCTACAAGCTATCCCTCAAGATGAACTCTCTCTCTCTCTATCCTCTTCTTGGTCGGCTAGAGTAAGGAAGAAAGGCTGATCAAATGACTATGTGCAAGTGTATACAAGGCTCAAAGATAGTATTAAACTAATGCCCACTGACTATGGCAAACATGTAAATAAGCTAACCTTGGCAATTCTATTAATTAGGCTTAAATCAATCTAATTTAATCATTCCTAATTAATTTTCAGATAAATATACTATTAAATCACAAATATTACTATTGATTACAAAACATCAAGCGGTTTCTAAATCGGCCGATAAGGCCTTCAATTAGCGATTTAAACATATAAATGCAAGCAGATAATCAATCAATTAAGCAGATAGGAATACAATACAATAGACAAACTTATTGAGTTTTTCGGTTTGGTTTCAATCGATGCATTGATGGTTCATCCAGTTCACTTATCGGTCATTATCGATTCGGTTTAGCAACAATCGGTACATAATTCGGTGGTTATCTGATGTCGATGCGAGGGTTATTCTGAGAAGCAAAGTCTTTGTCTTGAGCTAAGTGCTACATTATTGTGAGCCACCTCTAGAATCGTCTGAGCCACCTCTTGAATCCGTACCTCTGTTACATTGTCACTTACTGTGACCTCTGTTACATTACATTTTTTGTAGTGGTTGTGGTTACATAACCGTATTTGATTCTGCTACTTAAATGATTTGGTTACCAATAAAAGATTATTTGTTCTAACGAAGCATAATCTCAGTTTTATTACTTAAAGGATTATTTGTCAAATGATTTCTGCTACTCAAATGATCTGTTTATATAAATGTTTTGGCCTAACTAACGATCCATGGTTATTTCGTGTCCCTTATACTCTTGGTATAATATTTCTCACTCTGCCATGTGCTTATAGTTTTTACCAATTTTCAGGAAACATACAATTCAGAAATAGCTTCTGGAAAGTCTTAGATGCGGGGCTGCGGAATAGACACACACAGTGTTTTTATGATATTTTTATATGTAATATCAGCCTTTTTGATCAATAAACTTTGTAATAAAAATAGAAGCTCCAATGATTATTTTTGTACCTTTATTTAAATATTTCTTCCGCTTGCGTTTATTTATTGTTTAAGAATTGACCGGAGGTAACCTCAGTTACTGGCCATCACGATACTTAACCCTTGGGTACAGGGAGCGGGTCGTGACATATAATATGTATTTTGTATTAAATTGTACTAGCTTCAAATAAATAATTAATAATCAATTTTAAAATTAAAATTAAACAGTAAAAAACATAAAATTACTTAAATTTTAACTATGTTTATCACAATTTTGCTTTTTTTTTTTCTTTCTTTTTTCTTTGCCCCAACCATTAATGCTTGTTTTAAGGTCTAAATAACAATAACATGAATCATAATGTAATTTGTAAAAATTAAATAAAAATTATGATAAATTATAAATTTGCTTTGAGAATCTTGAGGCTTCAGTTTTTGAATTAATCATCCTCCACAATTAACTAGTTTGTCTATATGGTTGTGAAGATCATCATTGAGTGTATGAACTGATTGTTTATCTTTGCTCTTTATCTTTGATGTTGGTTGATTATTAAATCGTAAACCTGATTGAACAAAAAAGGCAAGCCTTGGTGTATATTATATATATGTATAATATACATAATCAAATCAATTTGAATGCTTGGAAGCTTGGAAGCTATCTCCTATGATCAAGCAATCCTTATTCTCACCTTCACTGTATATTTTTTCTCTGCTCTGTGAGTCCTTGATATTGGTTTGGAATTCGAAGGGACTCAATAAACAGTTTATTCCTTTATTTATTATGAATAGCATTTAGATAGCCAAATAACAGAGGACAAAACATTTTTCCAAACGAGTTCACTAAGCCATTTCCATTTTCTTTATCTAGAAAATAAATATTTTAAAATAATACAAAACAGTCTCTAGATTTTGAATAAAATATACTTGATCATAGGAGGATTGCGGTTATGAAGATAATTATTTCCTTTGCCTACAGAAAACAAATGCAAACAATTAAGCCCCAAAAAATATAACATACAGATGCCACTATCAATTAGGACAATGAAAAGAAGAAAAAAAAATTAAACAAAGATGAATGCCTCCTTGATCATTTTGATGAGACAGGAAGATGTGCATAAGGGAGGAAAAACACTATACGGGTCATTTTCCATACTATTATTAATTTATGGGTCATTTAGTTTCCATTCTCTCTCAACTTTTGTAGTTTCCTTCTTTACCCCATCAAAGCTCACTCCGGTAGGTTATTTCTCTCAAATTTTGTTGTTTCACTCCTCTCCTTTTTCATCTCTCAGCTTTTGTTGTTTTAGCTTTTAATGTTATGGTCTGGTGTGTTATTGTTATTGTTTTGTATTTTTTTCTTCAACTCATCAGTTCTTTGTGGGTTATGTACATATTGTTTTTAGGCTTTGAGAGCATCCCCTCCCGTGAAATTTGTATTTTAAAGTTTCCATATTCCCTTCCCTTTCTGCCTCTGTTACATTAATTTTGTTTCCTACCAATTGACTAAATGAAGAATTATGTTCGAAATCAAAATTTCATTAATTTTTTAGATAACTAAATGAATAATTCTGTTCTTCCGTGCTGATAGAAAATTTACCAACTGGAATACAGGAAGAATTTCCCTTGCTGCAATTCAAACGACGCTGCTCGCCTTCGGCTCCCATCGAACTCGCACTTGCAAGGTAAGATTTCAAACTCGCTCCCTTTCTTTGCTCTTCATCGCTGTGTTGAGTTGTTTGAATTGTTTGAATTCTGTTTGATGTGAATCCTTGATATTGGTTTGGAATTTTAGCAAAAATCTGATTGCAGTGGCGTTTATTAAATTTTTGGTTATATAAATTGTTATTAAGTCCCTCTCTTCTGTTATTGAGTCCTTGAACTACTTTTCACTTTTCATAAGGTAATTTCAGAATATTTTTTTGCGGATTATGCGGATTACTCTCCTCTGTTATTGAGTTATTTATTCCATTGTGAATAGCATTTAGATAGCCAAATTTCATTTAATGCAGTTGGATTCCCATATAAATCTGTATATGATCTCATTTGTCCATGTTGTGTTTTAACAACAAAACATTTTGCCAAACGATAAAATATTAGATACCTTATCCTATATATATACTTGATCGTAGGACGATTGCGGTTATGAAGATAATTCATTCCCTTTGCCTATAGAAAACAAATGCAAATAATGAAGCCCAAAAAAAATATAATATACAGATGCCACTGTCAATTAAGACAATGAAAAGAATCTATTTCCTTTCTCTTTCGTTGATGTAAGATTGTTCAGTTTAGTGTTTGCCAACACCAATAAATAGAATCTATTTATTACTTCTTTTAATTAAATTGTTAATTTCTTGATTATTAATTTCTTTTCCCATTTTCGATTATTAAATTGGTGTATTTTAATAAATTTCTTGATTTCTAATTTATCTCATTTGAAATATTGCATTCCAGTATAAAAATTGTTAATTTCTGTTTTCGATATTAAAGATTTAGATTTTGTGACCAATTTTTATTTTTTTATAGTTATTGTAACAAGTTTATTTGATATAAAAACGTGTAGAGATATGAGACAGCCAGTGATTCCTTTGTTTTTTTTTTCCAGCTATGTCAACTCACAATTTCGTTATTCTTTTTTGTTTTCCTCAAAGACATTCGGTTCAACTTGGCAAGGTAAGATTGTTTGTTTGTTTGTTTGTTTTGATTTCGGTTGTTTTTGGTTGGATTTGTTTTTCGGCTCATGGTTGTGTTTGTTTTTGTTTTTGGCTGGGTTTGTTTTTGGCTCATGGTTGTGTTAGCATTTTTAGGTTCAAACGACGTTGCTCCTCCTTCGGCTCCCTTCAAACTAGGTAAGACTTCAAACTTGCTGTTGTGTTTTTCCCTTTATGAATTCTGAATTTTGAATGTTTTGAATTTTGAATCCTGAATGAGTTTTTGGAATTCTTATTTGGATTTGTATGAGTTGTTTGGATTTGTAGTTTGAATTCTGAATCCTAAATGAGTTTCTTAATTCTGAATTTTGAATTTTTTGTTTAAATTATTTGGATTTGTTGGTGATAGTTGCAAGTCTTATACTATTCATAGTCATCACTTGCATTGCTTTTGCATGTTTTTCCAAGAATAGTGGCCCAAAATTTGCACAATTTTCATTTCTTCGTTTGCTTCCCAGTACTTGTGAGTTCGTGTTTGCTTTGCTATTGTATTTTTTGTTGGGTTTGTGTTCACGCCTAATGTTGTTTGTGTTTGCTTGAACTGGTTTCTCTGGGTTAAGGGTTCCCAAAATTTGAGATATTGTGCTATCTTTTATGGAAAATGGATGAAAGCAAAATACAACTTTGATGGGCTAAAGATATTTGAGTGACTTTTTAAAAATAGTTTGGATTTAATTATTCTTCTTTAATTGAATTGTCATTTGTGCTTTTAATATAATATATGGAGCATCCTTACGGTAATTTTTAGAATATCCATTTAGTCATGGGGGAACCAAAATTTAAACCTTAAATAAAAGAAAATTGTCCATGCATTCTTCTTTAATTGAATTGTCATTTGTGCTTTTATTTTATTGCAATTTTCATTTAGTTTATTTAAGAGAATTCGTTACCCAGAACATATGATTTTAGTTCCATGATTGTATCCATAAATCCTATATCACATCTCTCATGCCCTTCATTAAAATGTAACAGTGGGTGTAAGACTCTTTTGGGCGTTTGTCTAGTCTTGGCTTGAACACGGGGCAAGTAAGACTCTTTTGGGTTTTCTCTTTATTAGTTTTACTTCAGATTTCTTTTGTTGTGTTTCTTTACATGTTTGTACCAACTGTTTTTTTATTATATTATAAATCTTGCAGCTTTCTTGCTATTTTGAGGTTATAAAAATATATAAGCCTTTGGTTGGATTGTAAGGGGTGAGAAAAGAAAGGAAATGACACAACACATCACACTGGTTTACTGTATGTAAAGGCATTACGGTCATGGATATAAACTATAAGCTATCCGTGATCACCCATTTTGATTAATTTTAATTCATTTTGGACCATAATGTACCTTAAGGTAGTCTGTAGTTTATGAAAAAATTTTGTCATGGAATTCTGTTCGAAATCAAAATTACAGTGCTGATAGAAAATTGATTGATTGGAATACAGAGAGAATTTGCCTCGCTGCACCTCCTTCGGCTCCCTTCGAACTCGCACTCGCAAGGTAAGACTTCGAACTCACTCCCTTTCTCTACTCTTCAACGCTGTGTTGGGTTGTTTGAATTGTTTGAATTCTGTCTGATGTAAGTCCTTGATATTGGTTTGGAATTTTAGCAAAAATCTGATTACAGTGGCGTTTATTAAATTTTTGGTTATATAAATTGTTTATTGAGTCCCTTCGAACTCGCACTCGCAAGGTAATTTCAGAATTTTTTTTGGATTATGTTGATACTCTCTGTTGTATTTTTTTTTAGTCAGATACATTGTGTTCTCTCCTCTGTTATTGAGTTTATTTATTCTTTTATTTATTGTGTTTGTGTGCTCTGATTTTTGTTCCATTGTTAATAGCATTTAGATAGCCAAATTTTGTTTGATGCAGTTGGATTCCCATATAAAATGGCTGAGGTGTTCATTTGTAAATTCTCATTCAATTTGGCATGCATGCACATGCACATGCACTCACACATAGATATATCTATGTCTAAGCTCTGAATGAGTTATTTACTTTGTGAGTTGTTCCATTGGGGTGTGAGGGAAAAAGCAAGAGACTAAATGCAGAAAATATTTGCCATTGATAGATTTTGCAGAGTATTATGATACCAGAGACACCAATGTTTAGACCTCAATTTCCTCTCCAAGGTTTGTTCTCTCAAAAAATGGCTCATGTTAAACGTTTTTGACATTGTTGGTATGAAGATTTGAGAAAGTTAGGACTTTGATGAAGAATGTTTTAGTTACATCACAATTTCCTACATTCATCAATTGAACAAGAAGGGTAACACAACATCCAAAGGTAAAAATAGTGTTGTCTGAACTGAAAATGGTTCAAGGCATGTTAGTATAAGTTCTCTCCTACGAAGGATTAATTTAGTAATATATTTGGGTGACCCACATGGAAATGAAATTATATATTTGACGTAGGAATAGAGAAGCTTTCAATAATATAAGGATCGTTTGTTTTTTAAATTAATGACTAGCAAGCATAGCATTGTAACATACAATACAATGAAGTAGAACTGTGGACAAAACATGTTTGTGTGCATATACATGATATGAATTGCTTATCTGCAAGCCAGTAAATGATTGTGATAAAATAAACACTGATTTACAATTTCTAAGGTACACAAAAGATCTCTTCCTAATTTGGAAACAAATTCTATCTGTCCAAAATAAACCAGTACATAGAAGTGATTAACGGATACTAGATTTTAGTTTGGTCCACTTCATGATGATACATATAATTAAATGAAATAGTGAAATTCTATGGAGATTACCTTGGCTTAGAAGTTAGGAGTAGTTAACAAGCGAAAGATGCAATCATGTATTTCCATAATTATTTGATAGAATTTTTATGCCCTTTTGAGGAGCCTTATATTACCACTAGAATTAAGAAAGTGGAAAACAAAAAGTTGAAGTCTATAAAACAGGAACTAAAATGAAAACATAAAACCAACCAGTTCTCTAAGAAGAAAAAAAATTTCAATATATTTTTTTTCAGTCTCTTTATCAAAAAATAACACAAACTTCACAAATTTCAACATGATACGTATAAATTACAATTATATTTGATCGTAACATTATTTATACCGTGCCTTTAGGCACGGGCATATACTAGAGATAAGATAGGACTGTTTTTTGAGAATATATAAAATGTATTAGAGATACATTTAATATTAACGGCTGAGATGAATTTTAAGTATATATGAATGGTTCAGATTGGTTCAGATGAATGTTGATTGCCGCCTAATATACCCACCTACCCACGTCTGACCCCATCCCCCTCTCACTTTCCCTTTCTCTCTCTCTTTCTTTGTTCTTCTTCTTCAACAGAAGCAAAAAACACACCCAATGCTCCTCCATGTCTCAACCCCCCCACCTTCCAATCTGTGTAATTTGGGGTTTGATTTCCTATTTTTGGTGGCCAATATAGACTTACAGGTTAAATCTAACTTCACAATTGTATATTAAAGTTGTATTTATTAATTGTTTGAATTCCTGTTTATTGATAATTCGCGGTTTTCATTATTTTTTTATCTCGATTACTATCTCTTTGTAGTGCTATGCATATGCATATCTGTTTTACCTAACACAGGCCCTCCATCATTGTCATTGCGATCCTTAATTAGAAATGAGAAGCAGAGTGGCAATGGGGGTGAAGAAAAGTGTTGATATCTTGGCTTATACTGCCATGGCCATAACATGTTTGATAGTTTGCCTATGAGAAGCCTACCACAATGATCGAGCGAATGTAGTACTCATTTACTCATTTTGATTTTGATTTTTCTAAACGTTAAATTCATTCATTAATTAGGTATTTTCTCGATATTATTTTTAGGTATTTCGATTGCCCTAAAACACACAAGTTTGTAAGATTTGGTTTAGTAATATGTGTTTGTTTCCCTTTTTTTTTCCCCTTTCTTGGTTTATTTCCTCTTTCTCGATTGAAGGCATTGTTGAAAGCAATTGCCTGATTATTCCAATTATTTGGGGTACAATTGAAGTGTTTTTTATGTTAATTTTTTTTTATAAATTAACTGGTGCGTCTGCTTTATATAGATTACCTGCTTTATTATACCTGCTTCTATTAAACTGTTGGATAAATTGTTGGTTGATTATGCTTCAAGTTTTTTATTTTTTTATTTTTGTTGGATAAATTGTTGGTTGATTCTGCTCTCCTCTCGCCATCGACCACTGATCGTCTCACCGTCCAGGTTTTGCTTTAAAGTTAATGATTTTGATGTAAACTATTTCAATTTGTTAGGGTTTGATGGGTTTTGATTTCTGAAATTTGAAATGGATTTGATGGGTTTTATTTGCAGAAATCCGCAGAAATTTGAAGTCGTTTCGCTTGAGACATCATCCTCGGGAGCAAGTTTTCCGGCTTCGGCGATTTCTGGCACATCCCCATGAGTTTACTGTCTCTATCTCTCCTAGAAATGTTTATAGATATATGAATATATAAACATACACCGTCCAAGTTTTGCTTTAAATTTAATGATTTTGCTTTGGGTTATTGGAACTGCTTATACAATTATATTTAATAATTATGTAATAATTTTCCTTGATTTACTAGCTTTGAGGATGTGTAAGTATTAATTCTTTGCTTCTATACCATTCCTTTGCTTTCATGGACTCTAGAAAGAGTATATTCTTGAAATCTTGAGTAATGAGTTAGGGTTTCTCTTGGCTGATTCTGTTTTTGATTAAATAGAATGATTATTGTATTTTATTTTTTTTTTCAGTTAAATTTTTTTTGATTAAAGGCATTGCAGTTTCTTCCTTAACCTTTTGGTATGATGATGTTGAGAGCAAGAGCCTAATTATAAATTAATAAACACACAAAAATACGACAGTTCTTAGCCTCTTTGCGAACAACATTGAGTACAGGATGTTCAAAACCCACCCCCCTACGTGAGACACACACACATATATATACATAAACATACACATGAAACTGATTTTTTAAATCGCCTTTAGAACCTGCAAAAAATGAAATTGATGCTTACAAGATTTAACTTCTAAATATTTCCACAAGTCAATTCTCTTTCTGAATGAGAGAAATATAACCTGTTCAAAGCTTAAATATAGTTATTCACCCAAAAAAAAAAGGCTTAAATATAGTGGTCATTATTGTTAAGAGACATTTTTTGTCAACATAAACAAACATATAATTTGATATATTTCTTGTATGCATTAACTTAACAAAATATTAACTATTGCTATGTCTCCATCTAGAGTTAACTATTTGAAAATATTGTAATCACCACTTTTTATAAAATATATATATACTAGCGTATGCCCGTGCCTGAAGGCACGGTATAATTCACAACCCATATTTAGATTAATCAGTGGGTGAAACTTTGTTGACCTCCATTACCCCTGCAAAGTTTTCAAATCCAAAAACTGAATCTCTAGTTTTTAGAAAATGTAAGGTCATTTCATCTGGTTTTCAAATATAGTGGAAAGAAACAAATAAATAGAAATTCATAAGACATGAATTATTAGTTCAGCTATCAGTATCATGTGCAAATTCAAACTTCTAGGAACATTCTATTCTCTCAACAGCCATAAAAATTAAATCATAAATAGATTGTCAATAAAAAACTCAAAATCAGGAATAGGTAAGAACAACTTACTTAGTCATAAATACTAAACACGTATTTTCTAACAAAGCAAAAGTAAAAAGAGTTGCTGTCCTTCCATACACTGCCGATACGGCCATTTTCGTCCTGTACCTTTCCCTCATAGAATTTAATTTTGGGACCAAACCCAATGAAAATATGGATTTACAGAACAACTGTTTTCTCTATCATTTCCCCCAAAGTAGAAAAATCAGCGCAAAAAATCACTTCACAATTAAAAAAAAAATTTATATGAAAAATCAATTTTACAAACACTAAACACTATTAATGAAGAGAATAAATACTGATATACACTTACAATGATGTACACTTACAATGAGAAAATAAAAATCTAACAACAAACAAATAAATCAAATCCAAACAATTGCATCAAAACACATAAGATTACAGTATACATTAATTTGAATCCAAAATAAACAAAACTGTGAATTTTCAATCTACAATGTGATAAATATTATTTAGCAATAGTTTTTTTTCACCACTCATACAATACCATGTTCAACAATACCATGCTCCCAAACTTTACCATGTTCAACAATTTATAAACCTATAAAAAAACATGAAACTTAAGCATTTAGTGCCAAAGTTCCCATCTTTCGACCACAAAAGAGAACTACAATACCTAGATTGGATGCTCTTATGAACTTTGCAATGCTAAGCTAACCTGCCAAGAATTTGATAAAAACACAGATTTATAAGACATCAGAATTAAAGTGAAAGGAAAAAGTGAACATAATGTTGAGAAGCATGAGCGTACTACTTGGAGATTGAAGCTTCAACGCTTCAAAAACTTTGGTCGCACAACTACCAAAGGAAATAGGTAGTGATCTGATGGATTTTTTTGATCTATCAATGAGTAAGTGCGTTTCAATTAATATATCATAACAATGAGCGGGTTGTGGGATTATTTGGTGGGTTTTATTTACTTCTACAACTTATATGCTGCTTTACATGCACATGGCTACCAAGAACAGTTACCTTGTAAACAATCACAATTTGTTATTGCTTTGCGAACAATCACAATTATCAGCCTCTTTGCGAACAACATTGAGAACAGAATCGATCAACTCAGCGCCCTCAATGTAGTGACCTTTGGCCCAATTTAAAAAAAAAAAAAAAAAATGCTCCAAAAGAAATGTTACACTGAATGGGATGCTGAATTTGGATGGGATAGCCTCTGTTTTTGCTGAATCTAGATGGGCTAAGTCCATGATGGTGAGTGTTTGTGAAATGTGGAAAGTTATTCGATGTGGGAAGTTAGGCAGATACAATTATTGAAGTTAAGGCTGTTAGTAAAAAAATTCTGAGAGTATGGCTCTAAAGTAGTTGTTGGCTTTTAATTAAGTCACTATACGAAGATACAAAACTATAACAAATTGTATTAGGGGGAAAAAAAACCAAACGACCCTAACTAATAGGGGGGGAAAAAAAAAACTAACAAGTGGTAATGAGAAAAACACTAAATGGTGCAAAAAAAAAAAAAAAAAAACCAACTCTAACCAGTTTACAACAAAATTGGTCACCACAACCATCTTCCTCAAACCAGTTCAAAAAACTAATGTAGTTCTTGGTGCTTGGATTGGTTTAATAAACAAATTGTGGGTTTATATTTTGTTTAAAAAATGTATTAGATTGATTCAAAAAAATGTATTAGATTGATTCAAAAAATTGTGGGTTTGGGAGAATGGAATTCTAATAATAACAATCTAAAATAACACAATGTAACTGGCCCATAAACAATCAACACAAAGAACTGGATTGTCAACACAAAGAACTGGAGAACTTACCTTTGTTGAACTGAAGAACGATGGGTTTGAATTGTAGCAACACGAAAGAGAAGTGGAGGCGAAATTGAGTAAAACACAACATAAAAAACACCGAAATTACCTGAACGATATTTAATCAAAAACAGAACCAGCCAAGTGATAATTATACTATTTACCCCAATCTATCAATCATCTAGAGTTTTATTTATTTATTTTTTTAAATCCATGTTTCTCTCACAATCCCTGTTTCTATAACAATATAACAATTTGAATCATGTGATATAAAACAAACTCAAAAACTGTTTTTCAGTATATTTGAATAGAAAATAACACTGCATTGATCAATATTATATGGGCTCTTCTAAATTTATGAAGTATATGTGTTGGACAATTAACACTTGCGTAAGGGTATGGGATATGTCCGAACTTGAAAGAAATTAAGCTAGAAACGCCATATTAGAAGACTCATCACTCTTAGCAGGATTCGGAGTTAAACCAGACAAAACTCTGGAAAACAGTCAAAGCTTCTTTAAATAGAGTAATAAAACTCACATCAGCCGTGCAAAAGAGTATGTATAAGTGGAAGTCAAATGAGTAATCCTTTCCTTTGCATACCTTGAGTACTTGAAGTCACTCACTGTTATCTTCTTTCTCAAGATACCTGTCAGAATTTCTATAGCCTAAACAATCAAGTAGGGTGGCATGGGTACCCTTGTTGAAGGCCTTTGGCACTTTGGGAAATATTCCTTCAGTTCATTATCATTGCCATTAATTAAAAAGCTGGGAGAAGTAATACATGCGTTGACCCAACTTATAAACTTTTCAGGAAACCCTGTCCCATCAAGTGTCTGGAGCTTGGAATGCCAACTTACAGAATCATAGGCTTTTCTTAAGTCTACCTTCAAAGCACATTTCCCGCCATTAGCACTGCGATGATATTTCCTGAGAAAGCAACACATTATCAGCAATCCTCTTCATCCTCCACAATGGGCAATTTGACAATTTGATACAATTGAAGGAAGAACCATTTTAAGTCTATCAACTTCAATTTTAGCAGTGCACTTATAAATGATATTACAATAAGAGATAGGTCTATCACTTAGATTTGAAGGATTAGACAGCTTGCTGATCCAATTAATCACTATATATTGAACTTCTCTCATCAAGCACCAGAACTGAAGAAAAAAGACATCCAAGCAATCACATCATCACCTATAATGGACCAAGCTTTTTTTAAAGAACATAGCATTATATCTATCAGCTGTTAGAGCTTTTTCATCTTTTAGTGAGAACATAGTGCATCATCTCTGCAGGAGCAACAAACCTGAGTAACTCATATTTTTGACATTTAGTAAGCTGCTTCTTGATATAGTTTTTTATGTCATCGCCAGCCCCATGGTTAGCAGTAGTAGGCCCTAAAAGTTTATCATAAAATGAGACAATGTCTTTACTTTATTTGGATCAGTATGACTGAACCACCCTACTTTGTTATTCCTACATTTCTATGGCCAGCTCTTCTATGATTTATAGCTTTAAAGTAAAAAACACTATTCTGGTCCCCTAAATTCAACAGCTACTCAACTTGCTAAAATTGAGCATAGCATTATTGTCTTCGTGAATAAGAGCTACATCATTTCAACTTCCTTTTAACTACTTGTGTGACCAGTCTTATTTCTCAACTCTTAATGATAATGATTTCTCAACTCTTAACAATAATGACCACTATATTTAAGCCTTTTTTTTTGGGTGAATAACTATATTTAAGCTTTGAACGGGTTATATTTCTCTCATTCAGAAAGAGAATTGACTTGTGGAAATATTTAGAAGTTAAATCTTGTAAGCATCAATTTCATTTTTTGCAGGTTCTAAAGGCGATTTACAAAATCAGTTTCATGTGTATGTTTATGTATATATATGTGTGTGTGTCTCACGTGGGGGGGTGGGTTTTGAACATCCTGTACTCAATGTTGTTCGCAAAGAGGCTAAGAACTGTCGTATTTTTGTGTGTTTATTAATTTATAATTAGGCTCTTGCTCTCAACATCATCATACCAAAAGGTTAAGGAAGAAACTGCAATGCCTTTAATCAAAAAAAATTTAACCGAAAAAAAAATAAAATACAATAATCATTCTATTTAATCAAAAACAGAATCAGCCAAGAGAAACCCTAACTCATTACTCAAGATTTCAAGAATATACTCTTTCTAGAGTCCATGAAAGCAAAGGAATAGTATAGAAGCAAAGAATTAATACTTACACATCCTCAAAGCTAGTAAATCAAGGAAAATTATTACATAATTATTAAATATAATTGTATAAGCAGTTCCAATAACCCAAAGCAAAATCATTAAATTTAAAGCAAAACTTGGACGGTGTATGTTTATATATTCATATATCTATAAACATTTCTAGGAGAGATAGAGACAGTAAACTCATGGGGATGTGCCAGAAATCGCCGAAGCCGGAAAACTTGCTCCCGGGGATGATGTCTCAAGCGAAACGACTTCAAATTTCTGCGGATTTCTGCAAATAAAACCCATCAAATCCATTTCAAATTTTAGAAATCAAAACCCATCAAACCCTAACAAATTGAAATAGTTTACATCAAAATCATTAACTTTAAAGCAAAACACGGGCGGTGTGAGGCGATCGGTGGTCGATGGCGAGAGAAGCGAGAATCAACCAACAATTTATCCAACAAAAATAAAAAAATATAAAACTTGAAGCATAATCAACCAACAATTTATCCAACAGTTTAATAGAAGCAGGTATAATAAAGCAGGTAATCTATATAAAGCGAGCCTTTTGATTAATTTATAAAAAAAAATTAACATAAAAAACACTTCAATTGTACCCCAAATAATTGGAATAATCAGGCAATTGCTTTCAACAATGCCTTCAATCGAGAAAGAGGAAATAAACCAAGAAATGGGAAAAAAAAAGGGAAACAAACACATATTACTAAACCAAATCTTACAAACTTGTGTGTTTTAGGGCAATCGAAATACCTAAAAATAATATCGAGAAAATACCTAATTAATGAATGAATTTAACGTTTAGAAAAATCAAAATCAAAATGAGTAAATGAGTACTCTGTTACTCTGTTCGATCATTGTGGTAGGCTTCTCATAGGCAAACTATCAAACATGTTATGGCCATGGCAGTATAAGCCAAGATATCAACACTTTTCTTCACCCCCATTGCCACTCTGCTTCTCATTTCTAATTAAGGATCGCAATGACAATGATGGAGGGCCTGTGTTAGGTAAAACAGATATGCATATGCATAGCACTACGAAGAGATAGTAATCGAGATAAAAAAAATAATGAAAACCGCGAATTATCAATAAACAGGAATTCAAACAATTAATAAATACAACTTTAATACACAATTGTGAAGTTAGATTTAACTTGTAAGTCTATATTGGCCACCAAAAATAGGAAATCAAACCCCAAATTATACAGATTGGAAGGTGGGGGGGTTGAGACATGGAGGAGCATTGGGTGTGTTTTTTGCTTCTGTTGAAGAAGAAGAACAAAGAAAGAGAGAGAGAAAGGGAAAGTGAGAGGGGAATGGGGTCAAACGTGGGTAGGTGGGTATATTAGGCGGCAATCAACATTCATCTGAACCAATCTGAACCATTCATATATACTTAAAATTCATCTCAGCCGTTAATATTAAATGTATCTCTAATACATTTTATATATTCTCAAAAAATAGTCCTATCTTATCTCTAGTATATGCCCGTGCCTAAAGGCACGGTATAAATAATGTTACGATCAAATATAATTGTAATTTATACGTATCATGTTGAAATTTGTGAAGTTTGTGTTATTTTTTGATAAAGAGACTGAAAAAAAATATATTGAAATTTTTTTTCTTCTTAGAGAACTGGTTGGTTTTATGTTTTCATTTTAGTTCCTGTTTTATAGACTTCAACTTTTTGTTTTCCACTTTCTTAATTCTAGTGGTAATATAAGGCTCCTCAAAAGGGCATAAAAATTCTATCAAATAATTATGGAAATGCATGATTGCATCTTTAAACATTAACTACTCCTAACTTCTAAGCCAAGGTAATCTCCATAGAATTTCACTATTTCATTTAATTATATGTATCATCATGAAGTGGACCAAACTAAAATCTAGTATCCGTTAATCACTTCTATGTACTGGTTTATTTTGGACAGATAGAATTTGTTTCCAAATTAGGAAGAGATCTTTTGTGCACCTTAGAAATTGTAAATCAGTGTTTATTTTATCACAATCATTTACTGGCTTGCAGATAAGCAATTCATATCATGTATATGCACACAAACATGTTTTGTCCACAGTTCTACTTCATTGTATTGTATGTTACAATGCTATGCTTGCTAGTCATTAATTTAAAAAACAAACGATCCTTATATTATTGAAAGCTTCTCTATTCCTACGTCAAATATATAATTTCATTTCCATGTGGATCACCCAAATATATTACTAAATTAATCCTTCGTAGGAGAGAACTTATACTAACATGCCTTGAACCATTTTCAGTTCAGACAACACTATTTTTACCTTTGGATGTTGTGTTACCCTTCTTGTTCAATTGATGAATGTAGGAAATTGTGATGTAACTAAAACATTCTTCATCAAAGTCCTAACTTTCTCAAATCTTCATACCAACAATGTCAAAAACGTTTAACATGAGCCATTTTTTGAGAGAACAAACCTTGGAGAGGAAATTGAGGTCTAAACATTGGTGTCTCTGGTATCATAATACTCTACAAAATCTATCAATGGCAAATATTTTCTGCATTTAGTCTCTTGCTTTTTCCCTCACACCCCAATGGAACAACTCACAAAGTAAATAACTCATTCAGAGCTTAGACATAGATATATCTATGTGTGAGTGCATGTGCATGTGCATGCATGCCAAATTGAATGAGAATTTACAAATGAACACACCTCAGCCATTTTATATGGGAATCCAACTGCATCAAACAAAATTTGGCTATCTAAATGCTATTAACAATGGAACAAAAATCAGAGCACACAAACACAATAAATAAAAGAATAAATAAACTCAATAACAGAGGAGAGAACACAATGTATCTAACTAAAAAAAATACAATAGAGAGTATCAACATAATCCAAAAAAAATTCTGAAATTACCTTGCGAGTGCGAGTTCGAAGGGACTCAATAAACAATTTATATAACCAAAAATTTAATAAACGCCACTGCAATCAGATTTTTGCTAAAATTCCAAACCAATATCAAGGACTCACATCAGACAGAATTCAAACAATTCAAACAACCCAACACAGCGATGAAGAGTAGAGAAAGGGAGCAAGTTCGAAGTCTTACCTTGCGAGTGCGAGTTCGAAGGGAGCCGAAGGAGGTGCAGCGAGGCAAATTCTCTCTGTATTCCAATTAATCAATTTTCTATCAGCACTGTAATTTTGATTTCGAACAGAATTCCATGACAAAATTTTTTCATAAACTACAGACTACCTTAAGGTACATTATGGTCCAAAATGAATTAAAATTAATCAAAATGGGTGATCACGGATAGCTTATAGTTTATATCCATGACCGTAATGCCTTTACATGCAGTAAACCAATGTGATGTGTTGTGTTATTTCCTTTCTTTTCTCACCCCTTACAATCCAACCAAAGGCCTATATATTTTTATAACCTCAAAATAGCAAGAAAGCTGCAAGATTTATAATATAATAAAAAAACAGTTGGTACAAACATGTAAAGAAACATAGCAAAAGAAATCTGAAGTAAAACTAATAAAGAGAAAACCCAAAAGAGTCTTACTTGCCCCATGTTCAAGCCAAGACTGGACAAACACCCGAAAGAGTCTTACACCCGCTGTTACGTTTTAATGAAGGACATGAGAGATCTGATATAGGATTTATAGATACAATCATGGAACTAAAATCATATGTTCTGGGTAACGAATTCTCTTAAATAAACTTAATGAAAATTGCAATAAAATAAAAGCACAAATGACAATTCAATTAAAGAAGAATGCATAGACAGTTTTCTTTTATTTAAGGTTTAAATTTTGGTTCCCCCATGACTAAATGGATATTCTAAAAATTACCGTAAGGATGCTCCATATATTATAGTAAAAGCACAAATGACAATTCAATTAAAGAAGAATGATTAAATCCAAACTATTTTTAAAAAGTCACTCAAATATCTTTAGCCCATCAAAGTTGTATTTTGCTTTCATCCATTTTCCATAAAAGATAGCACAGTATCTCAAATTTTGGGAACCCTTAACCCAGAGAAACCAGTTCAAGCAAACACAAACATCATTAGGCGTGAACACAAACCCAACAAAAAATACAACAGCACAGCAAACTCGAACTCACAAGAACTGGGAAGCAAACGAAGAAATGAAAATTGTGCAAATTTTGGGCCACTATTCTTGGAAAAACATGCAAAAGCAATGCAAGTGATGACTATGAATAGTATAAGACTTGCAACTATCACCAACAAATCCAAAAAATTTAAACAAAAAATTCAAAATTTAGAATTAAGAAACTCATTCAAGATTCAGAATTCAAACTACAAATCCAAACAACTCATACAAATCCAAATAAGAATCCCAAAAACTCATTCAGGATTCAAAATTCAAAACATTCAAAATTCAAAATTCATAAAGGGAAAAACACAACAGCAAGTTCGAAGTCTTACCTAGTTTGAAGGGAGCCAAAGGAGGAGCAACGTCGTTTGAACCTAAAAATGCTAACACAACCATGAGCCAAAAACAAACCCAGCCAAAAACAACCGAAATCAAAACAAACAAACAAACAATCTTACCTTTTCAAGTTGAACCGAACGTCTTTGAGGAAAACAAAAAAAAAAATAACGAAATTGTGAGTTGACATAGCTGGAAAAAAAAAACAAAGGAATCATTTGGTCATCTCATATCTACTTAAGCGTTTTTATATCAAATAAATTTGTTACAATAACTATAAAAAAATAAAAATTGGTCACAAAATCTAAATCTTTAATATCGAAAACAGAAATTAACAATTTTTATACTGGAATGCAATATTTTAACATCAAACATAGAAATTAACAATTTTTATACTGGAATGCAATATTTTAATAGCAAACATAGAAATTAACAATTTTTATACTGGAATGCAATATTTCAAATGAGATAAATTAGAAATTTATTAAAATACACCAATTTAATAATCAAAAATGGGAAAAGAAATTAATAATCAAGAAATTAACAATTTAATTAAAAGAAGTAATAAATAGATTCTATTTATTGGTGTTGGCACACACTAAACTGAACAATCTTACATCTACGAAAGAGAAAGGAAATAGATTCTTTTCATTGTCTTAATTGACAGTGGCATCTGTATATTACATTTTTTGGGGCTTCATTATTTGCATTTGTTTTCTATAGGCAAAGGGAATGAATTATCTTCATAATCGCAATCGTCCTACGATCAAGTATATATATAGGATAAGGTATCTAATATTTTATCCAAAATCTGGAGACTGTGTTGTTTAGTGAACTCGTTTGGCAAAATGTTTTGTCGTTAAAACACAACATGGACAAATGAGATCATATACAGATTTATATGGGAATCCAACTGCATTAAATGAAATTTGGCTATCTAAATGCTATTCACAATGGAATAAATAAACTCAATAACAGAGGAGAGTAATCAGCATAATCCGCAAAAAAAAATTCTGAAATTACCTTGCGAGTGCGAGTGCGAGTTCGAAGGGACTCAATAACAGAAGAGAGGGACTTAATAACAATTTATATAACCAAAAATTTAATAAACGCCACTGCAATCAGATTTTTGCTAAAATTCCAAACCAATATCAAGGATTCACATCAAACAGAATTCAAACAATTCAAACAACAAATTCAAACAACTCAACACAGTGATGAAGAGCAAAGAAAGGGAGTGAGTTTGAAATCTTACCTTGCGAGTGCGAGTTCGATGGGAGCCGAAGGAAAGCAGCGTCGTTTGAATTGCAGCAAGGGAAATTCTTCCTGTATTCTAGTTGGTAAATTTTCTATCAGCAAGGAAGAACATAATTATTTATTTAGTTATCTAAAAAATTAATGAAATTTTGATTTCGAACATAATTCTTCATTTAGTCAATTGGTAGGAAACAAAATTAATGTAATAGAGGCAGAAAGGGAAGGGGAAAAGGAAACTTTGAAATATAAATTTCACGGGAGGGGATGCTCTCAAAGGCTAAAAACAATATGTACATAACCCACAAAAAACCGAAGAACTGAAGAAAAAAATACAAAACAATAACAATAACACACCAGACCATAACATTAAAAGCTAAAACAACAAAAGTTGAGAGATGAAAAAGGAGAGGAGTGAAACAACAAAATTTGAGAGAAATAACCTACCGGAGTGAGCTCTGATGGAGTAAAGAAGGAAACTACAAAAGCTGAGAGAGAATGGAAACTAAATGACCCATAAATTAATAATAGTATGAAAAATGACTCGTATGGTGTTTTTCCTCTCCTATGCACATCTTCCTGTCTCATCAAAATGATCAAGGAGGCATTCATCTTTGTTTATTTTTTGTTCTTTTCATTGTCCTAATTGACAGTGGCATCTATATATTATATTTTTTTTGGGCTTAATTGTTTGCATTTGTTTTCTGTAGGCAAAGGGAATAATTATCTTCATAACCGCAATCCTCCTATGATCAAGTATATTTTATTAAAAATCTAGAGACTGTTTTGTATTATTTTAAAATATTTATTTTCTAGATAGAGAAAATGGAAATGGCTCAGTGAACTCGTTTGGAAAAATGTTTTGTCCTCTGTTATTTGGCTATCTAAATGTTATTCATAATAAATAAAGGAATAAACTGTTTATTGAGTCCCTTCGAATTCCAAACCAATATCAAGGACTCACAGAGCAGAGAAAAAATATACAGTGAAGGTGAGAATAAGGATTGCTTGATCATAGGAGATAGCTTTCAAGATTCCAAGCATTCAAATTGATTTGATTATATATTATACATATAAAATATACACCAAGGCTTACCCTTTTTTTTCAATCAGGTTTGCGATTTAATAATCAACCAACAACAGAGATAAAGAGCAAAGATAAACAACCAGTTCATACACTCAATGATGATCTTCACAACCATATAGACAAACCAGTTAATTGTGAAGGATGATTAATTTAAAAACTGAAGCCTCAGGATTCTCAAAGCAAATTTATAATTTATCATAATTTTTATTTAATTTTTACAAATTACATTATGATTCATGTTATTGTTATTTAGAACTTAAAACATAGCATTAATGGTTGGGGCAAAGAAAAAAAAAAGAAAAAAAAAAAGCAAAATTGTGATAAACATAGTTAAAATTTAAGTAATTTTATGTTTTTTACTGTTTAATTTTAATTTTAAAATTGATTATTAATTATTTATTTGAAGCTAGTACAATTTAATACAAAATACATATTATATCTTGCAACAATGGGGTATTAATATTAGGAAAATGTTATAAACTCTAAATAATCTATCAATTTTTTTACCAAACTTTTCACATGGGTGTACGACCCACACAAACCCACGTGTGTGTGGATCTCATACCCATGTGAGAGATTTAGTAAAAAATTTGGTAGATAATTTGAAATCCTTAGTATAACTCTTATTATTATGTGAAATTACTATTCAGAGAGTATTTTCAAAAATTATAAAAAAAATAATAATAATAAAATTATAATTTTAAATATTAATATTGATAATATTTATTATTTTTTATATATTTTTTGTTGAAATCCTCTGATATCTAATTGTCCCTTAATATTATGTTATGTAGATCACCATTTGCAGCCAATAACTGAAGAAGGTCTAAAGGAATCAAAAACAATCACTACAATTTACAAAATCCCAATCCATCTTTATCTTTCTTTCCTGCCTTTTTTGATTGAAAAATCTAGAAACCTCCTAGATGTTGATTTGTGATTATGTAACAATTTTAAGCAGAATATAACAATCCCAATCATATAATCAAGAGAAAGAGACACAACGATTTTACATGAAAAAACCACAATTGGACACCTCCAACTGTGATAAAAAAAACCACGGGCAACAGCCACAAGAACAATCCACTAAGAAGATTTAAAGGAATTACACAGGTATACTCTCAATTATCTAGCGAATCCACAACGCCTAATTGAACCAACCTCTATGTGCCTCTTCTAACCCCATCTTCACCACGGAATTGTCTTTCTGATGAGCCACTCCAGAATCTACCGAAACTTCAGGCTCGAATTCTTCAGAATCCACCGAAGAGCAACTCTCTTTTGTATAAAAAACAAAACCTTTGATGTACTCTCTTTTAAACCATGAGTTGAATACTCAATAAAACATCAAAGAAAACTTAACAAAATATCTCCAGATATAACCCTTAAGAACCAAAAAGAAGATCTGGAGAAAAAATAATAAGTCATCTAGTTTTGGGAGAAAACCAACTACTTATAGAAAATCCAAAGTAATCATGTTTTTGGAAGAAAACCAACTTCTTAAAGGACTCCAAAGTAATCCTAGTTTTGGAAGAAAATCAACTTCTTAGAGAAATCCAAAGTAATCCTAGTTTGACCCAACATGTGAATTTAAAAAATTACAACCTTGGGTTTGATCCATGGAATTTGACAACAAAGAGTCCTAACAATCTCCCCCTTTGTCAAATCCTGGACAAAACCATGCTACAACAGTTTTCCTAACAAAAACAGTAAAACAATTTTCCAATCAAAACAAGAACAACACCACCAACTAGGAACCAGCACTTATAACCAAATCTCTTTACAAACTTATTTCTCAAGGTCATGATCTGCAAAACAACTATTAGTGCCACAATCTCCAAAACAACTATTAGTCCCACAAGAGTATACAAAAAAGCAATAAACATATGGCTAGATTATCTTGAAGTATGAGATGAAAAACATGAATAGATGCAACTTGGAGATTTTAAGAACATGTAGCATGAAAACCTGAAAACTAAGACATATGCACCCGACACATGACATGAATACATGAAAAACAAATTTCTCCCCTTGTTTGTCACGAATTGACAAAGGAATCTCAAATAACAAAATCAAGATCAAAACCCACACAAGCAATGACATGATAACAATTAACCAAACTCCCCCTCATTAAAAGCAACCACAAACATTGAAAACAGTGAACAAGAAAAAAATAACAAAAAAAATATGGTGGAGCAAGTAAGGAATTTCAGAGTTGTACCTTAAAACACACAAGATTATCCAAAAAGCACAATTACTTGAAAACACAATGTGCACAGCCTGTAGAAGATTCCTCATAAAAAAAAGTGATGCATTATGTGAAAAGCATAGATCCCATGAGAAAAGTGTGTGTGTGACTCTTGGAGTTCGACAAACACTAGATTCAATCCTAGTAGTGATCTGAAAGTTGAACCTCCGACAAGAGAATCTAAGCACAACTAAGGAAAGTCAAACCACTAGGAATCAATGGGTATTTTGTGAGTAAAGACGGAGGCTCCCCCTCAATCAATGAATCCTTTATTTTTTCCTTTTTTTTCACATTTTTTTTTCTTTCTTTTACACTTTTTTTTTTCTTTCTTTCTTTTGCACATTTTTTTTTTCTTTTTCACACTCATTGGCAGCTGACACGCTCAAGAGTATGGAAACCGAACCAGAGAAGTATGGATATATTAAGGATGGCCTGTTGGTGACTCTGAGGTAGCCTTTTCCTCATGTCTGGACTACAAAAAATAGAGGGGAAAGCCGTGGAGATGCAAAAAGATGGAAGGTGGTTAAGAGACTCAACATCACCCATGATATGCTAGTATAGGTCAATTCCTCTAGAAAAGCAAAAGATACAATGCCAGAAGTCCATAAAAAAAATAAACACTAAGGCAGAAGGCTCCGATATTTGCTAATCCAAGAGTGTGTACAGAATGAGACATACTTATCAAAAAACACACACTCCAAAATGAGTAATGACCACAGAAAGCACACACATATTAACATGTAATGGATATTCTCATTAATTCCAATATGCACCAAGGACCACTCAAAAAATTTAAGCTTGCAAAACCATATTAAGAAAATCTTTTTGGATTTTTTTTTTTCCCCCTAGAATTTCCCTCACGAATTGTATCCATTATCACAAATCAAACAAGATCTCGCTCTAAAAGATTTGTAAAAACAATAAAGCGACCCGCTCTGATACCAATTGAAAAAACTAGAAACCTCCTAGAAGTTGATTTGTGATTATGTATCAATTTTAAGCAGAATATAACAATCCCAATCAAACAATCAAGACAAAGAGGCACAACGATTTTATGTGGAAAAACCAATTCACGGGATTGTTATATTCTGCTTAAAATTGATACATAATCACAAATCAACTTCTAGGAGGTTTCTAGTTTTTTCAATATTGTTAGGACTCTTTGTTGTCAAATTCCATGGATCAAACCCAAGGTTGTAATTTTTTAAATTCACATGTTGGGTCAAACTAGGATTACTTTGGATTTCTCTAAGAAGTTGATTTTCTTCCAAAACTATGATTACTTTGGAGTCCTTTAAGAAGTTGGTTTTCTTCCAAAAACAGGATTACTTTGGATTTTCTATAAGTAGTTGGTTTTCTCCCAAAACTAGATGACTTATTATTTTTTCTCCATATCTTCCTTTTGGTTCTTAAGGGTTATATCTGGAGATATTTTGTTAAGTTTTCTTTGATGTTTTTATTGAGTATTCAACTCATGGTTTAAAAGAGAGTACATCAAAGGTTTTGTTTTTTATACAAAAAAGAGTTGTTCTTCGGTGGATTCTGAAGAATTCGAGCCTGAAGCTTCGGTGGATTCTGGAGTGGCTCATTAGAAAGACAATTACGTGGTGGAGATGGGGTTAGAAGAGGCACATAGAGGTTGGTTCAATTAGGCGTTATGGATTCGCTAGATAATTGAGAGTATACTTGTGTAATTCCTTTAAATCTTTTTAGTGGATTGTTCTTGTGGCTGTTGCCCGTGGTTTTTTTTTTTTATCACAGTTGGAGGTGTCCAATTGTGATTTTTTCACGTAAAATCGTTGTGTCTCTTTCTCTTGATTGTTTGATTGGGATTGTTATATTCTGCTTAAAATTGTTACATAATTACAAATCAACATCTAGGAGGTTTCTAGATTTTTCAATAAGAAAACCAGCTCCTTAACGAATCTGGAAATCTGAGATCGCGCGGTCCGTTCGAGCGTGGGTCTTCCCGCTCGAGCGGAGACTTCATATTTTGTGATTTCATATAGGCTCCACGCCGGCGCCGCTTCCTTGGCGTCGATTTACGCTTGAGCGTCGAATCACACCATCCAAGATTTTTTGGTAGTAGAGATCTTTGTGAGCTTGCAAACCCCTCGGCGTCACCTTCGCTTCGGCGGAAGACCAAAACTGGAAAAACTGGAAAAGTGTGACATGAGCAGACAGGCAACTTTGAATGCATTTTTGCATTTTGCTTCGGGCTGCGAGCTGACCGGGCAGCTCGACCCTCGTCATAATCAACGAAGTGGCAATCTTGAAAGCATTAACAACACAAACTTCTCTGCAAAGCTCGATTCAGGTTGGATTCGCATCTAATAAACTCATAGCCTCACTGAAATAAAAATGCGAATAAAATTACAACTCAAAGGAGTTTTGTCAAATAGGGTTGCCAAAAATAAAAACCTCACATTGATGATTGTCAATTTTAGAAAGTAAAAGTAGCAACTTAATCACATAAAACACAGAATCAATCCCATAAAATATAAGTAAAATGTAAAATTGTATCTCTCGTGATAGATTCCACCATAGAGTATGTATGGTCATAACTATTTTATGTGATTAATTATTTTGCCAATTTTGTATGCATAGTTTTATTAATATAGAAATGAGCAAAAATATAGACAAAAAATCAATCACATAAAACAATCGTGGTCATTAATTCTATAGTAATTTTCAATACTCCACTAATTGGGCAAGATCACAATCAATACTTGCTTTCCATAAAAAGGTTGGAGATTTTCCATAGTAGTAGATACAAAGTTTAGGGTTATGATTTCTTGAAGCACCTAAAACTGAAGCCTCAGGATTCTCAACGAATTGAAGAATTGAAGAAAAAATTTCGCCCTAAAACTAAAGCCTCAAGATTTTCAATGTAAAATACCTCTGTTTTGAGGTTTGGATTACAGGGAACCCATGGAAATTCAACCTAAAATAGCGATCAAGACAGACAAAGAATTGAAGAACTGAATATAAAATACCTTTCGAGTTCGAAAACTGATGGTGATCAATGGCGACAATGATGATGAGCAGCGGCGGTGGTGGTGAGTTGGTCCATCTTTGTTTGAATCAAATTGTTGGAAGATTATCTTAGGTTTCTTTGATCTGCTACCTCTGGTCGCCAGTTTCAGAAGAGAAAGAATTTTGAAACCTTAATCTTGAAGAAGATTATGGGTGTTGAAGAGAGAACGTATAGAGAGAGAGAGAGAGAGAGAGAGAGAGAGAGTTGAAGAGAATGGGTTTTGGCAGACGTGGGAGAGAGAGAGCGAAGAGTGTTTGGGAGGGAAAGAAATTGATCTCAACCGTTATAAATTTATTAGGAATCATCTCAGCTGTTTAATTGAAATGTATCTCTGATACATTTTTGACATAAATTCAAAAATCTTTCTCCTTTATTATATAGATATATATAAACATTTATGATAAACACGATATAAAAAACTCAATTACTATATTTTTTAATAAATATGATCAGGTAACTTGTTACAAAATTATCTTCTATCTTATTATGCAATTTAGTTTTGAAAAAAATTTATAATTGAAAATATATGTTTTTATGAGTATCGTAATAAACCGTTTCAATAAGTGGTATGAAATTTTATCAACTTATTTCAAGAATGTCATGTTGAATTACATAATATTTTTATTTCCAAACAATATTCCTATTTCTAGAGAAAAAAAAACATAAATGATAAATGAATAGAAAATCAGAATAATAACAAATAGAAACAAATAAAAGAATACAAGTAATTTTAAATAATAGAAATATGACAAATAGAATAAATTAATGTTTGATCAAACTCAATTTAGAAACTATTTTTAAAATTTTGTAATGTGAATGATTTAGAAAGTACAAACCACTGAAATTTTAAAAGTATAAAATCTTCCACTTTAAAATTATCTTACTAACGCCTTATTTGAAAATAAATTATTTTAATAATTTTTTAATTTTTTACAAAAAAAATATACATAAAAATAGAAAAAGTAATCTAATAGTTTATAATAACTTTTTAACTAAAATATATAATTAACAAATGAGATCTAATTATTAATATAATATATATAAAACTTTTAAAAATTTTAGAGATGCCACCGCCCTGAACCGCACGGTAGATCATCCTTGCTCAAACTCAACACGTCTTTGACTATTGCCATCTCGTCCACCGACGCTGACCCAAAAAGCAAGCTATCGTTTTTGCAAAAAAAAAAAAAAAAAAAAAAAACCTTAAAATTATTGGGCATAATCTCGGTCCATTGGGTGCCTGCCTAACTAAAAAATTCTCCCAAAAAATGTCACTATGTGCTTTATCTTGTAAATTCATTGTTGTAAATTGTGTTAGATCTTCAATTTGTGAAATGATTAAGGGGGGGAAAAATGAAAATGAAAAAGTGAATGAAATAAAAGTTGAATTTTTTTTCTTTCTTCACAAATCATTCTTAAAAATCATAATTCAACCACATTTTAAATCTTAATCTTATATAGAATCGACCTTGACCCAAGACAACAAATTTTGATAAATTTTAGGCCTTCCAATAATTTTAATTCTTATAGTAGGTTTAAAAATAAAGGTCCAAAACAACTCATCATGTTTTTGGTAACGTTTTTGTTTTTAAAAACTGTTATATAAATTTGTTTGGTAACTTTTTGAGTTTATAAATAAGTTCTCCCAAATTAAAAACTAAGGTAAAAACTATAAAACTCAAAAAAGGTGTTTACATTTGTTTGTAAATTAATATAAACAAGTAAATGAAGTAGAAGGAAATACAAAAGAAAAGTGAAAGGAAGGGATGGGTGCGAGGTCGGAAGTTCAAACCCTAGAATTTTATTCTAAAGTAAAAGTAGAAGAAAATAATCTTTTTTATTTTTATTTTTTCCAAACCAAACATGTTTACAGTTTTTTTTTTTCTTTCTAAAAATAAAGAAAAACTAGTTTACAATTTTTATAAATATAAACGAAAAACGTAAATGTTTCCAAACGCTACCTAAATTAAAGGTTTTTAGAGTATCTCTAACTTTTTATTTCAATTTAATTTGATTATAGATTTGAGTAAAAAAACTTGATTTGATATGAATTACTCGAACTATCAAATTTTCATGAAAATATTTCTAAGAATTCTCTTCATATCCCAATTTTTCTTTTCATTAAATTCAAATTTGATGAATTCTAAATTTGATTAAAAAAATGTTTATCTCTTAAAGACAAAAGTAATATATATATATTTATATGACTCGTATTACATTAATTTTGAATTTACATTATACACCTTTAGAATAAAAAATTAAATAAATAAATTTTTTTGTTATTTATACATGAAGGGTCCCAATTTTAACGCTCCACGCCTTGGTTCTTGAAAATCTCAAACTGGCCCTGGTCTTATGTAATTCAAATCGTCTAATAATCCTAGCTTTGTTTTAATGGTCGACTATCTCAAGTTATGCCATGATTTGTGATTTAAAAGATATTGCTATAAGTAGTAACGTATTTACTGATAAGCAGCTTATTACAATTGTGATACTATCTCTGAACACACCAAAATTTTTAGTCAAAAAGTCAAAAAGTTACCTTTTTAGCCAAAAAGCCAACAACCCATACAAAAAAGTCAAAGATTCTCTTTTCTCTCTACTTTTTGCACATTTTTTCGTAAAAAGCCAAAAAGTCATCTTTTTTTTTTAAATAATAAAAAGCTTAAAATTAAAATTGCTCCCAAACGTTAAGTTGTCAAACAACCTAAGAATGTTAAAATACATGGATCCTAACAAAAACAATTTGCTTCTCAAACTATGGCCCAAATGATCTTCATTTCCATTTTTAAATCACAATCAAAATTATAAAAAAATTATTTTCAAGTAAATCTTCAATCACACTCAAAATCACAAGAAACAACTCCCAACCTGATTTAACACAAAAGGAACCTTCACCACACTTTAATGAATGTAAATTGGGTTGTAAAGAGGATGAGTTGTTTATTCTTTTTTAGCATCTCCAATGCTACAATGTGGTCAAAATCAAATTTTAATAATCTCATAAGTAAGATCGTTCGCAGATCGGATTAGGTTGGGTGACCTCTCATTTGCCATTTATCTGTATTTAGACGGATTCAAAAAAATCAATCTACATCTGTCTGCTTAGTTAGCGGATGTGATTTGAGCAGACCGTAAATGCAAATTAGTTGGGTGGATTGGAGCTTTATTATTTTGAGCCTTTTTTCGAATTATTTTTCAGTAATTTTTTACTATTTTGCATCCAAAAGTTTTGATTGTTCGTTTTTTATAATAATAAAAATGTAATCAACTTTCATATTTATAAATAAAAAACATAATTATTAAATAAAATGTTATTTTTTTAACATATAATTCCTAAATAAAAAGTTTTTGTTTTTTTAACACACAAAGCATAAAAAAGCATAATTTTTTTTTCTTATGAATGTTGGTAGATCAGATTAGGTTGGGTGGCCTCTCATCCGCTATCCGTCCAAACTTTGGCAAATTGGTCGTTCGCTCTAAACACTGAAACCATCCATTGTGTGGCAGATTGGTTTCGGGCCATTCGATTTTGATGGATAACAGACACTTGCCTATCTCATAGTATGAAAATGTCAAATTTTAACAACATTGCTCAAGTGATATATTAGTCATTTAAGAATTGTTTGGAATGATCTAAATAAGTATATTTAAAAAAAAAATTGAAAATCCGTGCAATATTGTAGAGAAGTGATGCGGTTCAAATAAGAAGTGATGTGACTTAAATAAAATAAAAAGATGATCTAAGTCAAAATTGAAATGTTATTTGCGGGCCTCTTTATAAAATTAAAAACTCAAATTTTATTTTGTTAAAAGGCTCAAATCTTGACTTCTTTTTTTCTTTGTTATTTTTTCTAAAAAGATGATAAAGTGATTGTACCAAAAAAAAAAAAAAAAACCAAACAAATAATAAATATAAAATTATGTTCACTTGCATATCAGTAGAAACCAAAAAAAATAATAATAAGGGTAAATTAAATATACCCCTAATATTTGCTTAAAATATGAATTGCTCTCTATAATTCTAGAAATTAAAAATATTTATTTTATTTAATAGAATTAACAAAAAAAATAAAATTTTTAACTACTCTCCTATGCAATAATAAAATTATCAAAATTGTTAATTGAATAAATTTATGACATAATTAAAAATTGTTAATTAATTTAATGATTTATTAATAAAAAAATATTTTTCATGTAATAATTAGAAATTTAAAGAGTAAAATATAATTTCTAGAAGTAGATAATTTGTATTAGGGGTGGCCATTTGTGGGGCCAAGTTGACACTATATAATAAGAGGCTTTGTATTTGCCCAGCCCCGGCCCAACCCTAACATTGGGCCTTTATTTTTGCCCAAGCCCAACTCAAAAATTAATTATAAATCTCAAACCCAACTATCGGGCTATATGTTAAAAAAATTAAAATATTTATAATTAAATTTAATTATACATTATATTTCTGAAATAAATATACTAACATCATTAAAAATTGAAAGATTTTGTGTATAAATTAAAAGATTTCTTAAATAAATTCAATCAAATATCACTATAAATGTGAGTTTTAATAAAATCAACAAAGATAAAGTTTAGATCTCAAAAAAAAAATTTATATTTTAATATACTATAATTAATTAATTAATTAATTTAATAGCGGGTTTGTCATATTATTTCGGCCTGGGTTGAAAGTATAAATTCTAAGCCCAACTCATTAATATATTAGGTTAAAAGAGTTGACCCAACCTAATCCTATGGATTAAAACAACCTTTTCAAACTCTAAAAAAATAAAGCCAAGCTGAACGAGTTAATGGATCAATATCCACCCCTAATTCATATTTTAAGTATATATGTAGGGATTTTTATTGATAAATCCTATTTAAAAGTGTTCTAACCCAAGAAGTCTATGAATAAATTTTTTAACTCACCTAGTCTCATGTGTTTATACTTTTATTCCATAAAATTTTTTTTCTTGATTTAAACTATTTTCTTAAACTCTTATACCTTTATATTTAATATTGATATTTAATGTTATGGGAAAGAGAGAGAAGGGAAAGGACCAAGGCATAGAAAATTTTATACACAAATTAAATAATATTGATGTTATTATTTTATTTTATTATATAATGTGAATATATGTTTAATTAACAACAAATTAAAAATAATGTGAATATTCTCTCTCATCTGATGTGAATATATTTTTAATTAACAACATATTAAAAATAATGTGAACATTCTCTCTTATCTGATGTGAACGTTCACAACACAGTTTCGAAAAATTCTCTCTCATCTAATGTAATGATCACAACATTTGCAACATGTAAACATTCTTATTTTTAATTGACAACACATTAAAAATAACGTTTATTATATTTTTAATTGACAACACATTCTTATTCACAATATGTAGTGATATAAACATTCACAACATGTAAACATTCTTTCTCATCTAATGTAGTGATGTGAACGTTTACATTCGTATGTTTTAATATAAATATTCATATTATGTAATTAGCAACACAATAATAAAAATTCATTTCAAATTAATATGAATATAATGATATGAATATTCTTTTCATTTATATGATGTGAATATTCACATCATGTAATTGATAACATAATGACAAAAATTCATTTCAAATTAATATAAATATAATAACAACATCTTAATATATGGGAGTTACTAAAATATAATGACAATCAACATTAAATATCAACATTAATAGGAGCACGAGAGATTAAGGGTGTTTTGGTATTCTTATCTCAAATAGTACCTAATAAAATAATCAAAAAGAATATGAATTGGATGAAATAAAATTCTTAAAAAAAAATTTATCAAAAAAGCTTCCATATATGTATTTGTAATTTATCTTAATAAATAAATACTAAATAAAAGACCACTTTGTTTCACAACCATACCTGTCAACGTTAATTTAAGTATTTTAATTATTTAATTATTTTAATATGATTAATCTTATCAACTATTTTAATTTATTTTATTTATTTAATTATTTTAATATAATTAATCTTATCAACTATTTTAATTTATTTTATTTTTATTAACTATTTTGGTATCTATATATATATATAGCCATATCCAAACCTGGCCCATTCTTCACCTAGCCCTCGCATTTCTATTATTTTTATCTCTGTACCCTTTTTCTCCGTTTGGCGTCGTCTGCTTCTCTCAGATTCTCTCTCTCTCTCTCTCTCTCTCTCTCTCTCTCTACTTTGATCAGATCGATCTCTAAACGATCCATCAGAGTCAAAATTGTATAGTCACCATGACGCTTGGCTCGGGAGGATCGAGTGTCGTGGGTCAGTCTTCGAACCCAATTTGATTCTTCTTCGATTTCGATTTGCTTCTTTGATTTTACTAATTTTTTTCTCATTTATCCAGCACTTTTGTTCATGGGTTTGTTTGATTTTATCGTTTCAATTCATTTTTCCCGTAGATGTAGTTGTTGGTATGTGTATTCAAGTGATTGTCTGGTGGAATTTGGATGGGGCTTGTGCTGAGAATTATTATGTCTTGGTTAAATTAATCAATTTTAGTGCTAAATCTGATCTCTGATAATTTCTTTTGTTGTTTTATTTGTGTTTACTGTTTAGTTACTTCTTTATTTTTGGTTCTTCAACTTTAATTTGTTGTAAATTAATATCTATTTGGTGTATTTTCTGGATTCTAATTTGTTCTTTCAGTTGTGCTATTGATGTCTAGTAATGGGTATGCTGCTTTGTTGTTGTGACATTCATTTCCAAGATTGTTTCTTGTAGTGATGGATTTATGTTCATGGCAATTAGGTCAAAGGTCTTAATTTGATTAATGTTGCTCTATTGAAATAGACATTTGAATGGTGTGGGTCTCTTTTCTTTTCTTTTTTTCAATGTTTGGTGTTTCTTTGATATTGTTTGCTTCTGTTCTCATTCCTCCAGGGGATATTTTAGTTTCCATGACCAAGTGGTTCATTCAAATCATCAAATGCATTTTGTGTATTGGTCAATGGATGATATTAATTACTACACATTGAAGGTGGCCTTTGTGAGTGTTTGTTGTTTTACTCGACTTGGGAGTTAGATTAATAATTGCAATATCTTATTTAGTTTTGTATGTTTTCCACCTTATTTGAGTATGTAGTTTATAAGCAAGTATGAAAGGGCACGGCACAAACACAGTGTCCCTTCATACCTCAAGACTCTCTCAACTCTTTATGCCATTTGGAAGTTTAATTTTCCATTGCTCGATGGTTTTAGTTTTGTTGGTTGGGTTTAATGTTGGTTCCAGGCCCATAATACGTTCTGTTAGATTTTTGCTTGTGGATACTAATTTTATAGACCACTTATGTGCATTGTTTTGCCTTAGCTCTTTTGATGAAGCCCTAGAGCAACAATCATGCTGTAAATTGTTAACCTTTACACACACTCTCTCTCTCTAGAAATTGTTATCATGAATTTATGGATTGTCCTCTTGTGAATGTCCAGTTAAAGCTATGAGTTTCATTTATTATTATTAATTTTTTTAGACTAGTCTGAGTTTCTTGGCATTATCGTTCTATTACTTGTTTTTCAAGATAATATGTACTTCATGTGTGCCTTCCAAGTTCCAACTTAATCATTTTCATGGATTAGTTCATCTCTTCATCGTGAAGTGGCACTTGCAATTGGTGTACTTTTTGGGATGCTATCTAACTTGGATATCTTTCCTTCATCTTGTCAGAGTTTTGGGGGGAAATTAAGATGGCTGTGCAAATGTTCTATCCTATCTCCCTGTAGTTCAGTTAGAAGGAAGAAAATGATACCAATGTGAAATAAGAATCTATTACGGATTGAAAATTTCACTTATTCCTTATGTGGCTTTGGCCACTAAAGCTTGTGGGGGAATTCCTTTTTTTTTGCACACAAGCGTGTGTATGTGTGCGTGTGTGACATAAAGAGCAGCTTGTTGCATGAGGCTCCTACCACTGTGTAGTGTGAAGCATCAGATGTGTAGCCTTACCCTCATGTTGCAGAGGCTGCTTTTGTATTTCAAACCTGTAATGCCCAAATTGCAGTGGAGCAGTAACCTTACTGCTTCACCAAGGCCACCCTTAATTCCCCTTACTTTGATGAAAGCACAATTGAAAGAGTTGCCTTTTGTTTCAAGTTGGAGCTCTCATACTGGTGCTTTTTTTCTTTCTCTGGGAGGTTATCTTAAAATTTTCCTTTTATCTCTTCCTCTTCCCCCATCCCCTCCCCCTCCCTCTCTTCTCTCTCACTTAAAATGTTTTGCTCTCTCTCTCTCTCTCACATTCTTTTCATTTCTGTGAGGTGCAAACAAAAAAAATATTTGATGCGGTGCTCTTATTCTCTGCATTGGTTATGTACAATACAACAGTCATTCTTGGTTTGTTTTGAGTTGTTGCTGTTACTGATATCTAGTCAATGAAATTGGAAGAGAATATTGTGAAGCTATTATGTGGAACATGTTTCCTCTCAAAGTTTGTAATATTATTTTTAGGTGACCTTGGTTTTGCTAGAACTTGGAAATGAAAACAGATTATGATATAAAGACCAGAGAGTGCAAAAGAGAGGGGGGTGAGCAAATCCAAGTGAAGTTCGTTACATCTCACATATGCAGCAAATATTTGTGTACCCCAAAACTTAGTTCGATTTAGGGTTAAGATGCCTTTGTTATATTTTGTTCTTTTTCATTAACAAAATTTTGTTGTAGTTCCCAAACATCCTTTGTCATTTGTACAAGTAATAAAATATCAATAAAAAGAAAAATTGTAACCTTCAAAATATGAATATATATTAAGAGATATATCACAGAATATTGACATCAATTCAGATAAATTAGAAATTATTAAAATATCATGAATAATATTCATGTATTGTGGTCTTGAAAGTATGTATATATGGATGAACATATTGTGGATATTTTATTTCATCTTTTCATGGCATGATTAATTGCAATGCTAATATTGAACACCTCCTCTTTATGTCATGTAAATTTACACAATTGGTTACTGATAAAAAAAAAAGAAAAAGAAGTAAATTTAACCAATTGGTTCTTGGACAATTGGTGCATCATGACACTGCTATTGGATATAACTAGTTTTGAGGGAAAATAATTCTTTTGTTAGACTGATTTTAGAAAGATGTGGCAGTGTGGTTGAACAATGATTGACCATAGTTTGGTCTTTCATGACCAACTACCGTACAAAACACAATGTCCTAATGTGCTTAAACACTTCAGTTATATGGCTGGTTCATATGTTTGTTAAGGCTATGGATTCAATCTATTGCCCTGTGCTAGAAGGATCTTAGCTGCTCAATGTGGGGGTGGGGGAGCAAGGGCACATGGAAGAGTCTAAGGTCGGGGATGCATCTAGGGGAGTATTTACGTATTTTATATATAAATTTATTGTAAGGAATATATGTACATATATTTTGTTGAGTTGTATTGAACATGATAAATGTCTTTGGTACACTACCAGTTAAACCTTAACATAAGCATAGTATATTTATGTTTCTTTTCAGTCCCTCGAAACTTCAGATTGCTTGAGGAACTTGAACGTGGAGAAAAGGGTATTGGAGATGGTACTGTGAGTTATGGAATGGATGATGGAGATGACATCTACATGCGTTCATGGACAGGCACCATTATTGGGCCGCATAATGTAAGCAACTTTTTTAAGTTCATTACGTATTCTTTTGGAACTGTCTTCTTTTATGCAGAGGCTATTTGTAAGTATATTAATGTACTATCTTTTTCTAGTCTCCAGTTTCTTCTTCTGGACTAGTGATGCTACTTGTTGATCTTTAATTTTCCTAGTTTAATCCTTTGACTGAGAATCTTTCTAGTCAAAAAGAGGGGGGAAAAAAACTATTCCCCTGTTTTGTTTACTATATAAAACATCAACATCAAGAGACGATGTTCCTTCTCAACAGCCTCCTTGCCAAACCCAAAATCAGAGTTGGATGTGGGTGCATATTAAAGAGTGTAATTTGTTTTTCAGAATGGAAGTTCATTGGCAGAATAAGGATTCATACTTTTGTTGCAGCCACAGATTCCAGGCTTTTTTTTTTTTTTGACTCATGACTCTGATGGCATTAAAAATCATTGTTTTGAGGGAAGCACATTATGTTCTTACACGTCGGACTTTATAACTACTTTTAACAATGTGAGATATGGGTTGGCAAAAATTAGATCTGTGTGGTGAGACTAAAATACAGTTCATAGGCAAGCTGGCACACTAGTAGGTCTTGTTTTATTTGGAATGTTTTAAATGGTTGAACAGTTTTGTTACAAGCGGATTACTAATAATCTAGAATGTGTTGGTTTCAAGAATTGGGAGTCATGTCACATGCTTCCTCATATCATATTTTTTGAACTTTCTCTGATATTTTATGTCATCAAATTATGAAATGTTCGCCTTAATTTTTTTAATGGAATTGAGAAACACCAATTACTTCTTCTTCTTCTTTTTCTCTTCTTTTCTTTTTTTTTTTTTTTGTTTTTTTTGGTTTTGTAAATTTCTGTTCAAAATATTGAAGAAAATTGTGTTTTACTAAGATGTAGTGGAAGCCCATAACTGTTTGGCAACTGACAGGGCATTATTGAATTATCTGGTTATTTATCTTCTTCTTTTTTTTCTTTTTTTTTTTTGGGTAGTTGACTGTATACATTATATATCTTAAAATTGGAGTAACTTTTCTGTTTCAGTCTGTACATGAAGGTCGTATTTATCAGCTGAAGCTTTTCTGTGATAAAGATTACCCTGAGAAGCCACCAAGTGTTCGTTTCCATTCTCGGATCAACATGACTTGCGTCAACCATGAAACTGGAGTGGTATGAATGTAATCATTTTACATTTAAGTTGATATTGTGGCACTGCTATTGATTAGGTTGACTTTTTTTTCTTTTTCTTTTCTTTCTTTTCACTTTCAATGTAGGTCCCACGTAATCAATTTGTTCTGTTGTATTCTATTCTCCCATCCTTTGTATATGCATAAAAAAGTTATGAGATTATTGGTGGAATTAATCTTTGTCTTGTAATCTCCATCCTGACACCATGGTGATAATGTCTCAAAGGTTTCCATGTGACATTGGTTATAACACCATCAGACTGATATTGGTTAATACTGTTCCTATCATTATTATTGTTATTATGTCTTCTGTTTTTTCCCTGTTCTTTGTGCTGTGATTCATATTGAGCTTTAGTCTGTATTGCCCTAACTCCTGGAATATAATTATTGCTACGTGCTACAGAAATTCTGCTGGCCTATAACCATGTCATTGAAAATGCAATTTTTTCTAAGCTCAAGTCTGGTGAAATTATTTTAGGTTTAGAAATTGGGAATGCTGAATGCCGAAGCTATTGTTTGTTATGTGCTATATATTATAGTTGACTATGCTTTCCTTCTTATTTGGGTTTTGGATTGAGAAATTAGATCATGTAGACGGATGAATTGTGTCGTGTAAATGTTGAGATTATGAACAAATTGAAAGCATGAAGTCCAGAGGTACTCTTGTTAGATTATGTTATATTAGGTTTAATTAAGATGATGATTTTATATTGAAGATTGCAGTTTATGCCTTTCTGCTGCTTTAATTGAAATGGCTGACAAGATTTGATATGACCTGATTGATACAGGTGGAACCAAAGAAGTTTGGGATTCTCGCAAATTGGCAGCGAGAGTACACCATGGAAGATATACTGACGCAGCTGAAGAAGGAGATGGCTGCTCCGCATAATCGGAAGCTAGTCCAGCCTCCCGAAGGTACCTATTTCTAGTTGGAAGGATTCATATAGATTTCATGGACCATGTTGCATATACATGTATATGCAATATATAGTTTGTAATGCTGTGTCAGTCATGTCCAAGTAAAAAAAAATATGAGGGGAAAGCCATGAAAAAGCTTTTCCTAGTCTTCTGGGTCTTTGAGAACTGTGTTGCAGAGTCTGTTTGATTTAAGGGATTTCTTGTGTGTGCCAAACATTGAATATATGCCCTAATTAGTCTTGCAGTTCCTGTTTTCTTCTGTGTTTGAAACTTCTTTCATTTTTGGCTTATTTGTATCATTTACTTGGCAAATTGTAAAAATGTTGCCAAGAAAACCAGAGCTGTTGAAATCCTTATATGAGTACACAGATCAGTGATAGGAGAGAAACATATTCTAGGTTGGTGCTTTGCAGTGAGCCTTTGGTAGCCCTGTTCATTAACTCTGTACAACAATCTTACTTTCTCCTTTTGGTTTTTTTTGGGTAGCCCCGTTCATGAGAAAGTGAATTTGCGGATTTGATTATTGTTCTAAATTCACAAATTAGAGTTCCCAGGGATATATTTTTGCAAGAATACCTTAGCAATTTGCAGACCCTGAACAAGGCTTTCCCAAGATACAAGGAACATCTCCAATGTGCATTTCAAATTGCAGTGGGGCTTAGTCTAATATTCAAAGTGTGCGGATTTGGTTGTTGCTGCCTTGATGGACACAGTTCAGAAATTGCAGTGGGGGCTTGGTAATGTTGCAACTGTCGTTTACTACTAGTATTTTGTAAGTGTGCAGCAATGGCAGTGAGCAGTCTGGATAAAAAATTAACCAATCTCTTGATGTGGCAAGTTGCATTTTCTCCTCTTTTGATTTCAGAGAAATTTTTTAAAGAGACAATTATATTGGACCTATAAATGTTTTTTCCACATATTATCACTATCACTATCACTAGCTAATTATACCGGGATTAGTCGAGATAGGCTGAAGTTGGTTTGGACACCCAATTATCAAAAAAAAAAAAAAAAAACTTTTTAAAGGATCTATGCCAAGTAGTTATTTATTTTTTGATACATACACGAAGGGAAACCTGGTGGTGTTAAGCGAATTTGCGACCTTGTTGAGCGCACTTCCAAGCTTGACCATAAAGTTAATTATGCTTAATATTTTTGAATTATGCTTAATATTTTTGTAGCTTCATTAAAATTGCACTTTGCTCTCTCAAGTTTTAATTGTGATATAATACTTTTTGCACTTCAAATTGTAACGTCACTTTTATGGTGATTTGATATTAATGAAACTGATGGAAATTGACATGTAGAGTTGTGTCCCGAGCCTTATCAATTTGAACTTGACATTGCTTTTCCACTTAAATGATTGACTTTTAGGGTGGTGTTAATGTCACGAACAAAAAGTTGGATCCACGCAAATTTCACTGTATGGGCAAAATTGCTCTTCAAAACACTCAATGAAAATACTCTTTTCTCTTCTTTTTAATTTTTTTTTTATTTTTTATTCCTTCTCTGTCCTCTTCCTTTCTCTTCTTTTCTTTCTTCTCCTATGTTGTCTTCTTTTCACTCTCTCTCTCTCTCTCTCTCTCTCTCTCTTTTACTCACCTTGTCTCTTTCATTTTCTCGTATTTTCTTTTTCTATCTACTCTGTTTCATTATCTTGATTGAGTCATTTCTTTGTAATACTCTCCAATTATCAGATGAAGGGAAGCTTATCAGGACCTTATTCTATAGTGAGTGTCATAGTCATTGATGTGTATTTTAATGGCACGTGTTGATAAAATTCTTGATTAATTTGTTTAGGTGATAATATATATATTATTTAATTTATTTATTTTTTTTAGAATATTTTTTTTTTTTTTTTTTTTATCTGGCTTTTTCAAAACAAGTTTTGAGTGAAGGGATTGGAGACTTTTGATCCCGTGCTTGTTTGTAATTGGCATTCAGCTGATATCATTACACAATTTCAATTTGATAATGACGCAAGCTAGTTTATTAACTTTATATCGGAATATCTATATTTAGTTAATATATAAGGTACTCGGATTATAAGTTTAATTTTAAAATTTTTTAAACAATAGTTTTAAAGTCTATTTCTATGAGCTCAAAAGAATAATATAATTTAAAATGATTATATCCTTCATATCTCTTTAATTATTTGTCCATTATCTATCTTTATGTTCACGTTACGTATTTGTCTATCACTAATTTGTTAATGTCATATATTTATTTACCTATTTATTTATTTATCTGTCCACATGTTATTTATTTGACCACTTAATAACACTAATTTTATTTTATTTTTTAGATTTCAAAAGAATTTTTTTATCAAATAAATAAGTTTCAAAAGAATTGAGTGTAATTTATCCTAATATATATATGAGTTCTGCTTGATAGCTTGAATTGTTTGTGGCTCGAATGGTTCGAGCGAATCTCCTTCTCTCTGGTCATCTCTCTTTCTCTCCCTTTGTTTGTCTCCCTCACTTCCTCTGTCACCTCCTTCACTCTATTCATCTCCCTATGTCACTTCCTTTGTTCATCTCCCCCACTCTCATCTCCTTCAAGATTTGCATCAGCGGCAAATTCAACAAAAAAATAAAAATAAAAAAAGCAACAATTTCAGCACAAAATAATAGTAAAACAGTAATAAAAAAACAGCAGCAATTTCAGCACCAAAACATTAGCAAAAACAGCAGCAAAACAACACTAAAACAGTAGTAATTTAAGCAAAAACAAGACCAAAACAACAACATTTTTTTTAAGCAAATCTGAGATGTGATATTTTAAGAAAAATTAGACCGATTCTCCTTATCCGTCTCCGATATGGCCAAATCGCGGCTTCCCATTCGGTTGGCAAAGCCATCTCTGGCGTCCTCTCTTCCTCTTCCTTCTCCTCCTCCTCCTCCTCCTCTGTTTCTCATTCTCTTCCATTTCTCTCGCCGTCACCTCGCCTCTCTGATTGTTTTGGTTCTCAACATTTGAGAGAGAAACCAGAGGTGAAAGGAAAAAAAAAAAAAAAAAAGCGTCAAAATGACATCATTTAGGACAGTGAATTATTGTATATATATATGATGAGAGAGAATGCTTATGGTTGTGTAAGACAAGACGGGTAATGATATGGTACACATTTTTAAAAAGATGTTTATCATATGTAAATTATAAATGTTATAATTTAATATTATGAGAGTTACAACTAAAATAAAAAAATAAATAAATTAAAATCAAAATGTCACATATAACTAAAGAACTGTTGAATAATAATCAAAATAATATAATAACTAATATTATAATATATTATTAATAAAACAATAAATTATAGCTAAAGAATATAAAAATCGTAACGCCTTTTAAGGGTGTAGCATAAAATTTTCCTATTCCCATCACAGTACAAGTATAATAGAGGATTGAAGATGCTGACAAGAGGGTGTGTATGTAACCACCAAATCTGCCATATATGATGATAAGAAGTTAGAGGGATACCAACTAGTGCCAGAGTTGATTCCAAACGTATATAATCAGTAACAGCTCATAGAATTACCTATATACTATATATTATAAATATATGTGTTACATATGTGGACACGACTAAAAATGAAGCAATGAAAATACAAGTTGGTTGATTGAATTATTTTAACGTTTTATGTATAAGCCCACGGTTTTCACATTTACATATGCATGGAAAATACTATAAATCTTAAATAATTTATTAAATTTTTTATTAAATTTCTCGTATAAGTGTGAGGCTTACAAAATTCACATGAGTGTAAATCACACACCTATATAAAAAATTTAATAAATTATTTGAGATTATTAGCATTACTCTATGAAAAATGATTGAGAGCACAGTAGTATTTTAATAGCATTACTAATGATGTTGTAGTAGGCCCTGTCCGTTGCCTATGCTTTTTTTTTTTTTTTCTTTGTTTTAATATTTCTAATGTATTAGTATTATTAATTTTTTTTTTTTTTTAATAATATGAATCATTGTGGTTACTCTATATGCATTATAGGTTGCAAGACACCACCCAACACAAAGTACTTGTGTGATAAAGGTGTTCATATTTGGAGCCGACCAAGGCCTTACCACCCAACTTCCCTCTTATTCATGTAATGACGCGGCGGTATTACTAGTTAATGAACTTTTTTTATTTTCGAAAAAAATCACAATAATGTTGATCTTTTTTTTTTTTTTCAACCGATAAACATATATATATAAGCCCAACAATTAGCTAAAAAATAATAGGGTAAATTACAAACACCCCCTCGAGGTTTAGTAAAAATACAGATTCCCCCCTGAGGTTTGAGAAATTACAAATTCCCCCCTGAGAGTCAAATTTTCATAATAAATTAGGAAAAATTAAGGGGGAATCTGTATGAAAATAAAAACCCTAGGGGGCAATTTGTTATGAAAATGTAAACCTCAGGGGCGAGATGTAATTTCTCAAACCTCAGGGGAGAATCTGTATTTTTACCAAACCTCGAGGGGGGTGTTTGTAATTTGCCCAAAATAATATTATATGTATTAATTAATATATTAATTAATGTACTAACTGATGATATAACATAATTTTAGAAGTTTTGGATATTTGTAATTTAATTAATAGGTGGGGTCAGAAATAATGACATAACACTAGTTGGTATACTAATTGATGCATGTAACACCACCATTAACTTAACGGAGGGAAAACAATAAACTTGGGAAATAATTCGTATTTTGGGAAGAAATTATGGTATTTTTGCTTTTAGTTGCTTTTAGGCCTATTTTAGAAAGTAGGAAAAATCTAATTTTTTTATTTTTTAAAAAAAATCGTATAAAAAAAGTAAAAATATGATGTGATTTAAATAAATCAATAAACTAACTTTTTTCTTAGTTGTCAAAATTGTAAGGGTATTTTTGCTTTTAGTAAGGATTGATTCTTTAACTTTCTAAGAGCATTTTGAAAAGTTAGAAATAAACTAACTTCTTGCTTAACAAACTATTTTAGTAATTTTTAACTTTTTACGAAAATATATGAAGAAAAGTAAAAAAAGTGATGTGACAAGTTGTAGTGACTTTTTAATTTGTTAATTAAAACTGAAAGTTGCCAAACAAGAGGCAAAAAACTAGCTTGTTTGAGCATATTTGCATTTGGAAAGATAGAAATAAGCCAACGGGTGAAATTACCGAAATACCCTTGCTTCTTTTTGCATGGCAATTTGGAAACATTAGTGGAGGGTAAAATGGTAATTTAAAAAATATGCATGAGAGTAATATGGGAATTTTACAATTGACAACGCGTAACAATGAATGGATAGGCCCATATATTATATTAACCAAAGTTTGAGTTGTGTTGTATCATATTATGTGGGATTAAGCCTTATTGAGAGGTCCAATTGAACAGAGGTTGAGAAGTCCCCCAATACCAAACTCTGATACATGTTAAAAAATTCAACTCAAAATCAATTGACAATTAGTAGAAAGACCCTTACATTATATTAACTAAGTTTGGGTTAGATCAAATTGACAATATAGGAGTAAGTCTAACATTCACAAACTAAAACTTAAAGAGAACTCAGGAGTATCATTTTTTAAAAACAATTAATTTTTCTCAACTTATTTAAATTAATTTTTATCATAAATTGTGAAAAATATTACACCAAACACTTTAAATATAAATAAGTATAAATGCACAGAGGACTAAACACCGATGTTTCAGAGGAGTGGGGCACATATCCCTTATAAGACATTAGTATTTTATTATGTGTTTGGTGTCTATGTTTGGCTTATTAGTTTATTTGAATCATATCATTTATCTATTTTGTTTGCATATCTTTTTATAATAAGTGTAAGAGGAGTTAATTTGAGTCCGCTAAATTAATTAAGCCCAATAGCCCAAGATTGGTGGGCCCAAATTTATCGCAAGTCCAAGATTGGTGGGCCCGGATTAATCACCATCAAACGGGCCAAATCGCTCTAAGCCTCGAAAGGGTTCGGATCCACGAACTTAAAGACTTACTCAAACTCGGACTTAAAAGGGTTTGGATCCACGAACCTAGAGATCCGAAGCACTTGGCTTCGAACGGATTCAGACGCAATCTAGAAGCCGCTCCATTAATGAGTCCCAGAACACTTGCGGGCTCGGAGCTTTCCGGGATCTACACACCAGAACCATGGGTGTAATGGAGTTCGAACAAAGGACCCGATCTCGAGGACGGTGAGTGGAGATAAATTCACTTTTCGGCTAAACTAGCCTATACCGGGGTTGAGGTGGCACAATCTCGAGGAGGTCCATGAGACTCAACATTATCTAGTGGCGGGGAGTCCTCTAGGACTACCTCGGCCCTTTGGGATAATTGGGGATCATTGGTTAGGTGTAGCTAAGAAGAAGGGTTCGCCGAGAGATTGATCTCCTCTTCGGGGTTTTTCTCATCCTTGGAGAGGTCACCTCTTCGGACAAGGTAGTTAGAGAGAATATTCCCCATGTGCCTTGCACATAGGCTCCATCCCACATCATGAGGTGTCTATAAATAGCACCCACCCATAGCTTTACAAGGGATGGATTTTGGAGAGGAAACTCTTGGGAAAGAACTAATTTCCCTTTTCCATTATCAACCTTGAGAGTGAAAGTGGGAGATCCATGGGAGAGCCTTGCCATTATTCTCTCTCTAGCTACTTTGCCCTCTTCTTCACCCAATCTCTTATCTCCATCATCTCTTTGCTTTTGTGTTCTTAGTTGAGACTATTGAAGAATCTAAGCCTCTCATCATTTTTTAGAGAATTCGAATTTTTCTTCAAGGATCTTCGAAAATCTTCAAATTTTCCAACGACGTTCTTGAACCCCCTCATACAATAAGTAAAAAAAGTTAGCTTATAAGTTATATTCAAAATAACCCTTAATAGGTTTAAAGATGATGACTTGTTATTTGATGCAAGTAATATTTTATGATCATATTGTGAATATTAGGAAGTTTCTTAATTGAACCGAACTGCCTTATCCATTTTACTAGTCCAGTTTGGTTTCATTCCAAAATTTTCACAATTTGATTTGATTCTAAATTTTATAAAATACTTAGTTGTGGTTTTGATTATTGGATTGTGCGTACTGAATTCCGCACTAGATGAAAGTGGATCGGGGCTCCGCACTCGGTTGGACTATTCAGGGACTGAGGTTCCTGCCACAAGAAGCACCATTAGAGGGGGTTGGCCGGATAACCTCTCCGGTGTGGGAATTAGCGATCGGAGAAGGAGTGTGTAGAGGGTTGAATTTGTATGTAAGTGTGGTTTAGCTTAGAATCGTTCAGTTACCTTCAATGTGAAGTTCATGTTGTATATATAGTGTTCCTTACTTGCTTCTCAAGGTAGGTTCATGGAGCTTGAATGCTGCCAGGTGTCCTTTTGGCATTGCTCATGGTGGGGGACCACTTGGTAGCTGCCAATAAATGCATATACTCATTGTAGTCATGCTGATAACAAACCACATTCCTTTGGTTCAACAATTTTCGTGATTCTAGGTGTAGGGGACCAGCTGAGGTGGTAACTTGCACATGTACACATTCACAGCTTCCACGTTTCCTTGCGAGGTTTCTTCAGCTCGGTACTGATGTTCCTCAGCTCGACATCATTAAGCCTTGTCTCAACCTTTTATAGAATCATTCATGGAGATGGGCTGATCCATCCGGTTATCTTTGTATTGGCTCGGCCTATTTTCTGTTCGGCTCATAGGTTCAGTCTCGCAACTCGGCCCAACCCAGCACCATAACTGGACTGGTCTTTCCACTGCAGGTTAAGCCCAAGCACTTGAGGACTTGGGTGGACTGTTGATCGTGAAGTTGGGCTCAATTGGTTTGCCCATATACTCATCCAACTCACTTGGATTTGGACTTCAGCAGATTGGGCCCGCCCAAGGTTTGGACCCGACCCATTTCACATTTAATCCCTTCGTGGATTATACATTTTCAATCAACCTACACCGAATTACACTCACTCCAAATATTAAGCCTATAGATGTAAAACTAATAGCCGACTCCAAAAATGATTATGTTTCTACATATAAAATAGTGAGGTTATGTTCAGCCAAAATTATTTTTGCAATTGATTAGGTGTGTGATGAGTTAGTAAAATTATGACTATTGCATATTACATAGTAATAAATTGTTCAAAATTAGTTATAAAAGTTAATGAGTTTTAAAATATATTTAATTTTAAATAAGTACATAACAAGTCGATATTAAACACTTTTTTAATAAATCAAACAGGAGTTAAACTTGAGAGTAATTTGATTTGTTGAAGTATATATATATATTTATCATACTCAATAATAAATTATTATACAAACTTTTAAGTATATTTAGAATTATTTTGATAATTAATTTTTTTAATTTTTAAGAAAATATATAAAAAAAGGAGGGAAAAATTAATTAATTTTTTTGGTATTCTTTTTGAGTAAAATAATAAGTTGCCAAAATAAACCTTATATTTAACTACGCTCCGTTTGTTTGTGCGAAAAAGATTTTTAATTAAAAAACATTTTCTACAAAAAAAAAAAATTCATAAAAATATTAAAATATTTTTCTATATTTGGTGGTAGAGATGGTGAAACAAAGGTGAAGGTTAAGGTGGAGGTGGTGGCATGGTGGTGGAGCGACAGTGACAGTGATAGTGACGATGATGGTGGCAGTGGCTGTAGTAATGGAGGTGGAAGTGAGAGTGATAGCGGTAATGTGCTGACATTAGTAAGACTTTAGTTTGAAAAATATTTTTTGCTTTTTAATATAAATTTGTTTTTTGTTAAATATGAAAAATGTTTTCTATTAATTTTCATTTTTTATTGTACCAAATACTAAAAAATACATAAATTATTTTCCAAAAAAATGATTTTCCCCAAAACGAACCCAGCGTAATTTATATAACAAAACAATTTCGAATCAACTTTTAATAAATCAAACTCAAATAATTAATTAATGATCCCACTAATAAATGACTCAAGACACACAAAAGAAAATTCAAAATTCAAAATCGTTTTTATTAATTTTATAAGGAAAATTACCCATGAGAGGTAAGTTGAGGAAATTATTACACATGTATAAAAAAAGTTTATGATCTTAAATATTAATATTAATAAAGTGGTGTTTTGAAAAATTAGTAAAAAGTTGATTTTTGACTTTTTTAACTAAAAAAACTAATTTTTTAGGTAGTTACTTAGATAAAAAAATTAACTTTTTTTGCTATAAAAGCTAAAAGGTAGCTTTTTGCTAACTTGCCAAAGCAAGCCAAAGTTTATCATTAATTTATAATTATTTTTAAATTTTTACATTGATATAAAATTTAATATTACTATAAATTCAAACTTAACTATTTAGAAGTTATTAGAATTATTATATTATGGTTCATATTTATTTTACACATAAATCTCAGATCTAGAAAGGGTGTTGTTATAGCACTCTTCTGTGACGCCTCCAAATGAGATTTGTCTCAATTTTATTTTAATAATCCAAATCGTTTATATTACAAGATTTATCGAGTATATCATTGATATATATATATATACAAAAAATGAGATTAATCGAATATGCATAGCAACATGATCGGACCATGATTATTTTTAAAAAAAATTATCAAAATTATACTAACTGTTTATTTTTAAAAAAATATAAACGTAGTCTTCTTGTTATGAATTATAAAAATCTAATTCACTTAATTTTATTTTTTTTATATAAATAATTTATCCGATAAATTTTATATTATAAATAAGCCAAATTATAAAAATACATTCGAAAAACGTTCTCATAGGCTCACAGCCCGATATAATGACTTTATAGGCACAACACCTTCCTCAATTATCATAGACCCCACGGTGCGTTGGTTAAAAAATAATATTTTAACTATTTTATGACTGTTTTGAAAAATTATATGTATATAAAAAAAAAAGTAATATCACTTAAAAAAAAACTAAAAGATTAGTATGTTTGGCAAGAGCTCAAAGGCTCAATGAGCCAGAAAATGACGAAACAGGCTCATTGAGCCATTAAAGGACAAAACCACGTTTGCTGCTTGGGAAGTGAAAACACCAAGCTAAATTCACAAAACTGCCCCTCATCAAAGAGGGGATGCGACAGCACACAAAAAAAAAAAAAAAAAATTTCCCAAAAACACATTTTATCAGAAAAAACAAAGAAAGTTGAGAAAAAAAATTTAAAAATATTTTTTTTTGTTAAAATATTTTATAAAAATAAATTCAAACTCTGTTTTATAAAAATATTTTTAAATATTTCAGTTTTTTTTTATGTATTTAGTTATGATTTAAGTGTAGAGTTGTGAAAGTAGTATGGAGTTTGAGTTATGTGTTTGGTTGTGAGTTTTAAAAATAAAAATTACGTGAGTTTTATTTTATGTGTTTGGTTCTGATTTGAGTGTAGAGTTGTGAAAGTAGTATGGAATTTCAAGTTATGTGTTTGGTTATGAGTTTTAAAATAATTTCTTACGTGAGCTTTTATTTATGTGTTTAGTTCTGATTTGAGTGTAGAGTTGTTTATAAATTTAAAATATTAACATTTTAAACTATTTAAATTGTTTGAATATTTAAATTATTTACATTTTTTGTTAAAATAATTTTTTGAATATTTAAATTATTTACATATTTACGATTTAAATTTTTTGAAAATTTATTTTAATTTTTTACTATTGAAAGAATTTTTAGATTATTTACATTATTTAAATACTTAAAATAAATATAAAATTTAAAACGCAAATTAAAATAAAAATAAAATTAAATATTTAAAATTAAATTAAAATTAAATTATTTAAAATAAAAAAAACGTAAATTAATAACATTAATAACGTTTTTAAATAATTTACAAATAAAAATAATAATAACATTTTAAATCAATAAAAACGGCAAAAAACGTAAATTACAAATAAAAAAACGACAAAACCGTAAATTAGTAATTAATAAATAAAATTACAAATAAAAAAATTATTATAAAAAAAACGACAAAATCGTAAAAAAATGACAAAACCGTAGAAACGTAAATTAATAATTTTTTGAATATTTATTTTAAATTTTTGCTTATTAAATTATTTACATTATTTACATTATTTTAATACTTCAAATAAAATTAGAGAACAAGAACTAATTAAAGTATAAAAAAATAAAATAAACAAAAACATAATTTTTTTCAAAAAAAAAGTTAAGCAAAACACGCCAAATCGAAAATAAAAATATGTATATATATTTTACCAAAATAAGCCAAAATAAAACCCAAAATAATAAAATAATAAATTTTTACAAAAAACGCCAAATCCAAAAAAAAAAATTTATTTTACCAAAATAAGCCAAAATAAAACCCAAAATTATAAAATTAAAATAAATATAAAATTTCAACAAAATACAAAAAACGTAAATTGGCCAAATCAAAACCAAAATAAAAAAATTTTTAAAAAAAATTAAGCAAAAACGCATACATCCAAACCCAAAATTAAAATAAAAAATAAATAAAAAATTAAGCAAAATATGGGAAATCAAACCCAAAATAAAATAAAAATAAAAACAAAAACAAAAGCAAAAAGGGCAGTTTGGTAATTTATCGGTGACACCTCACCAAAAGCCAAAAAGCCAAAAAGCCAAAAAGCTTCCCAAACAGGGTTTTTGAGAGGCTCATATATAAAAAAAGCCTAAAAGCAAAAAAAATTTCCCAAAGGCTAAATTAACCTTTAACTTATGTGTTAAAATTTAGGTCTTGTTTGGGATCTTTTAAAAAAATTAAAAAGTCAAAAAGTTACTCAAAAAGTTAAAAAGTTAACACTATTCACTAAAAGTCAACAATTACGACTGCACAACTCTCAATTCAAATTTTCTTCTAAAAACTAATTTTCACAATTTTTTATTACATATTTTTCCATAAAAAATCAAAAAATTAACCCAAACATCCATATTTTCAACCTCAATTTTTTAATAAAAAAATAAAAAATATACTTATTTAATATTTCCAAACTTGACCTAAATTCCAACCACACAAATAATTAAGGTGAAACGATACATAGAATTACTTTTAAAAAATGTTCTTATTTTATTACACTTGAATATTTTTTAAAAAAAAATCTTATCATCATTTCCAAAAACACCTTTTTAACCCACTTTTCGGACCTACTCCGGCAATGCCCAAACCGCCTGACCTCCACGTCTATTTTTCATCTCTCTATAAATATACTTCTTAGAAAACCCACTTTTCCATCTCCATCGAACCAAAACTCCTCTCTCCCTCTCTCTCTAAAATCTGGATCTCACAATAACCAGATGCCATGTTCACGCCGCCGCCGCCACCACCACCTCCGGCAGCCACCGATAAGCCCATCGTAGTTCGGTCAGTGTGGTCGGTCAATTTCGAGTCGGAGTTCGAACTAATCCGACTCATCATCGATCTCTACCCTTTCGTCTCCATGGACACAGAATTCCCAGGTGTGGTGGTTCGTCCCAAGAGCGGAATGAATTTCTTCCGCAATCGCAACCCCACTGCGCATTACGCGACCCTGAAAGCCAACGTCGATCTCTTGAATCTCATTCAGATCGGCCTCACTCTCTCCGATTCAGACGGTAATCTCCCCGATCTCGGCACCAACAATCGCTACATCTGGGAATTCAACTTCAAAGACTTCGATTTGGATCGCGATTTCCACGCCTCCGACTCCATCGACTTGTTGAGGCGCCAAGGCGTGGAGTTCGAGAAGAATCGCGAGTTTGGGATCGAATCGGCCAGGTTCGCCGAGTTGATGATGTCGTCTGGCCTGGTTTGTAACGAGTTGGTGAGTTGGGTGACTTTTCACAGCGCTTACGATTTCGGATACCTGGTTAAGATCCTGACTCGTAAACCCTTGCCAGAGGAGTTGAGTGAGTTTATGAGTCTGCTCAGGGTGTTTTTTGGGGCTAGGGTTTATGATGTGAAGCACTTAATGAGGTTTTGTCAGAGTTTGTATGGTGGTTTGGACCTTGTTGCGAAGACTCTTGAGGTGGAGAGAGTAGTGGGGAAGTGCCATCAAGCTGGTTCTGATAGCTTGTTGACTTGGCATGCGTTTCAGAAGATCAGAGGGGTTTACTTCTGCAAAGATGGTCCTGAGAAGTACGCCGGTGTTCTGTATGGGTTAGAGGTTTTCTGAAATCTTTGTTTTTCTTTTCTTCTTTGCTAGCATGTTGAATTTGCCTTCTCGTTTTGTACAATCAATCAATGGCTTAATATCAAAACTAGTGCAGACAGATATCATTTCTTCTTCAATTCAATTGGGCTTCTGAATTTCCTCTCATTATACCTCTCTTTGTATATATATATTCACAAATGCACACGTTCATGTTAGTTATCCAATTAAATGAAGTAAGAATGTGCTCGGTTGTTGTGGGGTTTTTTTTCTTTTCCATAATTTTTTTTTTGTGTGTGTGTGTATACACTTCTGATTAAAATTTGAAAGTGGCAAGTGATTATTATTAGAGTTGTAGAGTTGTAAAGAGTATTTATGTTTAGAGTTGAAAAACTGAGTAAAATGTAGGTATGTTTTATTTATATTTCACTTACCTTTTCTCTTTTCTTTTCCAAATCACTTCTCAAATCTCCCAACCAAACACAGCCTCGAGGTAATTTTTGAAAGAATGGATCTTGGGTTATGGCATGTGAGGCTTCGAGGGATTAGTTGTGATCATTGATTTGAATAGAAGATGAATGACTGGTAAAACGCTATTTCCATTGGTATTATGTCTTCCTTTTGGTATCAGGTATTCTTAAAAAAAAATGTTTGGGGGTAGTGAATTTAAATGAAATTGGTATTTCAAAGGGTACTGGTGTTGGCTTTGGTATATTAGCAAATGAAAATGATTTTGGATTTTGGAAGTACAAAGGTTCAAGGTTGTTTTGTTTTTCCCTGCTAGATGCTGCCTTTAGAAAGATTGCTTGAAACAGTTTATCAAAGCATAAGATTAATTTAGCAGTTCTTAACTTTTGATGCTGCAAAACACTAGCTAAGATTTGAAAAGAACAGGTTTTTGGGTAGCTTTGCTTCTGTTTGTAGAATGAAGATACTGCTAAATGCTTGTGTCAACTGAATTTGATCGTACCTTCGGTGTAATATTATCTTTACTGTAGATGCTGATTAATACTTGTGTCAACTGGCTTTGATCTTACCTTTGGTGTATAATATTATCTTCACTGTTGATGCTGATTAATGCTTGTGTCACTGGCTTTAATCTTACCTTCGGTGTCTAATATCATCTTCTACATGTGTTCAGCCGTTATTTGAGTGGTTGAGTTTGTTTTATACTTTTAGAATCCAGTGAGATTACATGTGAGTTATGCGTTACACATTATGCATTACATGTTATAAGTCGCATATTGAAATTTATTGTCCTGTTACAGGGTTGTAGTCCTTTGTTCACATCACTTTCAAAAGCATTCTTACATAAAAAGATAAGGCCATCAGGCTTGCTTATGTTGGTTTTTGTTTTTTCATCTTCGATTCTCTTCACTTTGCTTTTCTTGTTGACTTTTGGATGTAAACAATAATTAGTGTAAGACTTAGTGTATGCATTCATCTGCGAATGGATGCTTAAACCAATTTATCCACAGTGGAAGATTGTGCACTTTGAGCTGGTCATTATTCTATTTCCTTACCAAGAGCATGAGCTTGGAAAAGGAGGAAAACAATTGAAGCTCATCACTCTAGTTTGATAAGAGACTTTTATGGTAGGATTGCAAACAACCAAAGTGTTCCATTGTAAAGCTGAAATGAAGATTCCTGAAAGTTGCAAAAGAAAAAAAAAAGCCATGAATTGGCAAAAATTGAAACAAGTTCAAGAAATCCTATGTATTTTTTATCAGCAACAAAAATAGATTTTATTAATGATGAAAGGAGAGATACAAAGGCAAGAAATCGTCTTACAAGCAAATGAAAAGGAAAACCACTAACAGGCATAAAACAAAGAGAAAAAAAAATAAGATTCATAAACATCTTTGCAGTCGTTGGATATCAAAAAGAGCGGAACTCCTTTTTGAATGAAGGAGAGATGTAAGCCCAAAACGAAGCCAATTGACATACTATATCTCATAATGAATTCAAATCTGCCATCTTATCCTCAAGGATCCTTGCATTCCTTTTTCACCAAATATCCCAAAGATGGCAAAAAGAGCCTAGTGCCAAAATGTTTTTGGTTTCTTATTACCACCAAGGCCTGGAAAATCAGTGAACTACATTTGATCACTAGCACCCTGGAGCCACCCAAATGACCTCAAATGAAATAATCAATGCCATAGGCTCAATGCCGTGGGGAATGCAAAAATAAGTGATTTGCTGATTTCCCATTCTGCCTGCACATAATGCACTATTCAGGACAAAGAAGGTGATGAGGTCTCCTCTTCTGAAAGATACTATTAGTCATTATGTCTTCATGGGCCAAAGACCACATAAAATTTCACTTTAATAGGCACCACTGTTTTTCAAATCTTCTTGTGGAAAGGAATTTGAAACAAATGTTGAAGTTTGGGGAAATACTACTGCGATATCTGAGACATACAATGAGATGGAGGATGAGAAGCAAGCAATCAGACCCCATTGCAAGTATGCTGAAGAAGTTTACAAATTCAAGCTTGGCCTAGTTATTTGTTGTCTTGAGTTTGCACCTAAAGTCGTGCATTTTTTTTTTTTTTTAATATATATTTTATTTTAAGCTTTGATCTGCTTTGATTCTCTAGTACTTGAAGTTGGTTAGCACCACTTGCTAAGGCAATAATTTTTTTCAAGCCTAGTATAGTAGTAGTAGGTTGGTACCTCCAAAGTTATAAGGATATGATGGCATGTTAGGTATTATGAAGGAATAGCATCTCCACATCGAAGGTGAAACTTAAAAATTATGATACCACAAGACATGTTAGGATGCTCACTATTAACAAGATTTAATGTTTTATGGGCATTTTTCCTTAAAACAAAGTTCTTAGCAATTGAAATTATCATATACTCAATAAAACTAGGTAAGAGCATTACTAAAATATTAATCCACTTGTGATGAGTAATGAGCTCATGTGAGCCAAATTATGTGGTGCTTGAAAATTAGGATCCAACTGGATTCGATTAAGTAGCAAACCAGTTTGAATGAGTTGTTAACTTTTATATTGAAGTTTAAAGTGACACGATTATTAGAAAATATATATAATAAAAAATAAAAATAAAAACCAAAAAGGTTTAAAGTAGCATTAATAGCAGATAATCAACAGTGGAGTTGGTTTGACTATACATAACACAGAAATTAATGCATGATAAAGGTTGTGTGATTTATGAATGCATAGTGAAGTTTAAAGTGGCATTAATAGCAGATGATCAGCAGTAGAGTTGGCCTGACTATACACAACATGGAGAAATTAATGCATGATAATTGTTGTGTGGTCTATTTTCGGTTAAAGTGTCTAAAAGGATAAGAATTGAAGGCCAGAAGGGAGGTTGGTTGAGGTTGTTAGAAAGGACTTGATGCATTGTGTGCAATTGAGGATAGGTGAAGCTTATAGTGGCATCATTTGGAGATAAACATGAAAGTGGAGTTTGTTTGACCATGCATACCATGGAGCAACTGATGGATTAGAAAGGTTGAATGATCTAGTTTTCGTTAAAGGGTCCAAAAGGATTAGAGCTAAAGGCTATAAGGGAAGCCGGTTGAGGTTGTCATAAAGGACTTGATTGCATTGGGATGTAATTGAGGATGGGGCTCCATGTATAATAGTGGAGGAGAAGGATTTTGGACAACTCCTTGCAGGCAAAATTTTCCTCTATCTCTTTGTTGTAGCTTACTTATCTTGGTTGGAATTATAATTCAAGGGAGATTATATCTCCCTTATATTATGGAAATATGAAATGATTCCCATGAAAGAAATGTATTACAAAAATAAGAAAACGTAACCCAGACCAGGAAGGGAGTTGCATTCGTAATTCGGGTTAGACTATCACAGACAAGACTTGCCTGGGTTCTCATGGAGACTAATTTCTCTTTAACAGTTGGTACCTTGCTCCACTGCTGTGGCTGGGTTGGGCCATTCTTCCCTCTTGTTACAAAGGAGACATCTCTTCATGTACTGAATATTAAGAGTTGTCCTCATGGGAGTATACAATGACTTGATTGTTCAATCATGAGATTGCTTGTTGAAAGTCTGTCGGAATTTAGTTATCTTCTTTGTTTAGAAACCTTGGGCCTACTTTTCAAAGTCGCCTACTTTTCAAAGTCACCTTTTGACTCTAGAGGAGTAACATGAATGCTTGATCATGAATCTGATTGTTGAAGTCCGTTGGAATTTAGTTATCTTCTTTATTGAGACAACTTTGGCCTAGTTGAACAAAAACCAATGTTTTCTAATAATCGAGTTAATGTTATGTTGTATTTTTTTAATGGTTTTCATATATATGACATTATCAATATATAAAATTATATATTTTGTGCGTATACCCCATGACTCGTGTTCTTTACTTTTTTGAAAAATTTGTAGTGCCAGCATGGTTGTGTCGCGTTGCATGTCTCTATGATTCTTTGATGTGCTGAATTCTAATAGTTCAAGAAATTGTTGGTTTCATAATGATTGAGACTTGGGAATGTCCGTAATCAAGCATTGATCCATGACAGTAAGTGCAAGATAATATTATCGATCCATGTAAGTAGGACCATGATAATATGTCCATGACACTAGTGCAAGAAAGGGACAAATAATGTGCAAAACTACTCTTGGATCCTCATGGTTTGTTCTTTGAACAATTGATATACTTGTGAATTCCTAAGAAAGACATGTTTTTATGCTAAATTGATATATCTTGTGCATGTGTTCTCCAAAATAAGAAAATTAAAATTGTTTATTGGGAATCTAAAAAATAGAAATTAAGAGGAAGGACAGGCACATAGAGGATGTCAAGAGGAGATTTCAAAAAGAGAGAGGGAGCTGAGAAGGGAGGGAAAGGTTGTGGGTAGGGAAGGGAAAGAGAGGGAATGAGAGGATGGAACTTTTTCTTTCTATGCCCTCCCCCTCTCGTTGTCTCTTTAGTTATCCTTTGTATTCTTCTTTCCATTTTTCTCTGAACTTCTCTTTTATTTTCTATCTATTAGTCGATCTTTTCAATTTCATTTTTTTTGTATTTATACTTGTAGCTGCTAGTTGTTTTCTTATTCTCATCCCATTTTCTTTAGAAAAAATTGTCGATTATTTCCCCGTGCTTGATAAGAAAATTGTGAAGTTAAAGATTTTTGTATTCACTCATTGTTTAATATATATTTTTTCTTTTAGAATTCCTGTTGGAAATTATGTGTTTGGATGCTTTTTATTTTTTATTTTTTGCTTTGGAGCTTGTTTGATTCAACATCTGTACTTAACATTTGGTTAGAGGAAATTGGTGGTGAGTGTTGATATTGAGATGGAAAATGAATGTGTAACTTATACTTATTTCTGCTCATCTCTCCTTGGACTTGAATAATTCAAAACATGGTCTTGTGATTTGAAGTCCTTCAAATGTAACGCTATCAGTAGAATTTTTTAGAGAGAATTTTGATGAGGAATGGTCTAATTGCTTTGATGTGATCCTATCCTTGCTATGGATGGGAATCCCTTATATAAGAATTCCGTTGGCTATGAACTGGTTGATTGTGAAGATATATTTTCTTTGTTATGATTATTCAAGGGGTTGAATTTTGTTGGTTTTGTTAAAGCACTTGGGCTTTTGAAATCCAGGTTCTGAATTTTTTTTTTGGTTTTGATTTATATATTGAAGAGAAGTTTTTTGAACAGGTTTTAGAGGGTTTTTTGAGTTGCTTTAAAATTTGACTAGTTTAGTAGGTGTTGGAGCTCTCGGTTCATCTTTAGGGTTTCTCATAGAAAGATCTGCAGTGATGCTTTATCTTTGATCTTATGTTTGCTTGGTTCTTCCACCTTGTTGGTTTTGATTTTGTGGTGTTGGGGGGATCTATCAAGGGAATCACCCCATGTAGGCATCAAAGATGACATATTTCACCCAGTCAGTGACTAGGGATGAGTGCTCAAGGGTTGAACCTATTAAATGATAAATTCTTTAGGTACAATCATTAAAGTGATGGTTGAAAGAATTGGTGGATTACTACTTGTTTGACATGTTAAATATTTTATAGTTTTAGATTCTTATTGCACTAGAGTTCTGTAAATCTGTAAAATTAGTAATTGAACTTTTTTTTTTCTTTTTTTTCTTTTTTCCAATTTTCTACAGGGGAATTGATTTTTTTTTCCTTTTTTTCTTTTCGATAGTAGAAGAAGAAACAGTTTCTTGCTGTTACAGTAGTCTGTCATTTCATTTAAGTCTAATTTAAATGATGATGATGTCGATATTGCTTTAGCAAATCAAATGCTTTTTATTCTATGCACAAAATGTACAGATGAAGAAAAACTTTTAAGTCTAAATTTATTTTGAATGGTTTTTGACAAATTGAGACGTAAGATTAACATATTTGGGCTGTTTTGTGGTACATTCATCTTTACTAGCAAAAATGGAATGGAAGTGAGATTTGAGAGAGAGATGCAACATCTTATTATGCAAACTAATTTTTTTAAATCAAACTGAATTGGTCAGTTCGACCGGTTATCGTTCGGTGAAATCCTACAACCCGTTTCCTCTTGAAAATAGGCCTCTCTTTGTGAAATCGGTGGAAATTACGGTTAGTAATAATATAATAATATAAATAATATATTACATTAAGCTTTCTTTCTCTTAGATACAAGTTAAATTAATTTTTCCAACTAACAATATATATATTAACTCATAAATTAATTAATTTGGTTAACACTACCTGCATATTTATATATTTGTCTTTAACTTTTCCTCAAAAAAAAAACATCACGATTCAATTCTGAATCACATTTCGGTCTCTTTCTTGATTTTACTAACGATAAGGATTTCAAAACATTGATGCCAACAACTATTAATTCACCATTGGCTCAAAAACAATTTTAAACTAAGAAGATGAAGATAAGGCTAAATTCTTGGTCAACCACTGTGCATCTCACCTGAATATCAGTAAAAAAGAGGGAGTTACACTTCTCAGGTGTCAAATGACAAGAAAAAGAAAATTAATAATAATTATCTTTGGAGTCTTCAACTACAGCCAACCAAAACAACTAGCCTTATCCTAGATGAAACTCTCTCTCTCTCACATTCATTTGTGAAAGGGCATGCTGTAATATAAGGTTGGGAAAAAGAAGAAACAAGAATTTGAAAGAAACATGAGGATGATTTACAATTCTCTTTTCTCTTCCAACTTCATTCCTCATCTTTCCCCTATAAAATGCAGTAGTACAAGTTTGACATCTTTACACGCATATTTTCCTCCTATTCAATACAGTAACGGCAAGAGAGATTTTCCATTGGCAGCAATGGCCTCAATTACATATCCACCATCCATCAATATGGACTACTGGGAGAGTGAGGAGTTGAGTGGCCATGGACTCACCTTTGAGGAACTCAGTGACAACTGTGGTGTTGTCAGTATGGCATTGGATAATGGAAGTGTTGCCACCCTGATGCTGCCAAGTGGCTTGATCACATCCTACAAGGCTCCCATGTGGCATGGCGGCATTCTTGAGCTGTTGCATACCTTTGTATCAGAAGTGGAGAAGAAGAAGAAGAAGGAGAATGAAGATGATGATGTCATTCAAATTCAAGGTGGGGTGTCTTTAGCCTTCAATTGTGAAAGTGATAGTGGAGTTTCATGGTCACCAAATACTTGGGCCCTTGGCGATGTTAGAGGAAGTCCTCAAGAATCCATTAGGGTTAGTCTCTCATCTTATATTTTCTTGTTGATGTTATTACCACTAGAAAATATATTCAAATAAAAGATTTATACAAAGTGGATTAAGAGGCGCGGTAACCTTGTTTTCTTTAGGGAGACTAAGTCCTCTGTAGTTGATAAATCCTTAAACCTATTGGTTCTATTCTATAGCTGTATAAGAGGTTGAACTCCAAGCTCCATCAAATAAACACTCTTACAAATGGCCTACAAATCTGTCTAAAACAACACTACACTATATATATAAATATAAACAGTGCCAAGACAAACAGAAGACTCAGAGATTGGAACTTCTTTCCGGATTAGAACCATGACACCATTCTTATACTAAAATGTGGTTTAGATAGAAAAAGATGTGTTAAGCTTGTGAACAAAAAGTTGTTCATGTTAATAAAACAATGAAAGTTTGAAGACAAACATCGTTTTCATATTATTTTTTTAATTTTGTACGAAAACAGTTTTCCAAAATTCAAAAACAACTGTTTGGTTTCCGCTACAAAGTGAGTTGTTTTCAGAATTTTTGTTTTCAAATTTTCAAAAAAAAAAAAAAAAAAAAAACCCAAATAACTGGAAGTACTTAAAAAAAAAAATAGTTGTGCTTACACCAAAGGTAGAACATGATTGATTAGAAGTTATGTCTGTATTGTTTCTCTCACTTGTCAAACAGGTAGCAGCCCTATATGTATTTCCCCCCCTATTTGCTTTTATTTATTTATTTTTCTGATCTCTTGTGCTTGGGTTTTTGAGCAAATTCTGAGGGATTATGAATTTGACAAATGCAGGTAGAACTGGTTTGCAGTAATTCACAGGATATGATTGAAGTCAAACACATTCTAACTCTCCAGCAAGACCTCTTAAGCTCAGAGCTTGTAATCTCTAACTCAAAACATTCATCTCTTCGTCTGACTGGCTCTATTACGAGTCATTTGACAGTGAGTACACCAGAGGCAACTTATGCAATTGGATTGGAAGGATCAAATTTCTACAACAAGCCACCATTTTCATCAAAATTTAGTATTATTCCTCCAGAATCCGCCAAAAGGAACAATTCGGGTTCTAAAAAATCATGGAAAAGTCCTACTGCAGTTGAGCAACTTTTGTCTGCCTGGAGTGTAGGGAATCGTAGCAATGAGATGGAAAGAGAAGAAGAGATGGAGGGTGAAGAGAACGACAACTATAAGCACTTAGCGGACAAAATGAGCAGGATTTACACCAGTGCACCACGGTACTTCACAATAATTGATAGGGTAATTCATCCTACTAGCCTATATAACTTTTGGCGCTACGATCATCTAATAATAAACTGACAAATTTTGTTTTTCTCTTGGGGGTTGTTTTCGGAATATGAAACAGGGTAGAAGAAATTCAGTTGCAGTAGGAAGAGATGGGTTCAACGAACTGTACATGTTCAGTCCTGGCTCAAGTCATGAATGGTATGGCAAATATGCTTATCTATGCGTAGGCCAATCTGCCCTGCTCAAACCTATAATCCTTGGTCCGGGAGGTGAATGGAGAGGCTCGCAGCAATTGCAAAACCCAAATCTCTAAACACACCCCAATGAAGCATGTTTTTGCTTTCATCCGAAGGAAGATAATTTAGATAGGAGAAATACACATCTTCTACACTTGCTTGTAGGGAAACAAGTTTCTGCAAAATTGTGTTGGTTCAATATGTTCTCATTTGGAGGCGTTGTATTGGGTTGGAAGTAAAGGATATAGTGAAGAAAAAGCATATTTCAGAAATTTTAAGTTTGGCATTAAAAAAAAGAGCAACTATTTTCTTGATTCAACATGAGGCAACTAAGTAGTACTCAAATGAAAACAACAAATGGTATCACAAATACCTTACAATTTTAGTCATGAGACTCATTACAGTAAAGCAACACTCAAATCAGTGATGTCCTAAAAAATACATAAGACATGCATAGATAGGAAGAATGATTGTCCCTAGATAACACAATGATTTCACTTCTATTAAGCACATCAAACATCTAACTCATGGTTAGGATAACCTAATAATTCTTTGATTACAAAAGCCATTGGATTCTCAACATCACAACTCCAAAGTGTTTACCACTAATAATTGTCCTACTTTGATTTTGATACATTTCAATGGGTAAATTAGGTGGGAACAAGGTTATAGCTTTCATCCTGACCATCAATCCACAATAAAGAAATAAAAACTGCAAATAGCATAACAAAGACACCACAGACCATACTGATAGCAGACTTGCAATTGTTTTTCTGATTGTCAAAGTTCAGTGATTCAACTTCACTTCCAGGAACCACCTTCTCAGCCACTTGCAAATCAGCATTAATAGGAATATCTTCTGTTGATGATACGGATTCTGAACCACCTTGGAATTGTTCATTGCCAACATGTAGTTCTCCATCCTTTTCGACCACATAGTTGATATTGGGTGAAAGACCATTTTGGTCATATTTGGATGTAGGGCTCCACTCGAATTTGCTGGAGGATGGGCTTCTAAACATTCTAGAATGTTTTCTAGAGAAGTCGGCTCTCTCATTATTTGGATCCTGAAGAGAATGAATGAGCTTCCTTGGAGTTTCGAAAATCTTCACGTTATCAACATTAATCTGATAGCGAGCCCTCTGAAAGACAAAAGGAGTATAGATAGAATCAACACTATCACACCAAAAAAAAAAAAAACCTACTTCAAAACATGATGACAGAAAACAGAAAATAGTGAAAGAAATTCTTAATACTCCCTCCTCTAATTGTGTCTTAGTTTGAAAAAATAAAAGTATTAATCATCATTTTTTCCAAATCTACAATAATAATTCCCAAAACTCTATTCAAGACAAACGACATTTTTGTACATTTATCATTCAAAGTTCCATTCTTTAAACTTTGTGCATAATCAGCTACAACACATAAGATTGGGAGTATGAAAAATGCTAAAAGTTCCAAGTTGGACAAAAAGGTTTGTTGTTTAATATTTCATTGGGTAATTGCAGCAGCTATCACAAAAATTTGAAAACCCAAAGCTCCCCCAAAGAAACACACCTACAGTTTACTTGAAAATCTGTTTAAAAAAATATGACACAAAAATATAGACATACGGAAAGAATTGATACATAGAGGAGGTATTTCTTCTTCTTGATTATTTATAGTTCCTTCAAAAGCTCTCCATTTTTATTATTATATCCAAAGATAATTTTTTTCTCCTGTCTTCTTATTTTTATCCATGTGACAAAATTATAAAATAGATACATATTTTATATATAACAAAGAAAGTGTATAGAATGCTCTAGTTACATCCATAATTACTAATTTTCATATATTGTGCATGAAATATGCACCAACACTTCACTTGTACAACAACTTTCAATTCTTAGATTGTTGGTACAACTAGATTATTCTGTCTCTAGGGTATCCTGCAGGAAGAAGTTCCAAATTTAACTTTACTTTTTACCTCTTTTTTGTTTTCTTGTTATTTCCCCATTTTGATTGCAAGGACAATTCTCCTTGCGGCTTCAATTTATGTATCCCATTCCCCACTGTAATTTTTTATTTGTATAAATGAATTCAAATAAGCAAACATTTTGATTTTTATGGGTTTTGATTTTTATGGGTACCTGAGGACTAGGAGTAGTACTTCTTGGAACACTGTCTCTTCTAGTACTTCCCTGCAAGAATCCTGCAAATCCGTCTGTGTAATCATCACCTTCGCTATCGAAAGATCCATCACCTTTGGGGCTTTGAGTGGCACTTCCACGAGTCACCTCAGAGTACAAGCCATCCTTGAGAGATACATCCACTCCTCCGTTCTCATACCTCCTCCAAAGTTTCCGATTGACACTCCTTCGATCATGATCATAACTAAGTTCACCAGATGCCTGACAATTGGAAATTGGTGATTCAATCAAAGAATCATATCCAACAAAAGAATCAACTGTCTGTGATTCGGGTGATGCAGCCACAGGTGATTGATCCCCAGCACTCGATAATAAATTTCTCCTCCGACTATTATTGCCCCTCCTACCAAAACTTGATCCTGTAGATGAACCCATCATCATATCCCGATCAATTTTCAAGCCTTTCTCCGTGGCCATGGCTATCCTTCTTGCAGTTTGCAGAGCCTCAAAAGCAGCCCCTCTAACATAAGCCATCGGATCAGATTGACACTTGTCCATCTCCTCAATAATCAATCCAAGCTCTGAGAATAAGCTTTTTGGATCCAAACATTTCATCAAAAAGTTAACCATCTGAATGGCAGATAACCGCTTCTGAGAATTTCCCTCAGCAACCCCAACATTCAAAATCCGCAATCCTGATCGTATTAACAACCTTGCATATGCTTCAACAATCAAATTATTATGCTTGGCCAAAGCCATAACTAAGGCCATGTGAGAATTGGTCTGTGTCTGTGTGGGGTTATCTAGGGCCCCAGCAACTCTCTGACAAACCTCGTTGACAATATCAGCTGAAGCAAAGCGCCAATTGTCAGAATCAACAAGAGCCTTTAAGCAGAGGGCAGATCCAGAAGAAAGGCTCTCTTGGCTAGCCAAAATAGAATCAGAAAGGGGCTTGCAGAGAGAGTGTATTATATGCATCTTCTTATCTTGTGGAGTTGTGGGATCAATCCCGTACCTTGCTATGGCTGGGACAACCTTTGAACAAGCCTGGTGAAGAGCAAAAGAACCTGCACTGCAAGTTAAAGTGTTGATGATGGTGGTCATGATGTTATCAATCAAAGGGACAATTTTTGGGCCATGGACGCGGGCAAGAACTTCATAGAGGGAAATCGTATACTCCCCAGATGGCAGTGATGCCAAACCATTCTTCTCTTTGGTTTCAGAAACCTGAGCAAGAAAGAGTGGAATTGCCTTTGAATCCAAGTCTTTCACATATGATTTCAGCGCTTTCATTGCAGATTTTCTGCTATCTGCACCTTTCTCAAGATTTTCCAACTCTTGCCGCAGAATTGGGCTCAGACTTCTACCCATTACTTATTTATTATTGTTTGTTTTTGTTAACCTGGAAGAAAACCAACAGCAAAGAATGGGGGTTAAAAAAGATATAAAAATAAAATACACAACCCTGCTTGCTTGCTGCTGTCTATATACATACAATTTCAATGAAAAATCATACAAGGATGAAGATGGGGCTTGGCCTTCAATAAATTCAACAAATGATAGACGACTGAAACGTGCATACACTCATATAGATTTGTGCTGGACATTGACATTGACATTGATATAAGAGACGGTAACTTGGGTTTCCATAAAATTTTCAATGAAAATACATAGAAGTGCTGAACATGAGTCCTTGAACAAATAACCAGATCTGGGTCTAAAATAATACCTCTTTTTTCAGACGCATACACACACACACACATGTTGAGAATATAATATAAATAATAAGTGAAAGTTTTCTTGCACTAATTCTTTCATTACTTCAACCTCTACAAAAACAAAGCCCTACCATTGCTATGATTTCAAAGCTTGCAAGGCTGTGTTGGTTTGCTGAGAGGGAAGGGTAAGGCCATGGTTGGGTGGAAGGGGCAAAGCTGAGGAGGGGCTCTTTAACCGACCTTTTTTACAACAAATTCCACTTCAAATTAAAATTTCAAACATAAAAAGAAGTTAAATATGTTCTCCTACGCACTAAAAATATTCCTAAGAAAATTGAAATTTACAGCAAAAAATAATAATAATAATTAATTTTCAAATACTAAACTTAAGCACAAATGTCAACTTCTGAACCATGTGGAATTACTGCTAGGCAATCTACATGGGGCTTAAATCCTATAAGTTGTTCGAATATATATAAAGAAAGACCACTGCCTTCCATGGAGTTCGAATGTGGATGGAGGAGTCATGGTACAAAAAGTTCAATAGCTCAAAAAATATATGCATGCAAAAAGTGCAATTCCAAACTATTTATGATTATTCATTATTTTGCAAAACATTGCAATGTACTGGGAAAACAATTTCACAGCCAACAACAAAAGAGGGTCAATTTTTCTCCCAACATGAGTTTCTGAAATGGAAACACATGAAGATGGGATTGCCCTAATAAATTTTAACACACACACACACACACACACAAAGAGGAGAACCTCATGAGGAATGAACAAATACTTCAAAGATAAGAGTTGGAATTTCAAAATCCTAAAAAACTCACAGTATAATCAACGCTCATGAGGAACACAACCATCAATCAAACAACCACAACAAAATACAATAGACCGAACCTTAATTGTATTCATTGTAGAATTGATACTATCATAAATCTAATAGTTAGTTCCACAGAAAACAATTGACAAACCCTTAATCATGCAATGATTTACAAAGGCCTGCATTAATCATTTGCAACTCAAATCAAGCTTTGCATAAAAAGAACACAATATAATGAGAATCTAAGCATGAAAATATCACAAAATTTTGAAATAAAAAACAAAAGAAACAAATAGTCTAAAATAAATAGGTATTGCATGTTATATGCTCCTAAATCAATATGAGAATCAAACACTATGGTGAAAATGATCAAAGAACACAGAGTTTGTAAACTGCAAACCAAAGAAAGAAAATTACATGCTGGCATTTAAAAACAAAAACTCTAACCAACTAAATTCTCTCAACCTTTAAAAAGCAAAAGCAAAAAAACCTAGAAAAAACCCCAACAAATTTGGATCAAATCCCCTATTCAGATTTACCCCAAAACCAAATCCCCCTATTCCAGATCTGAGAGAGACCCAAGGGAAATACCTCCAGATGATGGAAGGCTCTAGAGAGAGAGAGAGAGAGAGAGAGAGAGAGGATTGGTAGAAAAGACAGAAGGGGTTCGAGTGTAAAAAGAGAAAGGAAATTCTGAGGGTTTGGGCGGGAAGTTAAAAGGAGAGAGAGAGAGAGAGAGAGAGAGTAGAGTGTGATCAGTACCGTCAATCTTAGGGGAAAATGCATCCCAACCATCGTAACCAAAATTGTGTGTTTCGGACATTTTCAAATCCAGCTGCCGCCGTGTTGCATAACGCAGGAATTACTTTGGTGTGGTTTGGTAACACTTTTGGTTTTAATTTTTTATTTATATTTATAAAATTTTTTAAAATTTAAATAAAAATTTATTTGATAAAATTTTAATTTATAAATCAGTGGTCTTAGTTTATAAATTAAATTTTAATCTTGAACTTTTGATTTATTTTTAATTTAAGTCATATATCTATTTTCGTTAAATAAAATCGACCAAAAAGAGATATTTTAGTTATTAAACTCAATGAAAAATGATATTTTAGACATTTTATATATATATATATATAATTTTATTTACATACCATCATTATTATCAATACACACCATTATCCAATATTTTTTAATTACCATTGTGTCCTTCAATGAAATTACTATTTTAGACAAAAACCTTAAGGCCCTGTTTGATTGGGGGATAAGAAGGTTGGGATTGGATATTATATCCAGTGGGGTTCATATATCCCATGTTTGTAATTTTTTTTGAAGGGGATATAATATCCGGTGGGATTGTATATCCCCCAAAAGTGGAGGATATACAATACCAACCCCCTCCCATTATATCATATCCCCTTGGTTGGGACATGATGTAAAAAGTTCAATTTACCATTTTGTCTATCTAACATAATATAATTTAATATATTTTTTGAATTTAATATAATATAATTATTGAATTTAATTTAATATTATTGAATTTAATATAATATAAATATTATTGAATTGAATTTAATATAATATAATATTATTTAATTTAATTTAATTTAATTTAATATAATTTAATACAAATTTTGAATTTAATATAATATAATATTATTGAATTTAATTTAATTTAATATAATATTATTTAATTTAATTTAATATAATTTAATTTAATTTAATATAAATATTATTGAATTGAATTTAATATAATATAATATAGTACAAATTTCGAATTTAATTTAATATAATATTATTTAATTTAATATAATATTATTGAATTTAATTTAATATAATATAATTTAATATAAATTTTGAATTTAATATAATTTAATATTATTTCATTTAATTTAATATAATATAATATTATGAGGGTAATCTTGAAAATTACTTGTTATATTCCACAATATATTTTGTAAAACAAACATGCATATTATCCTCCATTTTATATCCAGTGAAACAAACAGGACTTGGGAGATATACTATCCAATACCTATATTTTATTCATTATATATCCTGACTAAATCCCATATTATATTATATCCTTCATTTTATAACCAGTGAAACAAACGGGCCTAAAATCAAATCCACCAGCACACTCCTCTAGCCACCACCATCAACTAGCCACCACCAGTACCTTGTCCAGCCCTGTCGCGCCCTACCTTTTCTTCCTTTCTTTTTTCACTGCTACCATCATTGGCGCTGTTTGGGAACATGAAAATCAGGTTATTATAGCCTAATTTTGAAAATCAGCACAAAAGCCCTCATGTAGCAACCTTTTCCTTGGTTTTCAAAAAAAAAAAAAAAAAAAGGTGACTTTTGGCCGACTGCTGCAGAGCGCAGCCTACACTGCCACCAACAGTGTAGGCTACAGGCTTGATAAATTACATTTTTACCCCTATATATCAATTTAAAAAAATAAAGTGAAGGGCAGATTTGTCATTTCAATTTAAACATCATTTCAAACACATTTTTCAATACAACAATCAACCCAAAAATTTAACCCAACTTCCTAAATACAAAAATAAAATAGCCTACTAAAATAACCAAATAGCCAAATAGCCTACTAAAATAGTCACTTCTCAAACGAGGCTATTATCTCTAGTAACTTTCTCAAGTCGTACTTAACCCATGATCACCATAGTCTCTTTGCCTTTCATCTTTCACCATGCTCTCTCGTTCTATCATCTCTCGCGATCTGGCGATAGTGGTGAAAGGTGATGGCAGCGACAGTGGGTAATGATCTGGCGTCGGTGGTGGATCTAAATCTAGGATTTGAAAAAAAAGAGGAAAAGAAAGAAAATAAGAAAATAAAGGGGCGACAATGGGTGGTGAGCAGTGATGGCAATGGCGGTGGGTGGTGATGTGGATTTGCGACGTTGGTAGATTTAGATCTAGGGTTAGGGTTTTGAGAGAAGAAAAAGAAAAGGATGAGATGGATGAGAGAATGAGAGCGACGATGGGTGGTAGGCGATGTTGCGATTTGGGTTGTTGGCAATGGAGATTATGGCTTCGGTTGGGGGCGATAGCGGCAGAAAGCGAAGACGGTGACTACGTTATGGTTAGGGTTAGACATTTTGAGAAGAAGAGGGTATTTTGGGATTACTGGGAAATAAATGGTGTGATTTGAGAAAAAATAAAGAATTTGAAATTTGGTAGGATGTGAACTTAGAAGATGGTGTATATTAACAGTATTCATGGTGTGCAAATAGAATTTTTCTTTGTATATATTTATATTGAGTTTAATAATTAAAATTTTTTTTTTTCATTAATTTTATTTAATGAAAATAGATAAATAATCTAGATTAAAAATAAATTAAAAGATTAAGGTTTAAATTGATAAAATTAAAATTTTAAAGATTATTTTATTAAAAGATTCAAATTTTAGAGTTTTTTTTTTTGGTTTTAAAAAAAAATTATTGGTCCCTATTTTTTTAGTGTTTCTTTTTATCAAATTACTTTATATTTTTTGAAAAAAATTCAAAAATTCAAAAATGTGCTCATGAGTAGCAAACCAAATATAACGTTAAAATTTGACCTATTATTTTATTCTCTCTTACTTGAGGCGTGTGCCTCATGTTATCATATCACGCCGGTCTCACGAGAGAGTAAAATAGTATTTAAATTAAAGTACAGTTTTTGAATTAATTTTTTTATTTTTATTAAAATTTTTAAATATTTTAAGTAATTTTTAGATATACTTAACATAAATATACTTAAAAAATTATGAATTTTGCTTTTTTTTAAAAAATTCACTAAATTTCAAAAATATAAATAAAAAAAAAATGAAAACTCAATACATTTTCGTATTCTTTTATATTTATTAATTTTTTAAAATATTTTACTTTTTAGATAAATCTAAGTAAGATGCATCTAATTTTTAAAAAAAAAATGCTTAAAATTTTAAAAATATTTACTAAAAACAAAATACTTAATTTCCAAAAAATTGAAATTAAACACAGCGTATAATATTATGAAAAGTGATTTATTCATATAACTTTTTTCTCAAATCCCCCCAATTATGTGGTAAGTAAAATTTGAAAAATTAACTCACGCTCCAATATTTTTTCAAAACCCTCATTACATATTGTCACCTCATTCGAAAAATTTTGAGAAAAAAAAAACGTATAGATATAACACTACCGTAATATTATGGGAAAATTAGTCTAAAGTCCCTCTTCCATTTTTAGTAATGGAAGAGATTCACAATATTATTTTATGATGTCTAAGGTCCCTCACTCCCGCTCTCTCTCTCTCTCTCTCTCTCTCTCTCTCTCTCTCTCTCTCTCTCTCTCTCTTATTTCTTCTCTATTCTTGTTCTCGACCTTTGCACATCTCATTCTCGACCACTGTGTCTCTCATTCACCATTGCATATCTCTTTCTCTTTCTCTCTTCACCTTCGTCGCTGCAGTGCCGCCAACTAACCACCATCATCGGCGTTTCTTTCGTGAGTTCAAGCTCTGGTCTTCTCCTTCCCTTATACTTACAGGAATTGAACCCAAAAGCATAAACGAGCAGTAGAGGTTGATCTTCGCTGACTTTGCGATAGTCTTGCTTGTAGTTCTAACACCATTGACAATGTCAAGGCTAAGATTCATTATAAGGAGGCTATCCCACCAGACCAGCAAAGGTTGATCTTTGCTAGCAAGCTGCTCGAAGATGGGCAGTCGAAGTGAAACGAGCCGATCGTAGAGGTTCCAGATCGATGTGGGAAGTGACCCATTAATCAAATTGTTGCCCAAATCGATGTCGGAGAGAGAAGAGCTGTAGCCGAGCTCAAGAATGATGGTTCCAGAGAGTGTGTTGACATTGATATAGAGGTTTTGGAGGTTTGAGAGCTTGCTGAGCTCTCGTGGGAGTGTTCTAGAGAGTCCAGTTGAAGGGAGTTGTAAAAAGAGAAAGATGAGAGTCCAGGAACGGCCAGGGAGGCCAGACAAATTTCTAAAATTTCTCTGGAGAGATAATTTTGTGGGAAGGCCAAGAAAGCTGGAGAAATTAATTTCTCTGGAGAGTGGGAAATATATGGAAGACAGAGAAAGCAATTGGTCAGAGAAATTTTCAAATTTTTTCTGGAAAGTCCCAAAATTTCTCTGTGAAGTCGAATTTTCTCTAGATAAATTTGAGAGACCTTAGACCTTAGACATTATTAAATTTTCTTTGGAGAGGAAAGCCAGAGAATTTTAATTTCTCTAGAGAGTGGGAAGTATAAGGAAGGCAGAGAAAAAAATTTCTCTAGAGAGAAGGAAAGGTCAGAGAAATTTACAGTGGGAAGTCTAGGGAAGGTCAGAGAAATTTGTGGATTTACAGTGGGAAATTTGTGGTTTCAATCTAGAGAATTTCTTTGATCTGTCTGGTTTGGAGAGAATTTCTCTGGTTTTGGACTAGAGAAATTTGTAGGTTTGTTAGTAAAGATTGTATTGTTGGCTTACATATTACACAAAATCAAAGAAATTCTTTGTAAATAGAGCCAAAAAAATTTGTGAAGTCAGAGAATTTTCCTAGATAGTTGCACAAATTTTCTCTCTACAATTTTCTCTGGTTTTTTTTGGTACTCAGAGAAATTTCATTTTTTTTCTGGTTTGAACCCAGAGAATTTCTTTGGAGAGAATTTCAATTTTCTTTGGAGAGAATTTCTATAGGACTGAAATTTCTCTAGATCGATGTTAAGGGACCTTAGACATCATGAAAATATTTGATGTCCTTTATGCTGTAAAATCTTAATATTAGGAACCTTAAAAAAAATCCCCCAAAAATCTTATACGGATATATTAGAAGCACGCGTACATTATATGCGTATAATTTGTAATTGGATCTATTAACCATGACAACTATTTAAAAAATTTGTTGAGAATTGAAATAGTTTATAACAATTATTATGTTTTGGAGGTTGTACGGGAAAGAAATAAACATTCTCGTATAATCCTGTTGATCAAGTCTGCGCTCCTCCTTACGTCGTCGCTTTACTCCCTGAAAACACAAACGTGAGCTAGCCGGCGAGTGTGTGTCGGATACCTCTCCGATGCCTAAGTCAGCAAAATAGACAAATAGGCAAAAAGCTCTGTGTATTCAAGAATCAAAGTTGTGTTACATCTTCATAGGTGATGTTATGAGCTTTTATAAGTTCCGCGTGGCATAATCTTAGTAGGACTCTTACTTCTCCATATAAAGTCCTCATAGGAATCACATTCCTGAAAAGATAATGTTTATCCTTCAATACCCCCCTCACTGCTTAAACCAAATGAGATGGTTCTACCACGGTTGGATGTCAATACGACTGAGATTACATGGCCATGCTAAAGCTGCAGACTAGACCGAGCTCCCACTAGCTCGGTTCTTCCTTAGACATGTGTACCTCGGTTTGACATATTCCAACTGGGTTGTCTGGGACCACACTAACCACAACGAGCTTGGACCGAGCTAACCAATAGCAAGGTTCTGAGGAAACCTCAACATACTTCGGCTCAATATGGTATGACCGAGCTAATTGTTACTGCTCTGAGTGTGGTGACCGAGCTAACTGCAGAGCTCTCTTGGACCGAGCTAACTTTTAGAGCCCTTTTGGACCAGGCTAAATTCTAGGCTCTTTTACTCGACCTCTCTTACTATGACCCATAGATCGGCTCATTTACCCAGCTCGGTCCAATTTACTTATAAATTACCCTTTCAGAGGCATTTTTTAAACTCTTTTTTTTTTTTTGTGACAACTACATTAACAAAAGTATTCACCGTGTTTAGTTTCAATTTTTTAGAAATTGAGTTTTTTTATTTTTTGTATTTTTAGTGAATATTTTTAAAATTTTAAGCAATTTTTTTTATTTATTTTTTAATTGTACCTTACTTAAATGTATCTAAAAAGTAAAATATTTTAAAAAATCAATAAATATACAATAATACGAAAAATATACTAAATTTATATATATATATATATTATATTTTTTATATTTAGTGAATTTTTTACAGATTTTTTTCCCACAAATATTATAGTATTCATGTTAGGTGTATCTAAAAAATTAAAAAATTGCTTAAAATATATTTTTTTTAAAAATCAATGAAAACAAAAAAGCACGAAAATAAAAAAATTTAATTTTATGAAAAGTAAATTCAAAAACTCAAACTAAACAAACTGATTACTTTTTATATTAATATAAATATTATATATCTATGCATAGCGCATATATAATTTACTTAGTTTTTGTTTTTTTAAATGAAAAATTGCATTTCACCAAAGAGTAAACTTGGGCCATGTTTGTTTCTCAAATTATGTTTGATATGATTATTAGTAGCAATGAGAAGTGAAGAGACTATTAGTATGGTAGGACGATATTAGTGATGTAAGATAAATTATATTATTGTTTGTGTATACGTGTGATAATATTAATTGGTTCGAATTAAATTTATGAATTTACATCAAAATTCTCAAATATATAAAAGGAGACTTTGTTATTTTTATAAAATGAAGATAAAATGATATTTTCACCACTAATTCCGTGGCATTGGATTGTGAAAGGCATCCCTCGTATGGAATTACTAACGCTGTATTTGGTTGAGAGATTTAGAGAGAGAAAGCAAAAAGATGTGTGAAACTAGGTGAAATATAAGTATGTTTTATTCACATTTCACCTATATTTTCTATTTTTCTTTTCAAATCCATTCTCAAATCCTCAACCAAACACAGCATAAGAGCATCTCAAACCCAATCCTCTCACCAAGAGGATGCAAATAAATTTTTTTTTTCAAAAAGTAAATGTAGAGTACGTCACTATTTATTCAAACTCCAACCACAAACCTTCATTTTCTTAAATTTTGCAACATTAATAATAAAGATAGATGTTGGACATAAGCTTTGACAAAATGTGAAGAATAAATGGTAGTGATTAATTCGGATTGTATAGGAGCTAATAAATTTTGCAACATTAATAATATTTAATTTTTAATTTTTTGTTAAATATATTTAATATTAAACTCATTTTAAATATATGATTTTAATATTTTTAATGATACCAAATTCATAAAATTTAGACGTACATATTAAAAGTTATTTGTATTTTATAACATATAACAAAAAAATATAAAAGGATATAATTGGTATGTAATTTAAAAGCAAAAGGGCTCGAGGACAAAATTAGTATTTAAAAAATATGAATAGTGTTATAGAGATCATTCTTTATTTTTCATATTCCCTCTGTATTTGAAGGATGAAACATCCATCCTCTCAAATGGAAAAAGATATAGAGGATGTGTTGGAACTGAGAATAGAGCGATGATGCTTCAAATTTGAAGATATAGAGCATGGTTGGAGATGCACTAATACCCTTCAACAGAATTCGTAGTGCCATGATATTTTTTAAAAATAAACATGATCTACACGGTATTTATTGAATTGTTAGTCTAATTCTATAATCAATCGACTATAACAAACGGATCCTTAGAACATTATTGGGTAAATATAAAAGTTTGTCCTATAAAAAATAATAAAAAGCAATATGAGTTATATGGTTTTGTAATATTTATTTTTATTTAATATTTGAGTTCTATTGGACGAATTTGAGATTGTAATATTATTTGAAAACCGGGTTTAAAATGAGAGTTATAGCTCAGATGTCGAACCAAACTTGGGCATAGGATAGAATATGTTTTTTTCCTTAACATAAGCCCCACCTGAACCCAGCCCAACCCAATCCATTCAACAAAATCTTTATTTCTTTCTATAACAACTTGGCGTTGTTTGGAGTTTAATTTTTATATTATTAATTTTTTTTAACTTTTTAATATTTTATGAGATAAAAATATTTAACGTGTTTGGAAATAAATTTTTTTGTTTCATTAAAAAACGTGAATCACTCATGTATATGATTGATTGATTTTGTTTTTGTTTATGTTTTTTTTTTTTTAATTCTTTTTTTGAACTTTTGAAATTTAAAAGCCAAATGAAGCCTTAAGCTAATCTTATATAAATGTTTAGCTTAATCATTATATTGCACAAATCCAAGTTAGCCTGCGTAAACACGCACACTCATTTTTTGAGTGTGTATTATATAGCGATCAAGATCCTTTATATTACATGAATAAAATAGAAATTCTCCGTAATATTATATAGTGATTTATTACATAATCAATTGTTGTAAAAAGACATCAACATATACTAATTCAAAAATAATGAAAGTGAGAATTTTGAAATTGAAATTAATATAATAATTGTAGACTATTGATTTTTAAATTTTAATGACATATAACAACCTTACATATTAAAATAGAGATCTCCATCCTAATCATGTAGTGAAGAGAATCTTAATCTATTATATACTTGAATAGATTCCTAGTTGTCTTTGGTTATGATTTTAATAATTTTCGTTATATCATATTGTGGTTTGAAACAGTTGGAGTGTCACATATATCTCGAATCAAAATGGATTATGAACTTAGACGTATTTGGTTATGATATATCGTGGTATTCTGTTATAGGACTTTTTGATGCAGGTTAAATGAGTTGCGTATAATTTATTTTGATTTTGTTGTCTATCCCAAATGATTTGGTATAATTTCTACTTATTAGATTGAAAAAACTTAAATTGAAAACTTTGATTATCTAGAAGTTGGGAAAATAATACTTTTGAGTTCTACTTTATGATTATTAATTTCTAACATGCAATAAGGTTCACCAAACAAGTCATATTATTTGTAGTGGTTATTGCTTGTTATGAATCAAGTGGCATTTAGTTACAACCCATAGTGATGCTAATTATGAATCAAATTAATGATTTAAATTCAACTTTTAAATATCTAACGACTAAAAATTGATAATACATATTAACCTTTTCAAGGTAGTCGCTTTGGCAATTAGGCAATGGCTTCGAGTTTGAATGTGCTGCCAATTTGTGTACAACACAAGAAGCCAGATCTCCACTTAAAACCAAATGGAAAATTTTACACTGATTTGGATATTTATGTTGTGTTTTGATCATAGATTTTTTATACGAATTTTGAAAGAAAAACGAAAATGAAGAAAAAATTTAACTTATATTTCATTCACATTTTAAAAAAATAAAAAAATAAAAAAATCTTTACTCAAATTCATAATCCAAACATAATCTAAAAGTTCTAATTTTCAATGCAAAGTACCTGGATGTTGTTGGTCTTGGAAGGTTAACATCTGTTACTAGTTTTAAACATACACTAAAACCATGGTATTGTTGTGTTAAGCTTCTAAACTAAGAGATGACCCTCTTTTCCAATCGTTCTTGTCTTCTCATTTCGGACTCTTTTGTCTTAAAGTCACATTTTTAATACATAAATTCAAACAAAGAATCTCTTACCTTGAAGTCATGTTTAGCGAAAATTAATCAATGTAAACAACAATGTTACAAATTAATCAATATTACAAATGGTTGTTGTTCTCGCCTCCTGTATTGATATATCTCATATGTATTGTTTATCGATGTCATCAATAAAATCATTCTTTTGTTGATAAAAAAAATACATACACAACCATTCATTTGTGTGGACGGCAATAAATGCATTTGCAATATTGTCAAATATTATTCTAATCCTTCATCTTACCTATATCAAGTAATTATCAAGCTTAAATTATGATGGTGGCCTCAAGAAAAATGGAGAATAAAACTTTTACCATTCATTGAATCCATCCTAAGGTTTGAAACATAACTTTCAATGGTGTTTTGACTAATTGAAACAATTAAGATATATCTATACAATTTTATACTATTATATGAAGTGAACAACTCACTTAATGTCCAAGCTTTACTCGCTTCTCCTTATGCCATGTGCCATTTATTTTTTCTTATGCCATCTATCTCTTATTTTTCTATTTTTTTAAAAAAAAAAAAAAAATTAAATAGATAAGAGGAGTGAGACTTAAACTTTGGACCTTAAGTCAATTGAAGGAGAGTCCTACCACTTGAGTGACACACAATATATAAGAAATATTTTATTTTATTACACATGTATCACGTGTGTCAATTGCTAGTGTATATACATAAGACACATATATACATATGATTTTTTTTACTTGCACATAAATCAATTACAGAATCAAACACAACCCTCTTATATGGCCTATGTTATGTGAGAAGGTTGCATCTGGTTCTATAATTGACTTTTGTATTTTTAATTTTTTTCACACATATATGTAGGTGTTGTCTAGGCCTATGAGGCCTATCACGAGTCTCATTTTAATAATCCAAACAGTTCATTTTGTTGGGCTTTTCATGTATATCATGGATAAAAAAAATTAGATCGATCCGATAATCGTAATCAGATTAATTTATTACATTTGTCTTTTACAAAAAATGGGCTTTTTTTTTTTTTTTTCTTTGGCAAACATGATAAATTGAATATGATATAATTATTGGATCGACTTAATTTTGTATATAAATAATATACATAATGGATCTTATAAAATAAACGATTTAGATCATGAAAACGAAATAAAACGACATATTTTAATCTAGATCTGGCCCACAGAAAAGCCCAACCCTATATATAATGTGTTTTTGTGTATGCATATTTTGGGCCGACATATCACATTATGCAGGCACTAGGTTGCTGCATAGTTGAAGTGAACCTCCAAAACCCAGATGGCCCATGAATATGATCATGATCATGAGCATGAACTTCAAAATTTGAACACAAAATGGACCACCTCACATTGTTAGCTGTAATATGGTCCCTTCTTTACAAGGTTAATGTAGACAACATTTCAGTATTTTGTGAAAAACAAACCACATCCTAAATGCTCAAAATAAATGTTCCTGGACCGGCACAATGGGCCCACTATGGAGTTGTCACACACTATGGTCTGCATTGACATCCATGAATTTCAATCCTCAAGGATTTCAAAAATTATCAGCAGTTGAGAAGATCACTTGGTTGTGTACTTGTCTAATGAGATATTGTCATTTTTTTTTTTTTTTTTTTTTTTGTATTTATATTATAACAAATTAGGTTTTAAATACAAAAATTTTGGGACAAAATTACTTTTTGGGAACAAAATATTTGTGTTGGCAAATGTAATTATTGTATTTTTAACCACAAAACTAAACATTAATTGATGAATTACTATCCTTTTGAGAATTTTTTTTTTTCTCAAACAATAAACATTTTTGGGACCAAACTATTTTGTATTAGAGATATTTTTTAAATTGTCGCTAAAAGTTTTTTTTTTTAAAAATTTGGGATAACTTTTTAACAACTATCAACACGACGACAATAATAGATTCTCAAATATTTTATGCAATAAAAATTTCATTTTTAAAGACAAAAATTTGATTCTTAAAACTCTTATTTATTATAGTGTCAAAATTTGAAACTGTGTCTGGATATTTGATGATAAATATTTAATCTTGAAGGTATAGAACATACAAACCATCCATTAAATAGAAAGGGTACAAAAGTGATTCATTGCCATTCAATCCTCTTAAACTTCCTCGTGTTCTCTCCCCCCTCATCCAAGGTACATAAAATCCGATATATATATATATATATATACATCAAAGCTTATATATATAAATGTATAAGGGTCTTTCTCTATGGGGTCTTAATCTACCAACAAGGAAGCACGTGAAAGAAAGTTCCGTTTTAAATACTTCCAATGATATTTAGCCCCATATGTTTCTTTTAAAAATAAAAAAATCTTTTAAATTTTCACTTTTGTTACCCTCCAATTTTATCCTTCTATGAATGTGACCTCAAGATGACTAATAAATAAAAATAAAAAAGAAGAAAAAGAAGAAGAAGAAGAAGAAAGGAAAAAAAAATGACAAACAAAAAGTTTAATGAGTAAAAAACAACCAAAACAAGTTGGGGTCCAAGTAAAAATAATCATAAAGACCAAAAAGGGAAAAAGTAAAAAGTAATTAATTATATATAAGATCTACAAAAGTAGCTCAAAGTTGTGGAGAAAGGGTTGTGGAGAAAGGGTTGAGTACAATAGACAGGGCATTTTCCAAGAATCTTTTTAGTTTATGAATTCTCAATTATTTGTTTAGTTTCACAAAACTAACAGGATTTTTTAATCCTTTACTTAGATTAATTCCAAGTTTGCTTAAATAAGAAAAATTAATTTGGTAGAGATATTTATTAATTATCCACATGGAGATAGATTTACATAGAAATTCAAATTCGAGAAAAAATATTAAAAGTATAAACAAACCACTAATAACCATAAGATATACCAAGATACAGACGTAGAGATCCTACCTATACTTAATTTCAGAAGAGTTTTGTAGTCCAATATAATTTCACATATGTTCAATCATATCTAACCCAAATTTAGTTCGAATGATGATATGCTTAGAATTGAATTTGTCTAGTGTGAGATTCATGTGTAAAATAAATCTAAATCATAAGATAATAATTCTATATAATTTCTGAATAATTAAGTTTGAATTTGTAATATTATTGATATTTAATACGTCTAGATCTCCACTGGTTGTACCAATCCCTCACAAACACCATCATCCAACCTCAAACCTCCAAGCTCGATCAATGTGCAAATAACACTAATTTGATAGAGTTTGGTTTCTCTCAAGTTGTCATCTCAACTTGAGAGAGCTTTTGAGCTTAGTATGCTCATTTTGGAACTAATTTCGATGATCCGAACCGTTTTGTTTTTAATACTTTGTTAAGTAGAATACTCATGTAAAAAATCAAGTTGATTGAACATCGATAGTTAGATGTTTGAATCGTATTTGTTTCAAAAAAATAAATGATAAATGTAATTTCAAGAATAACCATTCATTTTTTGTAAGATCAATTTGATTTAAATATATAGTTATCAATATTTAATAATCTTGATTTGAATGAATATTCTTCTCAACGAGTCCTAAAAAATAAACAGTTTAGAATATTTAATCGATTCTAAAATGCGCTTATGAAATCCAAACACTCTCTCAAGCTGAGACAACCAATATGAGAAAAACCCAACCTAATTCGATATAGCCCTGGAACTGAGTCTTGAGAATATGAAAGAATAATATGGATTATATAAGAAAAACTCTCTCAAATGACTAAGGGCATACTCAATGTAAGTTTAATTAAGTGATTAACCCTCACAAATAACTAAGGGCATACATATAAGAAGGGATTTTGGCGAAAGACCCTTCGCTATAAGCTTTTCATGCTAACAGGACAAAGTGAATTCAATTCTAATTGGTTTAAGTCTTAATTTTCCAAAAATAAATTATCTATGATCAAGAACTTAAAAACATATATATATATATATATGATAAAACCTATACAAAAACAATACATGATATACTAATGCAATGCATAATTTTACCTTTGCAAGAATAGAGTATCAAAACTTGTAGTAGAAAAATTGGTTTTTTAGGCTAAAATTCATAAAAAGGCTAAAAACAGCTTAAAATAGTTAATAAGACAAAATATTATATCAAATTTATAATCATTTTACAAAAAGCAAAATAGGCTAAAATAATCAATAAGACAAAATATCACATCAAACCCATAATTATTTCACTTTTTCTCTCACAAACATCATATCCAACTACAAAAAAAAATCTAACTACAAAAAAATACAACGATCTTTCCAAATATAAAAATTTTAACCTACTAAAATTGCCAAAAACTAAAAGAGTCCATTAAAATAGTCAACTTTCCAAACAAGGCCAATGAATCTTCACCACGGAAGATGGTCAAAACTCAACTAAGGTAAAAATGAAAAAAAAAAAAATGTCAATATATTTCCAATTACATTATATCATAAAAATACAAAATAAATAAATCTTAATCAAAAGTGTCTGCAATGTCTCTGCATAACACAAGTAAAGAAGTATACCAGCCCCTTTACCTATTTTGTTAAGAGTATCTCCAACAATTCACTAAATTTTTCATCAAATCTGAATAAAAAAAGAGCAAATTTCTCGATCTGATATGAGCTGCTCCAATGGTTGCACCATAGCTTTCATGGGAAGAGGGGGATGACCGGCCGGTCAATCGGACTCAAGTCTTCTTTTCTTTGTCTTCCCCAAACCTAGATTGAACTGAACTCAAGTCTCAGAGAGAGAGAGAGAGAGAGAGCGAGAGAGATTTTATGCTTCAAGAAAGTGTGGTTTCGAAGTGAATCGAACTCTTGATTAGGTTTTTTTTAAAAAAATTTTTTAGGGTGTTTTGATGGAGATCTGAGAGATTAAGTTCGATTGGGATTCGTTTTGTTTCGTTTCTGATTGTGTTTGTTTGAATTTGAGTGTGACAGATAGGTTTGGTGAAATTAGAGGCATGTATTGTGTTGAATTTGAGTGTAAAAGTTCATTTCTAGATAAGTTGAGGTTTTGAAGCAGTTGAGGAAAGCATTCATGAGGGTCATATGTGTGTATCAACTGAGATATGTACTCAATTTCTTTGACGGCTACTTTGACAGAGAATGGAAGCTCAAGCATGGTGTGGTTTTCATGATCATAAGAAACATCGAAACTATGATAGCCACAGTGTTTTGGCTGCTGTTGTTGTTGGTCGTCCTTCAGCCAGAACGGGTATCGGATATTTGGGCCGTCGCTATAGCACCTTGTTGGCTTGCAATCGTCACGTCCTGTTGCTGCTAATGCTCTGAGTCTTGCCGAGAGGTCGAGAAACAAGAGCATGATTAATAAGATAGCCATTTGATCTCAGGCAATTGTGTTTTTTCTGTCTAAACCGGACGACCAATGTCCGGCCGGTTGTCCGGTGGACCCACTTCCAACGTAAATGCACAGCAAAATGGTGAAATCAGACGTAGCTCCTCAGTTTGGTGAAAATTTTGCTCAATTCTCAATTTGATATCACTCTGATGAAACCGTTAAATATCAAAAAGATGCCTTTTTTCACCAAATTCAAATTTGGTAATTAGTCTGATGTAACATTGGAGATGGTCTTAAGCATGATTAGGATCAGTATAATTTTTATTTTATTCATGTGTAGCATTATTGTATCTAAATTAAGAGGGAAAAAAAAAAAATTATTACATATAAATGAGATTTATAATTCAAACTTCACACCTAATAAAAGTATGCCTATTTATCAAATTACTCTTTAGGGGTGTTTTGAGTACGTCGTAAAAAGTCAAATTTTTAGCTTTTTAGTTTTTTTAGTCAAAAAAGTCACAAAAAGCTACAAAAAATCTAGTTTATTTAGCACAAAAAAGCCAAAAAGTCACAAAAAAAACTAAAAAATCAATTTTTTTACCAACTTCTCAAAACACCACTTAATCTTTGCTCATATATCTTGCATTAAAGGATGGTGTGTATGTCATGCAATTTGTTGCATTAAAGGATGGTGTGTATTTTTAGCTATATTAACGCCTAGTTTGGAAATAAATTATTTTAGTAATTTTTTGATTTTTTACAAAAAAAAATATGTAAAAAATAGAGAGAGTAATGTGACAACTTGTAATGACTTTTTAATTTTTTGACTAGTTGACAAACAAAGCCTTAAGTAGTACAAGGTACTTGTCATGCTTGGGGAAGAAAAAGTATTATAAGGAAAAAAATCAAATCAGTGTAATTTTATAAAAATAATTACAAATCGATAATTTTTTTTATAAATACTAATAATTAAATCATAATTTTTTTTATGAATTTATAATTTTGTTTCCAAAATCTCATTGGATGCAATTACCCGTATTATAACAAAGGATTAAATTTTGCTTTTTTACCTTAACATGGATGCAAGTGTTATAATTTATGAAAATATATAAGAATTTTCCTATCAAATGCTCAAATTATAAAAAAAATAAAAAATAAAAAATCAATAACCATAAAATTATGTACTAGATTTCTTAACCTTTTTTTTTAGCCTATTTTCATAATACCTTTTCATCTCAATAAAAATTCTATAACATAAAATGGTCAATTTTTTGTCTTCATATATTTCAAATCAAAAAATTTGTACATATTAAAATAACAATATCACTAATACATACATCAGATCAAGGTAAGGTAAGGTAATGTAATCCCATAGGCTTATTTTGCCACATCATTTTTCAAGATTTTTTTTAATAATAAAATTTGATTAGGAAATTATTTTCTCAACAAATTGGGAAGTAGTAAATATGATTGAATCAACAAAAACAAATTTGAAAATAGTGAAATTTTCTATTTTACGCTACCTTTCACATGTTCTTTCTTCATTACACATGACTGCACATGTATTTGTTCCACCAACACAAGAAAGAGAGAGAGAGAGTCCAAATGAAGTTTCACTATCATTCATTTCTGAAACTACTACTAGCTACTAGTATACTATAATTTATCAAAGACAGACACAGAATCAAACATCTCAAGAAGATGATGAAGAAGAAGATGAACCATTATCCACTCTTTTCTCAATCTCATCCTCAGCTTCTTCTAACAAAGACAAACAAGGACTAATAGTAGAACTCGAACAAGAAAATGACAATGGTGAAATAGGAGAGAGAACACTAGTAGTAGTACTAGTTGATGATGATGATGAAGAAGCAGAAGAAGCAAAAGCAAGATCAACTAACAAATCAACAAAAGCACCAACAATATACCCATGATTGGATTCACCATTGACTCTGAAATACAAACTCAAGAGCTCTTCAAGAGAGTCCCAGTCTTTGTACATCAACCCATGAGCCACCACCATCTCCGCCATGGACCGCTTGAAGTCGGCGTAAGGGTTTATCGATTCCATAGCCATCACCACGCTCTCTTTGAATATAAACCCATCACTCTTTGCTTCTTCCATTATCGAAGAACTAGTCTCTCCCGGGGAGAAAAACAACCTCTCCGCCGACCGAAGCCCATTTATCACCGCCTCTATCGACTCCCCTCCTCCTCCGGCGGCGGTAGTGGCGGAGAATTCATCAATCCTTCTTCTGCCGCTGTCAGAGGAGAAGGAGTCGGTTATGCCGGTGTAGGCGGGTTTATGGTTTTGAAGATGTCGCCGCCGTGGGCGGTGGCGGAGGCAGTGGCGGTGGTGGTGGCTCGGAAAGAGAGGGTTTTGGGGGTGGTGCAGGAGGGCCATGGCCAGGAAGTGCTCGTGGGGCTGGATTCTGGACTCTCGAAGAAAAATGGGAGCTTCATTTTCTTCCCCATTTTTTTTTTTTTTTTTTTGGTTTTGAAATTTGATATGAGGGATTGTAGTTTTTGAAGTTTGAATGGTTATTTTTTTGGGGTTGTGAAGTAGGAGGTTTTATTGAGGCATTAATGGGGAGTCAGAGGTTCAGGGTGGAGATTTTAAAGGAGTGGTGAGATTGGAAGATGAAGTAGAGAGGACTAGTGGGCTCTTTGCTATATTTAAAACGAAAATCTTATTTTTAAATAATTTTTAAGAAAATGTTTGAAACTTTAAAAAATTGTTCCCTCAATTATGATATGATGAGTGTCAATTGAAAAATTTTACTATATAGCCCTTGAAAGGTGTGTACTTATACACCTTTAATTATATTATTATTTTTTTAATTATGACAAGTTATGACTCATGAGATCTTTAATTATGATTATCTTTGTAATTATGATCTAGAAAATATAAAGTTATGTTATTTTTTTCTTTAGTTATACCATAATCTTTCCATCTTATAACTAAAGAAGAAAATAGCATAACTATATATTTTCTAAGTTATAAGTAAAAAAAATTATAACCAAACACTACATGAAACATAATAAAAAATCTTATAAGTCATAACTAAAATATTATCATAACTTAAAAAAAAATTGGTCATAACTAAAGAAAAAAATAACATAACTAAAAGTATGCCTCCGTTTGGGAAGTTGCTCATTTGATTTTTTTTTGATTTTGGCTTTTTTGATTTTTTTTGACTTTTTTTGTGAGAGAAGAGTGTAATGATTATGGGGTTGGATGTGATGTTTTGTCTGTTGTGGCTCATGAGCCTATTTTATCTTTTGTGGCTCATGAGCCCAATGAACCCTTACCAAACAGAGGCATAATATACTTTTTTTCAAAGACTATGTATAGTAAAATTTCCCTATACAAATACATGACTCAACTCCCATACAATATTATTTTGTGAGTGAAAAGTTAGAATCACTAGAATTTCTCTAATTTTCGTAAATAATTTTTTACCACAATAATGTAATGGTGTTAGTATTTTTCAAAATATAAGCATTTCAATATTCTTTTATTTCGAAGTGATTGAGATCAAAAATTGTCATATCATCTTATATTAATTTTTTATTTGAACCTATTAAGTTATGACATTTATTATAATCAAACTCACAAATGTTATAACTTATATATAGTACACATTGTTTTGAGAATATATATCATAGCATTACCCTTGTTTTTAATAGTTAAATTATATTAATTTAATTTTCAATATATTAAAAATGTTTCAGTTTGGTTCCGCAACCTAACTCTGTTATTGCACTTCTTTAAGATCAAGGATAAATATTTAATTTCAGAAACCAAAATGATACCGGTCACATGTTTTGATAACTGAAAGTGTAATTCCTAATTGAGATTCTACATTAATGACAAAAATTATACATTTTGGAACTAAAGTGTAAGATGAATGCTATATAAATAAAAAATCGATCATCATGCTGAATTCAATAGCTCGAAAGTTATTTCGACACCAAAAGAGCGTCGTTTGGTGTCGAATATTTTTTTTTTTGGTTTTGTTGTTGAATCGGGAGAGGAGAAGAGAGAGGAAGGGGCCTAAAAATAGAGGAGGAGGAGAGAGGAGGATTTGGATGGCGATGTGCTGGGCCGGGAGAGGCTGGCGGTGGTCTTCTTGACGAGTTCGGCAGTCGGTGATGGTGGCGGCGAGCTCGACAGCCCAAATCACGATGATGGTCGGCGAGCTCTTTCCCTTTTCTCTCTTTCTCTCCCTCTCCCTCTCCCTCTCCCTCTTCTTCTCTCGAGCCACTATTCGAGCCAGCTCTCTCGAGCTCTCAATCATTTTTCATAAAAAATTTATATATAATGATGTGACTCATTGTGAATCTTTCACTATAAAACTCAACTCTATAGAAGATATTTATAATAACGACAATGCGACATCATTCTGTCAATTTTTATTTTAATTTTATTTTATGAATATTTATAATTTTCCAAATTATAATTCTTAAGTGGATTTTCAAATTGATTAGTAGTAACTTTAATGGGTCAAGTTAGGATGAGAAATCAAATTATCATTTATTTAGTGTGAACTAAATTAATATAATTTAAACATTGAGTATCACAATGATACACACAAAGGATTTTGGAGATTAAAATATATTAACCCATACTATTTTGTCATTGACACACCATTGTAGCAAATGACTTTTGAAAAAATTACAATTTTTTTTTATGTGCATATATAATTTTACAAGTGCATGTTTATTTATTCAACAAGTAATAGAAAGTAAATGTTGTTTGGTAGAGACAATTGAATGTGAGTGTACTTTGTCAAAACAGAAAGTTTTCTTTCACTCAACCATTTCTTTAAGTTGGTGCCTCAACCGGGTTTCATTGCTTCAAAACAGGGAAAGTAATTTTGTAAAATTACAAAATTATTTCAGTGTAATATGTGAGGCATCTATCAGCATTCACTATTCTATCCAGGGGTGGAGTCAAAGAAGGGCAGGGGTCACGTGCCTCCTCAATTTTGAATTTTTTTATTTTTATTTTGTGGTGACATACAAAATGTTTTTTTTTTTTTTTTCTTAACATATTTTTTAGCTAATGATTTATTATATTGTTCACAATAAGTAATTATTTAATACTTTAGGAGCACTATGTGGTATTATTTATGTAGTAATCTAAACCAATAGTGTAGTGGGAAATCGTATGAATTAAATATAATTAACTTATTATTTTTAAGTAGTTGACAAACTACTTAGTGTAATTTGCGATTTCTCATGCTTTGAGTATCACATAGACAACGCCATATGGTACTGTAAGACTATTTAATAATTTCTATTTAACACACATCATTTATAATCAATATCATCTCTTTAATATTTTCTGTCAAATAAAAATTAAATAAATTTTATAATAATTTGTGCTATAAATGATGTATTTTTATTTTTTAAAATTAAGAATTTTGATCCATAATTTTTGTGCTAAAATTACAAACTTACATTATCATCTCGCACCGAGTTATTACACACTATTATAGAATTTTGATTTGTTCCTATTAATAATGATTTGTAATTTCTTATGCTTAAATTTAGCTTGATCATGATTTTTTTAAAATAAAAAATTGTAATTAATAAGTGTCTCCTCTAACTTAATTTTCTGTCTCTGCCATTGATACTTTTAATTTTTATAATACTAGTCAAAATTATTTTTATTATAAAAATATCATTGTAACATTATAAGAATTGTTATTCTTCTAAAATTTTTGGGTTAATTTGAAATTGTCTGACTCAATCACCTTGTTCATTATCGCACTGTTAACTTTTTCAATTTTTATAAATATTCGAGTTTTAATCCAAAAATGAGTATTGTTTATTGTCAAGATTATTGTGTGTTTTGGAAAATTGGTAAAAAAGTTAATTTTTTGACTTTTTGATAACTTTTTTGGCTAAAAAAACTAGCTTTTTGGTGATTTTTTTTGTGTAAAAAAGCTAAAAAGCCAAAAAAAGGAACTTTTTAAACATGTTCCCAAATTGCTATGCTGCAAAGTATTGGAGTTTGAGATGAGTTTGGTGACAACTTGGATTCGATTTTTTTGTTTAGTTTTCTTAATTTTTAGTTTGGTCATGTAATAATTTTTCTTGTGTGGAGATTTGATTCCTCCCTTGTAAGGGCTTTTTTTGCTCCTCTATAAAGGTTTGGATCTTTCATTTCATGTAAGGTGTTTGTCTCTTTTTGATATCTTGTAATACCGTTGTACTAAATTGATCTGATCTTTTATCAATTTTGCAATGATGATTTTCTTCCTGATCTAAAAAAAAATTATATATATATATAATTTTATAATATAATAAATTTGGAGTTGAATGGGCCGAGGCCTCTACTCAAGATTGACTCAAATTTAATTGGGGGAGTTATGGGCCGGTCTAATGGACCAGTCTTATTACCCAGTAGGTCTTATCCTAAAAAATCAAATAGCGTTTTTCATTTTACCTAGACTCAACACTGCAACTCAATATCCGGCCATCGTCTCTATGAGAAACACACAGATACTGATAAATGTTACCAGTATTTACCAAACCACTTAAATTACCTATTCTTTCTCATTCTCAAACTCGCATACGTACACACTCACTCACTAATTCACAAAAACACATCCACACACTTACTAATTTACAAAAACAAATTCACAATAATTTAGCAGTGATAAATTTCATACTCACATACATATACACTCACTTACTAATTCACAAAAATAAATTTACAAAAATTCAACGATGATAAATTTATCACGAGTTTAAATAAATTTATCACTGGTTTATCACTGATTTAAACAAATTTATCACTGATTTATCATTAGTTTATACAAATTTATCACTAGTTTAAACAGATTTATCACTGGGATCTTTCCCAATATACAGAGAGAGAAAGAGAGCCTAGATCCTAGATCCTAGATCCTAGATCCTAGATCTAGGGGTGGAGGCAACGACGACTATGGAGGTGGAGGCGATAGTAGTTGGCAACGATGATGAAGGTGGAGGCGAAGACGTTGGTGGCGGTGGAGGCAAAGATGTCAGTAGAGGTGGAAGCAATAGTGAAAGCGGAAGAGGATATCGGTTGAGGTTGCCAGCAATGACTACAGTGGAGGCGGCAGTGGTCAGCAATGGTGGAGATAGAGATGGTCGTTGGTGGAGAAATGTACAGAGAGAGAGAGAGAGAGAGAGAGAGAGAGCTCTTTCTTTTTTTTTTTTTCATTTTTGCATCTCTAGATTTGAGTATAAAATCATGAGGGCAAAAACGGAATAAACAAAAATGTCCAGAATCTATAAGTAAAAGAGTCTCCATTAAGGATCTATTGGGCAATAACCCTTGAAAATAGGACTGGCCGTAAAAATTCCAATTTAATTTGAGCTAGAAAAGCCTCAATTAATAGTATCAACAAATGCTAAATACTGCCCTGACGGTTAGTTTTTATCTAAATTAAGGTGAAAAATAATTTTAAAACAAGTAAAAATACCAAAAAATTGTTTTTAAATTATTGAAAAGCCTAATGTGTTTTTTTTTTCGCTTTATACATATATATGTCCATGGCTTAGTTTTAAATGATGACATCAGCAATATAATTATATATTAGTGGATATTGAACAATTTTGACTAATATATGAATGAATATTGTATGAAAAGTTTAAAATCTCAACTCGTATTAGTCCATATTTAACACTCACAGCAATTGGTACCAAAAACCACATAAAAGCGTGGGAGAAATTATTCAATAATTTTAGAGTAGCACGTGTTTATATTATCTAACTAATTATTTTTTGATATATTCTTTTATATTTTTCAATCACTCAATATAATACATCATTTATCCACCTTCTCTACTAATCATAATAATATGTAATACCACGTATCATATATTTCGAAATTATTGAATAATTAATGGTGTGTGGTTGTGAGAGAGAGGTGTTTGAGACTTCAAAATAAAATTCATTTGAGTAATGAGGTTGGGAAGAGAGTATTGCTTCAACGGTATTCTGTTATAAATGACACTGAATTCCATTTTTTGCCAAGAATATAATAATGAATTCCAAGTGGGTAGATTTGCAACCATTAGATTAAAAAACAAATTGGTTGATCATTGCACCAGATATATAAACATGATAGGGGTGAGATCATGGCCGTCAATTTCAAATTGGACAGTCATTTTCATTTGATAGTCACTACTCCACTGCACAAATTTGGGTGAGGGAGGTGGTCCAATGTTCATGTCCATGCACCTGCAACATTATCTTTACACCAGAAATTGAGAATATAATCATATATACATACTCTCTGAGAGAGAGAGAGAGAGAGAGAGAGAGAGAGAGAGAGAGAGAGAGAGAGAGAATTGGGAAATGTCACTACACTTGTCTATTGTAACATGCATGGAATATACATAGTTGTGAGAGAGTCAATTAGCTACAAGCTTAGAGAGGAAACACTTTACCTGACATTCAAACTTTCTTATTCCTATACTTTTTTTTTTTTGCCTTTTTCCTTTTTTATTTATTAATGAAAACTGTTTTTTTTACGTGCATATAATCAAACACAATTCTCTTACATCAGGTAAACCCATAACAATATTTTATGTACTTAGATTTTTTTTTTTTTTTGAATTTTTAGTGATTCTGAAACAATATGTCACAGTATTAACATCATATTTTGAATCAAAAAAAAAAAAAATTTAATGTCGTACGACATTTATCATATTATCTCACAAAAATTAGCATAAAAATTAAGTTGAAACACTATGTATATTTGTCTGAGAACTAAAATAATTTGACCTATGATAGGGCAGGATATCATATGATTCACATCAGTCCTCACTGTCAAAAAAATTGATTTTCTCTCAGTCTCTCTCTCTCCAAAGGAAAATAAAATGTTGGAGGAAAAAACAGATGGCAGAAACATTCTGCGGGTGTTGGGATAGAAGGTCACTACCATAGCATAGATGTATTATTGGTGGTCCTTAAAGGGAAGGGATACCTGTAAGGGGCTGGCTTCTCTTGTGATTGGATCGGAAGATATTGTTAAATCCGTAGACGCTTAACATGAGTCTTATTTTGATAATCTGAATTATTCAAAATATGTGAAACTCGTCGAGTACTATATACATTATAAAAAATCACGTTAATTGGATATCGATAGTTACGTAATCAAATCAATTTTGTATAAAAACAATGGACAGTGACAAAATAAACGGTTGACAAAAATCTGATCTAATGAGATAGTTATCGATATCCGATCAATGTAATTTTTTATAAACATATAATACTTGACGAGTTCTACACATTGAATAGTTTGGATTATCGAAACGGAACTCGTGGTGACCTTTCACGGGCCTAACAGTATCGTCCAGTCCGTTCAGACTAGAGGAAGCCCCACTTGTAATATCCATTATTTGATCTCCCCATAACTAAACTTGGATCACCATATACAATTGCAATTTCTTTTCTGTTCTTATCTTAAAATTGTTTATGAAAAAAAGAAAAAAAAAAAAACAAAAAGAAAGAAAGAAAGTTGGACCCAATAAGATAAACCCATAAATAATTGGAGAGATTCATACGCTAATTTCTTAATGAGGTACAGAATAAGTTGCGCAAGTAAAAAGATTCTTTTGTATAAAATCTAGTATTAGAGATTTAGTGAAACATATATAGAAAAGAAAAATGTTTTGGATCTCTAATTCTTGAGTTCTAAAGCCAGCTCTAATGAGCTGATAGTGGATCACAATCCACTGTGATGTGATATTTTGATCTTTATTTATTAATTTTTTTCTCCTTACCATGTCATTAGTATTCTATTAAAATACCAAAATTAGTACACCGAATCATTACTAGATAAAAAATGGGGCACGACTTATTAGTCAAATTTAGCTGAAACCAATTTCAACCAACCACCTGAGCTCCAATAACTTAGGCCTCCTGATATTTTTTACTTGTAACTTCTCCTATGTGAGGCCTCTGTCAATCCTCTGCTGTTTCTACAATTTGATTACAAATAATTGGCACGAGATTCACTATTTTTAATTTTTTTATTATTTTATTTCAGTGTAACATTAACTATTAAATTATGCTAGTCTGTAAATTCTCTCGTCGTTTTGTTTCAATTTATTCCTTCAACTGTTAATTGTATGTAAAATTTAAGTCTCCAAATTTCTACATGTAACAGTGATAAATAAATATTTTTTTATTGATAGAAACGAATGCGTTTAGAAGAGTCAAAATGGATTATTCATTAAAACAATTTAATTTAACTCAATCATTTAATAAGAGCATTGACATAGTCTCAATAGTTTACAATAGTTTATTAGTTTTAAAAATATTTTAGCCATTTTGATTCTTTTATTTTTGGATTAATTATACTTTTTATCCTTATAATTTAACTTAAATTTTATTTTAGTTCTTATAGTTTCAATTTGAATAATTTGGTCCATATACTTTAAATATAATTTTAATTTGATTCATCTGTTATTAATTTTGTCTACGTGTATACCTTAAAAAATTGACAAGAGTTCCAAAATTGTTAATGTTAATCTCCAATTTGGACAAAAAGGTCAAATTAAAACTAAATTGAAATTGTATGGATCAAATTATTCAAATTGAAATTATAAGCATTAAAGTGAAATTTGGGTGCTACATGGGTGAAAGGTGTAATTAAGCCTTTATTTTTTTGGTGATGGATTTCCTTCGGTCTAGGCACTATTTGAGGTCGTGAGTATGGATGTTGTTTCAATTATTTAAATTATTTATTTTGTCAGGTATTTTGTATATTTTATCACAAAAAAAAAAAAAAAAATTTAGATTGATCCGATCATCATAATCTATCCAATTTATTGTGTTTGTCACAAAAAAAAAATAAAAAATTGAATAGTTTATTTTTAAAAACAAAATTGTCGCCTATTTTTTTGGTAATAAACGTAATAAATTAAATAGGTTACGAACTACTTAATTTATTGTATGGATGAAATATATAAATAGTCTAACAAAATAAACGATTTGAATAATCGAAACGAGACCTGTGATGAGTCCTATGTGCCCAAACAACGTCCTCCAATCCAAAGACTAGGGAGAATTCACCTCCTATTTTTTTTTTTTTTTAAGTACGTTTATTGAGTGAAGTGATAATAAAAGAATTTATTAATAAAATAAAGTTAGAATAGTGAGTCTACGGTAATTCTATCATACTAGAATGTCTACTATATACACGCTACGATATTAATATTACAAATGTTATAACTAAATCAATTTATGTCATAGCTAAAAACAAAAAACATAGCTAACTTGTTATTTTTACAAAACTTTTAATGGTGATGGTAGTTGTTGTTGCAGTGATAATAGTTGTGGTTTTGGTGAAGGAGAGGGTTCCTTGCTTTGTTATGTAATTTTTTTTAAAAAAAATAAAAAAATAAAAAAAATCTAACCAATAGTTACTCGTGTTCAACTCATTTAAACCCAACAATCAATATATAACCCGTATAGATTTCGATGGATTTTAGTAGGCCTACTCATGATCTCAGATTAAATTTGAAACGTGTAATTTATAATAAATTATATCAATCTCTTTTGAAATTAAAAAAAAAATGCAATATGTATTATAGTTTTGACATAATTACACTGACTTTTATTTTGTAAGACTAAATAGATAATCTGAATTATTCAAAATATGTAAAACTTGTCGAGTACTATATACATTATAAAAAATCACGTTAATTGGATATCGATAGTTACGTAATCAAATCAATTTTGTATAAAAACAATGGACAGTGACAAAATAAACGGTTGACAAAAATCTGATCTAATGAGATAGTTATCGATATCCGATCAATGTAATTTTTTATAAACATATAATACTTGACGAGTTCTACATATTGAACAGTTTGAATTATTGAAATGAAACTCGTGGTGACCTTTCACGAGCCTAACAGTATCATCCAGTCCATTCGGACTAGAGGAAGCCCCACTTGTAATATCCATTATTTGATCTCCCCATAACTAAACTTGGATCACCATACACAATGGCAATTTCTTTTCTATTCTTATCTTAAAATTGTTTATGAAAAAAAGAAAAAAAAAAACAAAAAAAAAGAAAGTTGGACCCAATAAGATAAGCCCATAAATAATTGGAGACATTCATACGCTAACTTCTTAATGAGGTACAGAATAAGTTGCGCAAGTAAAAAGATTCTTTTGTATAAAATCTAGTATTAGAGATTTAGTGAAACATATATAGAAAAAAAAAAAAAAATTGTTTTGGATCTCTAATTCTTGAGTTCTAAAGTCAAGTTCTAATGAACTGATAGTAGACCCCAGCCCACTGTAATGTGATGTTTTGGTCTTAATTTTTTTTTTCTCCTTATCATATCATTAGTGTTTTATTTAAGTACCAAAATTAGTATACCGAATCATTACTATATAAAAAATAACAATGATTGAGACCTCCATTTTTTAGAGACCCCCACAACCTCTTTTGAATCTCTACCATTAATGGTGTGAGCTTCACACATACACAAGTTGGTTCCACACATACATCAATGATGAAAATCCAAAAAGAATTGCAAGAATTTCTAAAAAATAAGGGTCTCAAACATTTTTCTATAAAAAATGGGGCACGACTTATTAGTCAAATTTAGCTGAAACCAATTTCAACCAACCACTTGAGCTCCAATAACTTAAGCCTCCTGATATTTTTTACTCGTAACTTCTTCTATGTGAGGCCTCTGTCAATCCTCTGCTGTTTCTACAATTTGATTACAAATAATTGGCACGAGATTCTCTATTTTAAAATTTTTTTATTATTTTATTTCAATGTAACGTTAACTATTAAATTATGCTAGTCTGTAAATCTCTCGTCGTTTTGTTTCAATTTATCCTTCGACTGTTAACTGTATGTAAAATTTAAGTCTCCAAATTTCTACGTGTAACAGTGATAAATAAATATTTTTTTATGAAAAATGAGTGAGAGTACTAATTAGTGCTGTCACTAATGATGTGGCAGTGGGCCTCACCATGAATGATTTGATGTTTTGGCCTTGGTGTTGTATTTTTTTTTATTTTATTGAGTGCCATGTTATTAGTGATCTTTTTAGAGTTTCAAAATTAGTGATCTCTATCATTGTTGTTTTTTTATTGATATAAACGAATGCGTTTAGAAGAGTCAAAATGGATTATTCATTAAAACAATTTAGGGGTTGTTTGGAATGACCTAAATAAGTGTATTTTTTATCTTTTTATGAAAAGATGTGCAGAATAGTAAAGAGGTGATGTGATGAAAAAAAGATAAAAAGATAAAAAGATGAATTATTTTGTGTATGCCAAACTTGGCCTTAATTTAACTCAATCATTTAATAAGAGCATTGACATAGTCTCAATAGTTTACAATAGTTTATTAGTGTTTGGTGGTGTTTGGGAAGCAAGTTCCCAAATTTTTTTCTCATTTTTTTCACGAAAAGACAACAATTTTTCAAAACAAAAAAAAATACATCCAAACAAAATATCACATCCAACCCCATAATCATTTCACTTTTTTTCTCATAAACATCACATCCAACCACATAAAAATCCAACTATCTTCCCAAACACCAAAAATTTTTTATCTCATAAAAACCTACATCTAATAAAATTTACATAAAAACTCACTTCCCAAACACCATCAATATTTTAGCCATTTTGATTCTTTTATTTTTGGATTAATTACACTTTTTATCCTTATAATTTAACTTAAATTTTATTTTAGTTATTATAGTTTTAATTCGAACAATTGGTCTATATACTTTAAATATAATTTTAATTTGATTCATCTGTTATTAATTTTGTCTACGTGTATACCTTAAAAAATTGATAAGAGTTCCAAAATTGTTAATGTTAGGCTCCAATTTGGACGAAAAGGTCAAATTAAAACTAAATTAAAATTATATAGATCAAATTATTCAAATTAAAATTATAAGCATTAAAGTGAAATTTGGGTGCTACATGGGTGAAAGGTGTAATTAAGCCTTTATTTTTTTGGTGATGGATTTCCTTCGGTCTAGGCGCTATTTGAGGTCGTGAGTATGGATGTCGTTTCGATTATTTAAATTATTTATTTTGTCAGGTATTTTGTATATTTTATTATAAAAAAAAAAAATTAGATTGATCCGATCATCATAATTTATCCAATTTATTGCGTTTGTCACAAAAAAAAAAAATTTGAATAGTTTATTTTTAAAAACAAAATTGTTGCCTATTCTTTTGGTAATAAACGTAATAAATTAAATAGGTTACGAACTACTGAATTTATTGTATGGATGAAATATACGAATAGCCTAACAAAATAAATGATTTGAATAATTGAAACGAGACTTTTGATGAGTCCCATGTGCCCAAACAGCGTCCTTCAATCCAAAGACTAGAGAGAATTCACCTTCTTTTTTATTTTTTAAAGTACGTTTATTGAGTGAAGTGATAATAAAAGAATTTATTAATAAAATAAAATTAGAATAGTGAGTCTACGGTAATTCTATCATACTAGAATGTCTACTATATACACGTTACAATATTAATATTACAAATATGATAATACAAATATTATAACTAAATCAATTTATGTCATAACTAAAAACAAAAAACATAGCTCTTGTTATTTTTACAAAACTTTTAATTGTGATGGTAGTTGTTGTTGCAGTGATAATAGTAGTGGTTTTGGTGAAGGAGAGGGTTCCTTGCTTTGTTATGTAATTTTTTTTTTAAAAAAAATAAAAAAATCTAACCAAAGGTACTTGTGTTCAACTCATTTAAACCCAACAATCAATATATAACCCATACAGATTTCGATGGATTTTATTAGGCCTACTCATGATCTCAGATTAAATTTGAAACGTATAATTTATAATAAATTATATTAATCTCTTTTGAAATTAAAAAAAAAAAATACAATATGTATTATAGTTTTAACATAATTAAACTGATTTTTATTTTGTAAGACTAAATAGATTAGAATTAATGCAAATAATGTAAAGATACAACAATAAGTAAATATATATATATATTTTAGTGTAAAATATATGACAATATCATTTTTCATCTATATAACTAATGAACTATTGATTAAAATAAACCAAAGTACTATGTGTATTATTAAGAAACTCAATACAATTATGTTAAAATTATAAAACTTGTTATATTGTTTTCAAGTCTCAAAAGAAGTCAATGCAATTTATCCTACAATCTAAGGGGTTGTTTGGGGTGTCCTAAATAAGTGCACTTTTTGTCTTTTTAGACTAAAAAGTTGAGGTTGAAAATATGAATGTTTGGGTTAATTTTTTGATTTTTTATGGAAAAATGGATAATAAAAAATTGTAAAAATTAATTTGCAGAGGAAAATTATAATTGGGAACTGTGTAGCCGTAATTGTTGACTTTTGATGAATAATGATAACTTTTTAACTTTTTAAGTAATTTTTTGATTTTTTAAGACTTTTCAAACTTGACCTTAATGTTGAAATAATATTTTAGGATGAAGAATCTTTAGCCCTAATAAAAATCATACTATGGGAGTTTGGAACCCCGAAAGCAAGCCGCAATTTCATGGAGAGATCATAGCATAATATACTATACTCCATTGCTTGTGCTGTCTCTTCCTATAAACAAGGGTTTTCTTTTTTAATTTTATTTTTTAATCTCAACATTATTAAATAAAGTAAATAGATTCTAAAACCATTCACATTCAAAAGTTTTTGGATTAGCAAGGCCGGCTTTAGGCACAAGCCCGCGAGGTCACCACTTTAGGCCTTTGAAAATTGACACAAAAAAAAAAAAAAAATTCATAATTTTATTAACTATTATATTAATCTATATTAAAAAAAAAATTTCACTAGAATTTAAAGGGCATAAATAAAATCCAGTTGTGATTTAAAACTAATAAATGATTGATGTGGTAAATTATTTAAAACTTATTTATAGTTGTTTTTTATCGAAAGAAACCAAAAGACTTATTGATGTAGTAAATTGTTTGAAATTATTGAATGGTTATATCCATATGTATGGATTATGTATAGAATATGATTGATTATATTATTTACAGTTGCTCTTTTCAAAAGCGAAAAGAATGATATTTAAGTGATTTTTGTTACAGTTTGTTTACTTTTTATTTGATACTTGAGTTTAGATTATTTTGATCATTTTTTTTATTGTAAACTTTAATATATATTTAAGTAAATTTTAATTGATATATAATTTTTTTGGATCAATAATAAATATATAATGGAGGTAACCTTTTATGAGTATGAAAAAAAGAAAAGTTAAACGTATAATAATTATTATTTTTTTAAATATGTAGGAAAAGTCCCGTATTAAAAGTTTACTTTAGGCTCCAAAAAAGTTAGAGCAGGCATGTGAATTAGTATATGATCATCTAGGCTCTAAATCTGAACCAAGATTCTCTGTCTGTGTGAGGAACCTTCTAAATCTTGTGCCAAGCCATTTTAAATTCAATGATCGATAACGTTTAATATTAAATTAAACATAAATTAGAAAAATGTTTGAGGGCCCGAAATCGTTTGGCTCGAAACCCAAAATGATGTCGTTTTGGATTCTCTTACCGGTAACATGTAATAAAATTCTCTCACCAGTAAGATATATTACAATTCTCTTACCGGTAAGATTAGGGGTGGGCGTGGGTCGGTTGCGGCCACGGAATTTCCAATCCGCCATCCGTCCGCTAGATTGGCGGATTAAAAAAAATCAATCCGCATCCGTCCGCCAATCCGGCGGTTGTGGATTGAGCGGATTGGCGGTTTGGCAGATGGATGTGAATCGGTTTAGCGGTTGAAAATTTTATAAATTTTCAACATAATTCAACTTGTGCATTTTCTCAAAAAAAAAAAAAAAAAAAAAGAGAAAGTATTACAGTCAATGACTTAAAAAAGTATTACAATCACTGTATGCCTTATCTAAAGAAAGAAAGTTTGAAACTTTAGAATATCACGATCACTGCAAGCCTCATCCACGTATTACAATCACAGCATGATTCATTCACATAAAGTATTACAATCTGTGATTATTAAAATATAATAATAATTCAAACCACCAAAACCATGAATAGAGCAGTAGTAGAGATTGTATGTCTCTATATTGTTACATCTACATATATTTTTGAAAACAAAAACCAACCAGCATATATCATATTTTCTATTTATTATTTTTAGAGTTAGATTTAAAAACCAAAAAATATAGATAAATAATATGTTTATTTTTTTCAATTCAAAAAATATATTCAAGTTGAAAACTTTTTTTCAACAGAATATTTAAACTCTTTTTCAATTGAAAACACAAACATAATATTTAAACAAATTGAAAATACAAAGTCTTATAAATTATTAGGGGTGCTCGCGATTTGGCGGTTTGGCGGTTCGGTTGCGGCTAAAGAAATTTCAAATCCACCATCCGTCCGCCAAATTGGCGGATTGGAGAAAATCAATTCGCAACCATCCGCTCGTCATTACGCATCCGTCCAAAATGCGGCGGATCGGTTCGGTTCGGTCGGTTTTGGCGGATCGGTATATCCGCTGCTCACCCCTAGGTAAGATAATCCAAAACGATGTCGTTTTGGATTCGGAGCAAATTCGAGCTTGAAAATTTCGGGCCCTGTAGCAGTGTTGCATAAATATTGACCTTTCTAACCATATTTATTCCATTTTAATTTTGTTCTACAGGGTTTGTTTGAAGAAAATGAATTTGATTTCTTTAGCTTTATTTGGGTTATTTTGAAAAATGGGTTAAAAGTCACTTCTCAGCTTTTAACACACTTCTCTCTCTTATAAAAAAGTCAAAAACTAGCTTTTAATCATCTTCTCAAAACACCCATTTGTTTTCTTAAAAAATCACAATGTTTAATTATGTAATAAATTTTTTGTATCTTAAATTTCACTTGATCTATCAATAAAATAGTTAATTTCGAGTTCAAAACCTCTTTAACTTGGTACCATGTGTGCTTGGTTCATAATTTTCTGTTCTTAAATTATTATTATTATTATTATTATCATTATTATTATAATATTCTAAACACTCACAATTAAATATTTTATTTCTCTATTTTAAATTGCACATTGAATTACAATTCTCAACAAAACTTCATACTTTAGGAATGATTAGGTACACCTTTGTCCATGAAATTAATTCGTTCATATTCAATCAACCGTAATCACGTAATTCTCAACAAAATTTCGTACTTTAGGAATGATTAGGTACACCTATGTCCATGAAATTAATTTGTTCATAGTCAATCAACCGTAATCACGTGACAATCAGAACCATCAATTTGCTTCGGGAAATGAAATGTTTTAATTCGTACCAATATCAACCGTCCGATAGGACCACTTTCAATTTCAAGGAGTAATAAGTTTTGTGATGGTGCATGATATAGTTAATATAGTCAATTTGGTAAAAATGTAGTATGCTGCACCTGATCATTTCTGTTTGGGACAAACAAACAAACACTCTGCAGGTTTAATTTGTCAAAAACCTTGAAGTAACCCATTACATTTTCTTATGTAAGTGGTCTTGGGCGTTGGGTCATTAGAAAGATAATTGACTCATAAATGAGAACTTCATTTTCCGAGAAAATTAAAAATTTTCTTCCTGAAAGGGGTGTGATCAAATAGTCTAGAAGTTGGTGTTTTCCCCGAATTTACCTTTGGTTTTGGGTTGATTTGCATTAAATGCCCTTCTAATTGGCCATCACCTTAATTTATAGAGAAATTTTATATATACAAAATTAAATTAGGAAAAAAAAATAAAATTAAAATATCCACCACAAGCGTCACCTATCAAACACAAATACTCTCTTAAATTAAGATGGTCAACATGAAAAAAACCCAACCCAAAACTATATTATAGTAGTAAAAGTGCAGCTTTATTTGCTTAAAGAGTATAATGCCAGCAACACAATCGATTGTTACTAGCCCAAACCGGGCCTTCGTCATGACAAGATGCTAGTCTAAACTCAAACCAACACTCCCAGCCTTTGCCTGCAACCAGTACATGAGTTAAGAACATAAAATTTGCTCTAATATAAGATGCATAAACTGCAATAAATGGTTTTGAGAAAAATAGTTTTTTCTAAAAAAAATTGGTCTATTTTTTAAGTGGGAACTATGCATCAAACTTGGCAGGTCTATGTGGCAACACATTCTTTGCCATGTAACGATTCACATCGTATATTTGGTTATTCAAAACTATTATTGAGTAAATGAGAAATCAATACCAAAATGAGTTCCATGAAAATGATATTTTGGTGAGATTTCCGTAAGGGATGGAGAAAAGGCTTATCGCACATTGCTTGAATAGTCAAACTTGGTGTGGGTTTACAAGCCTTGAGTTTGCATCTTAGGGAGGGCCAAAGAGATACCCAAGTTTTGTGGAGGGAGAGATTATGGGGAAAGTGGGCTTTGACCCATTGGATCCAAAAATTACAACCCGTCCACTCAAGTTTTTTTGGACTAAAAACATTTGAATTTTATTTTTCTAAAATTAAATTCTTACCATTTGGAATTTGAATTTGAATTTGAAATTCAAAATAAATTCTGAAATGACCCCAACGTTTTTGAACATTGGCAGTTTAGTCCAATGCACCTTTTCCTCCAACCCAAACAGATTCTTTACCTGTTCAAATCCAACACGTACAAGTTCTTTACTTGTTCAAATCTATCGACAGGTTCTTTACTTGTTCAACTCTGTCTGAATAGCCACCAAGTTTCCTATAAATAGACAAATCATCTATTTGGTTTTTCATTCAATTTTCGTTCTTCCTTCGCTTTTCTTTGCTGCATAAATTTTACAGAAGAAAGAGTATAAACACAAAGTGTGTTTCTTTGGACATTTAGTTTGTAGTGCTGCTACTAATTGTCGTCAATCATTTTATCTTGGAAGATAGATGTCCACGTTCTGAAAGTATCACAGAGAGGACAAATCTATCTTAAAGAAATAATGTTAAACACTAGACTTGATTGAATTTTCGAGAAAGTAATACTATAAGTAGGTTATTTGTTTATTGTCCTTCAGATTCTGTTTTGATTTTATAACAAAAGTAAGAATTTGTTTGTTTATTTTTATTATTTATATTCTATTCTGATTTTAGTAATCAAATAGAATATCTCATTTCTTAATTTATTTTTTGAATACAATAAAGATTGGCTTACATAAACCCTTTAAAAAAAATTTAATATGCAAAGACATAAATTAAAGTAGTATAGTACAATAATGAATTTAAATAATTCATTATAGCCCATGCAATAAAAGGGAAGTGATTTACACCCTTACGGCCTTGTTATTAATTTGATTGTCATAAGGCATCATGAGACAGTGCATCAATGCCTAAATTAAATAAATTGTCCTTCCCATTTATGCCTACCCACCAGCAGCTGTGTTAAATTACTTGCTCACAAATTGAATACAAAATATTTCACATAAAAAGGCGGTGGATTGTGAGGTCGTATCATCTTTAATTTTTTAGAATTAGTAATGAGTCGAATCTAGTCAAGTAGTCAATTATTTAAATTTAATTTAAAGATTTAATAAATTTTAAAATATATTTAAATTTGATTTGTTTATACTTTGAGTTAATCACAAGTCAAGTTCAAATAACTTCATTTTTTATAGTTCATATACTAGAGTTGAATTAAGTAATATAAGTTATTAGCCCCGTTTGGTAAAACTGTGAGAAAGTGATTATAGCTTAGAGCATCTCCAATGGTAGTAGGCATTTTACCTATCTAAACATTACTATAAAGTATTCATTTAATTTTTACCTGTCAACTGTTTTATGTTTTTACTCCAACCATACTCTTTATTTTAGCTATTCATCCAAATACTATTAACTTTATAGAATGCCACGTCAGCAACAAAGATGGAGAGAAATAATCCTAATGATTAAATATATTTTGCCTAACTTTGAAGGCTAGATACATGTAGCTAGTGAATGTGAGCTGAGCCAAAATGCCTTATATGCCTAGTGCATTGGAGTTGAAAAAAATGAGTCACATTAAATATTTTGACTAACAAACATTATATGCCTAGTGGGTTGGAGATGCTCTTATACCTTAACAGCTTATAGCTTCTAATTGTAAACATAAGCTGATTTTTAACTTATAAATTAAGTTTTTTTCTCTCCCACTCAAAGAATAAGTTAATTTTTGACTTATAAAAAGTTATAAGCTGTATTGTTAAGCTGAACCAAACACATCAAAATAGTTTAAATTAAGTTAAAAGCTGTAATAAGTTGGAAATAAGCCCTACCAAACAGGGCCGTTGAAACTCACACAACAATAAAATTTATCTATAATGGTCATTTTTTGATAAAATTTATCAAAAAAAAAAAAATTGTGTAAGAGAAACTTTTTAATTGTTAATTTTTTTAAATGATTTTTGGTGATTAAACTAAGAGGGTAATTTTCAAAACATTAAAAAACTTCACTGACTTTCGCTTAAAGAAAAAGTAATGTTCTGCTTGTAAGTATCTTCTAATTGCACTAAAGTGTAAACACAATATACCCCGATGTACTTCAGATTTTAAGTTTTCAATTTGTACTTTTTATTTTTTATAAATTTTTAAATATTTTGGTCAATTTATTTGTTTATTTTTTAAATACATCTAATATAAATGAATAAAATGTAAAATATTCGTAAACAAATCTTTAAAAAGTCCAATAAATACAAAAAAAAAAAAAAACGAAAATGTACTGAATTTTTTATATATATATTTTTATATTTTGTAGTACTAGTGGTTGGGCACGTACGTTACATGTGACACTTGATTTTTCATCAACTGTTAGGGCTGTAATTATGCGTGTTGCTTAAATTAGCATGTGATATGTATATAAAGTATGAAAACTTTTATGAATAAATTAATTTGTATCCAAAATACAACTAAGTAAGAAATGAACACATACTTGGTTGAAGAATTTAAATGATAAATGAGAAATTTTATAGACATAAATATTAATTTATAACTAGATTATTGAAATCACAATCTTATCTTAAATAATAAACAGGTTCTTTAAGTATATAGTATTACACAAATATTTTTTTATCAACTTTCTAGTGCAATTTTGCATAATTCATACCTGTAATATAATTGAAAGTATGAAATTAATTGTATAATTACACAATTTTGTTTAATAATTCATGTCATAATATAAATTCATTGAACCCACTATTTTATATTATTTGCATACTATTGGTGTAAAAATACATTAATATCAGTATATAATATATTTTTATATATCAAGAGTTATTGAGTTTCGTTTCATGTGCTATGAATATCTTCCATGATAAAAAAAATATAACATTAGTTATTAGTATATTTTCATTTATGTAGAAAATGTGAAATAGTTTTTTTAAGAAAATGAAATGATATTGTAGTTTAATATTTAGATCGATATATGAATTTTTTAATTGTTTTCATAATATTTATAAATCCGTATTTATAGGGTTACTTTCATAAAACTGTCAAGTTACATAATTTATTATATCATCTATAAGTAATCAGCATATAGCAAAAATTGATCGAAACTTTTTATTTGATGTATTTATTTTCTACATCATTGAGTTGCTACGATAATATTTGACTATCATTTATTTATTTTTTTCTTGTAATTTAACTAAAATGTGTGCATGAGGTACATTGTTTTTCTTGAACTTCATAACATATAGGACAATTACTACTTCAGCTTGTTTAACTTTGTTTGGAGAGTATGTTGTAATAGATCTTCTGTAGCTTTTATTTTACCATCTTCTTATTTTTCTTTTTACTCATTATTGTAACTCATCGTAATAATAAAAAAAATTGATGAGTAAGAGTTTGAGGTGATATCATATTGTTATGAATTTCAAAACCCATTTTCCCTCAATAATGTGATTTTTCTGTGAGAGGAAAAGAAGTACAATTATTGTTATAATAGAGGTGTTTTGCAAAGTTTTGGTTTGTTATTGAAAGTGTTTGTTGTGGACACTTGTATGTATGATATGTATGTATATATGTATTGAACATAAGTTGATAGAAGAATAATATACAATTTCGTAGTTTTTTCCTAGCAAATATAGCTATATTACTAAAGCGAAATTATAGTATCCGATGGTAATATAACATTACAGATTGACAATATATGAATATAATAACATATATACATTTATATTTATATTTTATGTACACACACACACATATATATATATATATATATATTTATTTATATAGACATTGACATATATAAGATATCAAAAAAATAATATGTGAAATCTTTTGTAACAATATAATACAAGTAATAATGAGAAATTAATTATTCATAATTAAATAGTTGGTCATAATGTAGATGTTTAGTGTTACATTTTTGTGTGTATGCATAAATTTTTAATTAGATCATTAAATTCACATAAAAATTGAAAGGAATTTGTGAATAATTTGTGTAAAATTAGAGATTAGTGAATAAAGATTTAAAAAAAGAGAAGTTTATACTGTTTGGTTTGATTTGTTTTTTCAAACTTTTATTTTGGTTTTTTTGATTTTCATGTTTTTTACCTTTGACACTTTTTTTTTTGATAATCTTTTCATTTTCTTTTCAGATTCACTTAATTTAATACTTTATTATTTTTTAATTTTAATTTTAGAATTAGATTCACTTAATCTAAATACACTTAAAAAATAATTTATTGTGTATTCTTTTTGGAAAAAAAATTAATAATATATATATATAAAATAAAAAAATCAGTACATGTTTGAATTTATAATTTTTTTTGTTTTTAAATTCTATCTAAATTATTAGATATTTTCATGAAAAAGTATAATTTAAATCTAAAATATGAAAAAATTTTAGTATCTTTGATCACCAAAATTGAGAAAATATGAAAAATTAAAAACTGAAAAACAAATTTAAAAAATAAAACCAACAAAGGTAGTTATTATTTAGAATTTTGACATTATACTTTGGTTATTAAAGTATCATGTAAAATATTACTACAAAAAATTAAGGTTTTAGAAACTAAAATTTAAGGACAAAATTATTTTTAAGGGACCAAATTTGTTACGAAAAGTGTCATTATTATATTTTTCGTAACGAAAATTGGATATTAGTGATAAATTATTATCCTTTTGGGACCAAATTTTGTCTAAAAAAATAAACTATTTGAGAATAAATTATTTTGTCCCAAAAAGTCTATTTATTAGTGACATTTTCCAAATTTTGTCCCTAAAAGCCTTGTTTTTGACTTTTCGGGAAGACCTTTTAGCGACTATCCTCATGACAATGGAAATTAGTCCTTAAATGTCTTTTGTAACAAAATTTTCACTTTTAAAGACCAAAACATTTGGTCTTTAAAACTCTTATATGTTATAGTGTATTACAGTTTATAAAATATAATTTAAACAAAAAAAAAAAGTGTATGAAAATAACGCATTCGATTTCATTTGTCTAGATTCGAACGAATGCATACAATTTTAAGATTTAATCAAAATTATTCATAGTAATTTGATCCATGATAGACAATTGTAAATATAAGTATAGAAGTAGATACAGGAAATAAGAAATAGTAATTATTTTTTATTATTCAATTATTATCAATGTAAAAAATAAAGAGGAGATTTTTTCATTTTTTATTATTATTATAAGAGGAGAGACGGTTTGTTTATATTTATATAGGATTCTTGGAAAATAAAGAAACAATTAGTTTATATAGGACTCTTCATGACTTTTAGAAAAATATAATATATTTGAGAGGATAAAATTGAAATTGAAAAAAGTAAAAAACATACTGACTCTTCACACTTTTATAATAGTAGTAGTTAATAGAAATAGTAATAGTAATAGTAATAAATAGTAAATTGTAAATTTATTGAACCTTTTAAAAATTTCTTCACAAATGTTTTAATTTTTTAGTACACCTAGATTAGATGTATCTAACATATATATATATATATATTAAAAATAAAAAATATGAATTCAAAATTCAAAATTCAAAATTCAAAATCTAATTTTAAAAACTGGATAAACAAATAGAGTGAATACAAAGTACTCTAATTTTGAAAAAGGGGCCATATAAGACAGAGTTAAGTTTACATATATATCCCGATCACAAAAAAAAAAAAAAGGTTCACAAAAATAAAATTTTGTGTCTATGCGACATTGTCTAATAGCAGGATTGGTGTGAAAAATATTTTGAAAATAGGTGAAAAAGGTTAAAAGAATTATGATAGTAAAAAATATTTTGAAATATGTAAAAAATGTCTTGTATTTTTTTAAAAAAATTATCTTTTTTCTTGTTTCTCAGGTTATTTATTCATGTCAAACTCATATTTGTTGAAATATTAAGGGTAGTGAGTAACAAGAAGGGTTGGTACAACGAGAGAGTGCTTGATCATATGTAATAAAAAATTAAAATTTTTGTAAGCAATGCTAACATATGCTCTAAAGCCACACATTAATTAACAAGACCTCTAATTTATTATTGCTTTGCTTATAAAATTTTTACTCAAATGTTAACTAGTTCCCTTAAGATATTAGTATTTTAAAATTTTGAAAATAGTATTTTAAAAATAGAGAAAAGGCTAAAAAAAAAAGGTTTTAAAATCAATAAAAAAATGTTTTGAACTTAATGAAAAATTTCTTGTAATTTTTTTTCTACTTGTTCGCAACACCAAATATTAAAATTAATCCTAACGTGATATATGTTTTGATTTTGCGACGAAGAGACCCAAGAATGAGATTTTCAATTACAATATATATATATATATATATTAAATTGACCTAACAAAAAGTGCCCAATGTTGTTTCAGTTACTATACATCTCTAATGTATAGAGAAAAACTATCTCCAAGTTGATCTCATAAAATCATCCATAAGCTTCCTATGTGTAGGCTTGATCTTACAAACAAACTCCATGCCGTTCAATCAATGTTGTTTGGCAAAAAACTTACTACACTTTGTTGAGAGCAATTGTTAAACTCGACACTCACTTTAATTGTCTAAAAAACACTCAAACCAAAAACTTTAACTGGAGTGGACAACAAAAGAATTTTTCGATGCCTAAGTTAGTAATTGTACGGGAAAGAAATAAACCTTATCGTATAATCTTATTGATCAAGTCTGCATTCCTCCGTACGTCGTCGCTTTATCACCTGAAAACACAAACGTGAGCTAGCCAGCGGGTGTGTGCCGGAAACCTCTCCGATACCAAAGTCAGTAAGCTTGACAAATAGACAAAAGCTTTGTGTATTCAGAAAACAAAGTTGTGTTACCTCTCCGTAGGTGATACTTGTGAGCTTTTATAGGTTCCGTGTGGTACAATCCTAATAGGACTCTTACTCCTCTATGTAGAGTCCTCCTAGGATTCATACTCCTGAAAGATAATGCTTATCTTCCAACACCCCCCCTCACTGCTTAAACCAAGTGAGATGGTTTATCATGGCCGAACTACCACGAACGAGATAAACATGGTTCTGCTCGGCCGTAGAATAGGTCGAACTATCGTTAGTTCGGTTATTCCTTCAATACTCTTCCCTCAATTCCTCCTGTATAAGCCATGGCAACTCTAAACCGAGCTAACAACTAGCTTGGTCCAACCGAGCTAGTCACGTTATACCGCGACCGGACTAACTTCTGAACATGACCAACTAGCGACCGAACTAACCAGAAACTTTTTTGGGCCTGAGATAACTTCGAGGCCTTTCGAACTTCGGCCCATACTGGTCTAATGATTAGCTTGGTCCAATTTATATGTACATATAAATTACCCTCTCAATTACCCCTTAATTCCGTCTGCGTAGCATGATAGGGATTACCTATCCGTCAGCCGAACTGGTAATATTTAAAATTATGGTTAAGCTAAATTTTTTTTTAAGCTTTCTCTAGTCGAGCTAAAACTTTTTAGCTTCTCCAGCCGAGCTAAAAAACTCCTTTTAGCCTTTCCGGCCGAGCTAAACTCAAGTCGATCTGTAACTGTCCGGTCAAAACGTCTCTTCATTTACAGAAACTGAAACGCTTCCCTTCCCAGTGACACGTGGCAGGCTCTGATTGGCCCTTCGCAGCTGTCACGCCGCCCTCGTACTTCTCAAGATTTGAACAGTTCTTGCCCTTCCATTTTCGTCCTTTTTACAAAACTAATTCTTTATTTTTTGAATCTCACTCTACACTATTCATCTCCTTCACTTTTCCTCTCTGTGTTTTTGTGTCTCCATCCCCTAAGCTTCCTGTGTTCGCATTCTCCATTGCTGCTATTGCTCCCAACCTCAGTCTCTTCCTCTTCATCTAGTAAGTTACTCAAATCTGTTTCTTCTTTTTTCTCGTTCTTGCTTTTACTTTTATTCAATCCATTGTAGTTTGTTTCGTGTATTTTTGCAAAACACTTTTCTGGAAAAAATTCAACCATAGAACACTTGAATTCATATAATAACACGAGAAACACTAGGTTTGATCCATAATTATGCCCCAACCGAACTAAGATACTGTTTGTGTTATATGTAAATCCATCCAGACCATAACCGAACTAAAACTTGTGAATATGTCTGTAGTTTTAGGTCACCATCTTCTGATTTACCTTAGCCGATATAATCGAACCGAACTAAGTCCGAACTTAGAAAACTGAAAATCTTAGCCTTCGGCCGAGCTAAGTCTTCGGGGCTAAGCCAGCTTTCTTAGTTTGAACCGAACTAAGAAAGCTGCCCTTAGAGGCTCAACCGAGGTAACAAAAACCCGTAGTTCAAACCGAGATGACCAAACCCATTTACAAACCGATCTAGCAAACGCCTTGCTCAATCCGAGCTACCAAGCATTTTGCTGAACCGAGATAAACCCTGTAGCATCCCCCATAGGCCGAAGTAGGACTTCTTTATCTTTGCTTTGATTTTGTAGCACGGTCAACGATTTGTGCTTAACACCTTTGTTTTCCACTTTGCAGACCTAGGTTGCCCAGACACTCCTCTGCGCACTCAACCAAGCTACTGAGCACATTCTTCCGACCGAACTAATTTATTTATAACTTATAGAACAAATGGGGAAGTATAGGTTTTTGGTAGAAACCCCTGGTGGCCTAGCCGAATTCCGTAAGGATTATAATATACCTGACAACATCCACTTTACTCTAGCCGAAAAAGATACCACACCTTGAGAAAACCCCGGTTTTGTACCCTTTACCCTATTGTCCATAATAGAAACCAGACTAAGATTTTCAGTCCAACCCTTAATTTGTGAATTTCTTAAACAAACCAAAATATGCTCAACCCAACTATCCATTAATTCATACCGTATAATAATGGGAATAGTCGAACTAAACCGCCAAGCCAGTTTCAACCTCGGCCTAGCCGAAATATTCCACCAATATTCCTTAGGATCAAAAGAAGATGGGTGGGTCTACTATTTAAGAATCCGCCGTCGCCGAGAGAAGATAATAAAAGGTACACCAGATAAAGACCTAAACGACGACAATTTTTTCTAGGTGTCTGGGAACTTTGAAGACCATCAAGCCTAGATTCCGGGCCGAAATATAAACTGGCAAAAAGGAATCCCCGGTATAACTTATTTCGGCTATATGCATGTTTTTGTTTTACTTCGGTTTCTGGTTTCAGAACCGATCTAACAGTTGTATTCTTTTTGTAGACTCTGCACATCTTGCATCCTTGTACAGTTACCCCAACCTGAACATACTCCGCGCCGCACTACGTGTTGAAGAAAGGAGTTGGGCTAAGTTGTTAAATTTTGAGCCGACCTACAGATACAGCGGTCGCCAAAAAGCCAGAGTGACCAATTTCCTTCTTGAAGACGCACCAGAACCGGACCCAACCTTGCCCCAAATCAACCTCGTCTCTTTGACTGCCGAACAAGAAATGGCAAAAAGAAGCAGTGTAAGGGCACTTCTAACCGAAACTAACAGACCCGAAGTACCGCTCTAGAGTCAAACCCAGGAAACTGTGGTGGCTCTTCCCTCTCAATAGCCCTCGATATCTCGGGGGCACAAGCGTGCCCGGACTAGCCAAGCCGAGCAACGCCTTGTTGAGGAGGACGAGCCCATTCTTCCACCGAGCCCTCAACCCAGCCTTCAACCGGAGCAATCCAACCGTGCTGACACCTCCAAATGGGCTCCAAGTCTTACCTTTCAAAACCGAGATATCTAGGATATGGACTCGGTGGTTGCTGAGAAGGATCACTTGTTGGCTTTCAACCTTGCCAAGAGTGTGTGCCTTCCAAAGGACCTGGAGCACCACCAAAAACAACTAAACACCGAGCTGAAGGCAATCCAGTCTTCAACAAAATCAATGATCTTGGTTAGTGGCTCTCTGTTTTCTTTGTCTAACTTTTCCCAACTGTCAGTCCGGCTAAAGAGAGTTACTATTTTGTAGGCCATTCAGAAGAACAACATTGCACACAGGAAAGTGTTGGAGCTGAGGAGAACAACAAGGGAGGCCATGGCAGAAGCCGAGGCCATGGCAGAAGCCGAGGCCAAGAATGCCGAGCTAAAACAATCCCAAGCCAAGACCGTTGAGCTGGAGGCCGAGGGAACTCGTTTAACCGGACTAGTTGCCTCGGCTAACAGTGACAAACAACGAGCTGTTACCGAAGTGAAAGACAAATACTTGTGGGAGATGGCGCAGCTTGAATGCGCTAAGGACGCCGAAATATCAGTTTTGAAGAAGAAGGCTGAGGACGCCGAGCGCAAAGGTTTTAAGGATGGCGAGGCTACATACATCTCCTAGTGTGAAGCTGCGAAGGACTTGTTCTTCAAATGCGGCTGGAGGGGTGCTGTGGAGCAGCTTGGTTGTGGGCCTGACACCGAGGTCTACAATGCTCCACAGTATTTCATTCCTCACTTGGCAGTATGCCGAGCTCCAGAAACAATTTCTCGAAGCGTCTGACGATGAAGAAGAAGATGAGCAACCGAGACTTCGCCAATGATCAACTTCGGTTGGAGCCAATGGTCGAAAACTTGACGACCGAAAATGTGCTTCCAACCGAAACCAAAGCTTAACCGAGATCGCCAGACTTCAAACCGAGTGTTGAAATTGCAGCCGATCTTGATGATTTTTTTAACTAATTCTATATTTTTTTTTCTTGTTTTTGAACTTGTAACCGGGTTGCGGCCCTTCCTTTGTACTTCTGTTTTATTTCAATGAAATTTTTTTTTTTTGTGCTCAACTCTTATTTCGGTTTGCTGCCCTGTTTGTACTTGCTTTCTTTGAATGATTGCTTCCCTTGCTGCATGTGTTATTTTGGTATTTTAGTTGGTCAATCTAAGCTTATCCAGCCAACCACTCTTTAGCCAATATACCTTACTTCGGCTGAAGAGTACAAAGAGTTGGTTTAATCCAACCAACCATTCTTCAGCCATGAACTTACTTCGGCTGAAGGGTAGTAAAAGTTGGTTTAATCCAGCCGACCACTCTTCAGCCATAAACTTACTTCGGCTGAAGGAGTTGGTTTAATCCAGCCAACCACTCTTCAGCCATAAACTTACTTCGGCTAAAGAGTAACAATAGTTGGTTTAATTTAGCTAACCACTCTTCAGCCATAAACTTACTTCGGCTGAAGAGTAACAAGAGTTGGTTTAATCCAGCCAGCCACTCTTCAGCCATAAATTACTTCGGCTGAAGAGTACAAAGAGTTGGTTTAATCCAGCCAACCACTCTTCAGCCATAAACTTACTTCGACTGAAGAGTACAAAGAGTTGGTTTAATCCAGCCAACCACTCTTTATCCATAAACTTACTTCGGTTGAAGAGTAACAAAAGTTGGTTTTTGCAGCCAAACTTATAATACAGTGTTTGGTTATGCCGACCAAACGTCCTGCAGCCTGGATCCTTATCTTGGGCTTAGGAGGGGTGTTGGTTTAATCCAGCCAACCTCTAAGTTGGTTTTTTCCTGCCAACTAAGAATAAAATGTTTGGTTATTCTGACCAAACGTCCTGCAGCCTGGATCCTTATCATGGGCTTAGGAAGGGTTTATAGTTGGTTATTCCGGCCAATTATGTTTACAATGTTCCTAACGTACTAAAATTACCTTCTACTGAAAACAATTATGCTGGAAAGAATCGATTTGTTTTATTCAGAAAGTAAAAAAAAAAATTACACATGCTTAAAAGAAAAAAGCTAAAAATAAAATAACTTGAGATTGGTAGTGTTCCATGGTCTGGGAATTGCTTTGCTGTCCTTATCTTCTAAGTGGTATGCCCCTTTGCCTGCTAATCCGACCACTTTGTAAGGTCCTTCCCAGTTAGGCCCTAGCTTGCCATCTCCTGGTACCAAGGTATTTCCCATTACTTTGCGTAATACCCAATCTCCGATCTTGAATTGCCTTGGATGCACTGTTTTGTTGTACTTTCTGGACAATTCTTGTTGGTAGGAGGCGATGTGAACCAATGCTCTGTCTCTTCTTTCTTCCGCAAGGTCAAGCTCCAATGCTATGGCTTCGCCATTTAAGTCTGGGTCAAAGTTTTCGCTTCGAATTGTGGAGAGACCAACTTCTAATGGGATGACTGCTTCCATGCCATAAGCTAAAGAGAATGGTGTTTCTCTTGTTGATCGGCGAGGTGTGGTGCGGTAAGCCCATAAAACATGAGGGAGTTCTTCTGCTCACTTGCCCTTCGCTCTCTCTAACCTTTTCTTCAATCCATCCAAGACTACCTTGTTTGATGCCTCTGCCTGAACATTTGCTTGGGGATATGCCGGTGTAGAATTGTAGAACTCTATCTTGTACTCTTCACAAAAGCCCCTGAAAATTCTGCCGTCGAACTGAGTGCCGTTGTCTGATATCAATGCCTTTGGTATGCCGAATCGAGTGATGATATTATGCCAAACAAACTTCTTCACATCTTTTTTTTTGATTGACGCCAAGGCTTCTGCTTCCACCCATTTTGTGAAGTAATCGGTTGCTGCAAGGAAGAACTTCCTGTTGCCGGGAGCTGTTGGAAGTGGCCCTACTATGTCCAATCCCCACATTGCGAAGGGCCATGGGCTTGTTAGAGGTAGAAGTTCTCTGGCAGGCTGGTGTATTTGATGTGCAAACTTCTAGCATTTTTCGCATTTTTTGACATATTTCTCTGAGTCTGCTTGCATGTATGGCCACCAATATCCTTGCGAAATTGCTCGGTATGCCAATGATCTTCCTCCTTGATGGCTGCCACATACACCCTCATGTATTTCGAATAGGAACGCTTCCACTTTGCTGGGGTGGACACACTTTAGGTAAGGTCCTGAGAACGAGTTTTTGTACAATGCCAATGATGGAGAGAACCAGAATCGCTGCGACTTTGCTCTTATTCTGTTAGCTTCTTTCTTCTCTTCCGGTAAGGTGCCGTCTTTCAAGAACAGTATGATGGGATCCATCCAAGAAGGGCCTAACTCTACACAACATACCCCTTTTACTTCAGGGTCTTCAATGCTTGGTCTAGGTAGGTAGTCGATCAGCAATGGATGAGGGATGGAGGTGTTTGCCATTGAGGCTAGGCCTGCTAGTTCATTTGCTTTGTTGTTTTCCTCCCTGCCGATTTGTTCTATCCTGATCACTTCAAATTTTTTGATCTCTGTTCTGACCAACTCTTAGTATTTGGCCATCCTGTCATCTTTTGCTTCGTAGTCACCAGATATTTGGTTTACCACCAGTTGTGAGTCGCTGTAAATCATTAGTTCGGTGGCCTTCATGTAGAATGCTGACTTAAGACCTGCAAGAAGCGCTTCATACTCCGCTTCGTTGTTTGATGTTGGGAAGCCAAGGTTGACTGCCTACTCCACTACTAGGCCATCTGGAGAGATGAGGACTATACCAAGTCCTGCTCCATGCCGGTTAGATGCTCCATCCACGAAGAGCTTCCACATCTCTCCAACGAACAACTTCCAGCAAGTGGAGGGATCAGATGATGCCTTGGGATTTGCCTGGTTGCTGGTGTTTTCTACCAGGTCCATGCTGGCTGCCAGTCCCTTACAATCTGTTTATACCAAGTCTTTAGTTGTTGGTGAGTCTTGACTTGGTGTAGCATGGTTTGCCTCTTTGTTGTTTTCTTTACTCTGGTCTGCCTTGGAGTCTGATTGAGTATCCTGTACCAGGGGTTGCGCTATTCCGACGTCAACTTCCATTCCTAGTTTGGTTACGTCAGTCAGGTCGACTGGGCAGATATGATGACTTCTAGGAGTGAATTCTGCGACGAAGTCTGCCAAAGATTGGGCCTTTACTACGGTTCTGGGTTAGAACTTGATGTCGAATTGTCCCAACTCTACTGTCCACTTCAAGATTTGCCCAGAAAAGTTCGCCCTCTCAAACAAAGCTTTTAGTGGGAAAGCTGTGAGGACGACAATGGTGTGAGCGTGAAAGTAGTGCGCCAATTTCCTGGAGGCCATCATTAAGGCCAATGCCAGTTTTTCCAGTGGCAAGTACCTTGTTTCGGCTCCCAGCAATGTCTTGCTGACATAAAAGATGGGCAGGTGTTGGACTCCTTCCGCTCGGACCAACATTGCGCTAATTGCGTGCTGAGAGACCGCCAGGTACAAAAAAAGTTCTTCTCCAGGTATTGGGGTAACCAGCAGTGGTGGTGAAGACATATATTCCTTTAGGCTATCCAGAGCTTGGTCGCATTCTTCGTCCCACTCAAACTTGGCTTTTAAAGCTTGAAAGAATGGTCGTAGTCTGTCTGACGACCGACTTATGAACCGATTGAGCGCAGCTGCCATGCCGGTGAGATGCTGTACTTCCTTTACTGAATTTGGTCTCTCCAGATCCTGAATTGCCTTGATTTGAGAGGGGTCTGCTTCTATACCTCGGTTGGTCACCAAGAAACCTAGGAATTTGCCAGATCCTACTCCGAACGCACACTTGAACGCATTGAGGCGTAACTTGTGCTTCTTTAGGATTTCAAACATCTCACCTAGGTCCTTGAGATAGTCATTCTCATCCTTGCTCTTGACCACCATGTCGTCGATGTAAGCCTTCATTGTTCTGCCTAATAATGGCTCAAACATCTTGGTGACCATTCTCTGGAATGTCGCCCATGCGTTCTTTAGGCCAAAGGACATTACCTTGTAACAGTACAATCCTCTTGGAGTTGTGAAAGATGTGACCTCCTGGTCTGGTTTATGCATGGCGATTTGGTGGTAGCCTCTGTATGCATCCAGAAAGCTAAGTCAGTTGTGCCCCGCCGTCAGGTCTACCAGTTAATCTATCTGTGGTAGAGGAAAGCTGTCTTTTGGGCACGCCTTGTTGACTGTTTTGTAGTCGACGCAGACACGCCACTTGCCATTCTTTTTAGGCACTATGACTGTGTTGGAGATCCATCTTGGATAGTGCACCTCTCTTATCGCCTCCAAAGAAGTTTCCTACTTCTTCCGCCACTATCTCGTGGTGGAGTGCCGATCATCTTGGTGCCTTTGAATGATTGGTCGGGCGGATGGGTGGATGTTGAGTTGGTGACAGATGAAGTTGGGATCAATGCCTGGCATGTCGTATGGTGTCCAGGCGAACACTTCGATGTTAGAGGTCAAAAATTCCAAGACCTCTAATCTCTCGGTGCTGGATAACGACGAACCGAGCAGAAAGAACTTATCCGGGTTCTTTTTATCTATTCTTACCTCTACCAAGTCTTCCACTGCTTTCTGGTTAGCAGCTTTGCCAACATCTGCGAACAGTTCATTACTCTCAGGTTCTTCCACCGAATGAACGTATCCTTTGGCAGCGCGGCTGCCATTCACCGTAACAAAGCACTGCTTCGGCATGATCTGATCTCCATAGACTTCTTCTATTACTCCGGTGTCATTGGGGAACCGCATTACTTGGTGGTAGGATGACGCCACCGATCGCATGGCATGCAGCCATGTTCTGCCCAAGATGATGTTATAAGCAGAGGGGACCTTTAACACCCAGAACTCCACTTGTTTTGTCACACTTCCTGCTCTGACTGGGAGGATTATTTTGCCGACGGGCCATTTTGGCATGGAGTTGAATCCGATCAGGGGAGATACGGCAGGTGCCAAGTCTTTATCTTGTAGCTTCAGTTGTTTAAATGTTTCGTAGTACATGATTTCACATGAACTACCCTGGTCAATCAAAATCCGCTTGACGTCAAAATCCTTGACTCGGAGAGTGACGACCAGGGCATCGTTGTGAGGGCAGTATATTCGTGCCAAGTCTTTATCCGAAAAAGACATGACATTTGTGGCCTCTATCTTCCCCTTCTTGATGGCAGGTTGGGCACTTAGCACTTCTCTTAAGTGTTCAGCCTTTTTGATTAATCCCCTGAGCTTGCATACAAGCTCAGGTTCAAAGACTCCATGGATCAGATCATGTCGATTGGGGCGTCGATTGGCATTTCGTTGGGTTTATTATGGTCTTGGGGGGCTGGTTGCGCCCCTCCTTCAATGTATTTATCCAGGTGGCCTGCCGCCACCAATTCCTCCAGGTGCTGTCTCAATGGCGTGCAATTCTCAGTGCGGTGCCCCTTTTCTTTATGGAAGGTGCACCGTGACCTGTCGTCGTAGTCCTTTTGAGCCTCGCCTAGCTTGGCTGGCCACTTGACGAAAGGCTCGTCTCGAATTTCGCTGAGTATTCGATAGATCGGTTTCTTGAAGACCGTGGTTATGGCAGTGCGGACTCTCAACCATCTTTTGTCTTGATCTTCTCCGTTGTCTCTTTTGCCATGTCTGTTTCTGTTCGGACGGTCTACCGTGTTGACCTTTGCTGAGGCCTTCTTTTCTGGTGCTGTGGTCGTGCCAGATTGTGCTTTGGCACGTGCGCCATCCTCTTCTACCCTGATGTGCTGATGCACTCTTTCCATCAGGGCTTCCATGGTGAGGGGCGGTGTCATGGTGATTGAGTCCCTTAGTCTGTTCCCGACTGGAAGGCCTCTCTTGTATTGTGCAATGGCGAGATTGGTGGGACAATCTCCAATCTGGTTGAAGGTCTCCCAGTAGCGACTGTTATAGGATCTTAGGGTCTCCTTGTCGCCCATGTCGATGGAGAGTAATTGGTTGACCTCCACTGGAGTTTTGGTGTTTGTTCGAAACCTCGTTACAAACGCCTCTGCTAACTGTGCCCAGGAGGCTATGCTGCCTTCTGGAAGTTTCTCAAACCAAGTCAAGCCTAGATCACCCAGGCTTGAGGGGAACAGGATGCACATCAAGGCCTCATTGCGCCGATATACCGCCATAACCTGACGGAAGTGGCTTAAGTGCGAGTAAGGGTCCGTCTTTCCCTCGTACGTGGTGAACTTGGGTTGTAGGAAGCCTGAAGGTAGGGGCGCGTTCTCGATTGCTGAGACGAATGGTGAGGTCTGCAGCCTTGCTAACGCCTTGTCCGTTGGTTCGTAGGCGGGACGCAGTATTGGCATTCCAACCTCGACGCTTCCATGCGTCCAAGGAGCCAACCGCTGTAAGGCAGAAACTCTATGTAGATCACGTGCCCTGGTGTCCTCCTTCCATCGTGCCTTCTCTTCTAGCACGGATCGTAGATCGGACGATCTGGGCAACTCTGTCTGCCTAGACCTTGTCTGGTGCGTATGCGAGGGCCAATATGTGCTTCCCTCAGTGTACGACCTTTCAGATCTCGTCCTCTCAGACCTAAAGTGACGAGTTCCGGAAGATCTGGATTGCATATCGCCTGTCCTGAGGCTCTTGTTCTCTGCTTGAGAGGGTGTAGTATTCCTACTACGACTTTCCGAGTGCGCGAGAGGGCGTCTTGTGTGTGCGTCCCTCTCCTGTCGTCACTCATTTTCCTTTCACCTGGCGCTTTAGAGATTCCATGTCCGCCGCCATCCGACGTATCAATTCGTCTTGTTCCCTGACGCGATCCTCCAAAGTTTGAGGATCAATCCTTCGCCTTTGTCTATTTGGACTTCGTGAACGAGAATGATGGGGGCTGTCAGTCCGCCTTCTCCCTTTTGTATCCCTCATGGAATTCTGTCTTTGTGATTCCAAGTTCGCCATAGGAGGGACAAGAGGTAGACCTTCGCGCCTTGCGCCTCCTTCTGGTGTTAGTCCGTCAATGGCGGAATGTGGTAATTCTTCGTTTTGCACCGTTGATTTTGGAGAGGAAAAGCTTGATCAAGAGGTTTTGTTCTTGTCTGTATTCTCACAGACAGCGCCAATTGTACGGGAAAGAAATAAACCTTCTCGTATAATCCTGTTGATCAAGTCTGCACTCCTCCGTACGTCATCGCTTAATCACCTGAAAACACAAACGTAAGCTAGCTGGCGGGTGTGTGCCAGAAACCTCTCCGATGCCAAAGTCAGTAAGCTTGACAAATAGACAAAAAGCTCTGTATATTCAGAAAATAAAGTTGTGTTACCTCTCCGTAGGTGATGCTTGTGAGCTTTTATAGGTTCCGTGTGGTACAATCCTAATAGGACTCTTACTTCTCTATGTAGAGTCCTCCTAGGATTCATACTCCTGAAAGATAATGCTTATCTTCCAACACCCCCCTCACTGCTTAAACCAAGTGAGATGGTTTATCATGGCCGAACTACTACGACCGAGATAAACATGGTTCTGCTCGGCCGTAGAATAGGTCGAACTATCGTTAGTTCGGTTATTCCTTCAATACTCTTCCCTCAATTCCTCCTGTATAAGCCATGGCAACTCCAAACCGAGCTAACAACTAGCTTGGTCCAACCGAGCTAGTCATGTTATACCGCGACCGGACTAACTTCTAAACGTGACCAACTGGTGACCGAACTAACCAGAAACTCTTTTGGGCCTGAGATAACTTCGAGGCCTTTCTTCATTGCCTTTCGGACTTCGGCCCATACTGGTCTAATGATTAGCTCGGCCCAATTTATATGTACATATAAATTATCCTCTCAGTAATGATACTTCAGAGCACCGAAAAGAAATTACTTAAATATTTGTGATTGTGTACTTGACTTAGTGTGCCTAGCTGCTTCTTATAGTGTTACTATTAACCGTTATAGGCCGTCGACAAATTTTTGCCACTTCCTCTATGTGGGATCGTGTCTCATGTTCACGATGTTCTAGGAATAAGTAAGTCCGCTGGTGAAAAAGTGGACTTTTCGTTGACCTAGCACATCCTCTACTTAGGTTAACCTGTTTGACCTGTTGTACAACTCAATACTCGGGCTAACTAAGTTGTCCAACTTGACATTCAAACTGTCTTGCTCGACCAACTGATTTTGCTTGGTCACTATAGCTCGGTGACCTTGCCACTTCTCATGCTTAGTCACATACCTCCCACAAATATAAGTCATGAATTTTTATTTAGGCTAAGTTTGGCATCTTTCAAAAAATTCAAAAAGTCACTATCTTATTTAAGTCACATCATCTTATTTAAGTCATATCACCTCTCTAACACATCACTTCAAACCCAACCCAAATCCAATCCATACTTCATAAAAAGTCAAAAAGTGCACTTATTTAGTCTTTCCAAACTTGGCCTTAGTGTAACCCTCCAGAATTTGAAAGTTTCCCTCTAAATATTTTAATTTTTTGGCGACTAAATTTTTTTTTGTCGCTGAAAATATGTTTTTGGTAACCAAATTTTTGGTCGCCAAAGATAAAAAATAATTTTTTATTTTCCATTCGGCGACTAAATGATTTTAGTAGCCAAAACTCACTATATGGCGACTAAAATATTTTTTTGTCGCTGAAAATATGTTTTTGGCGACCAAAATTTTGGTCGCCAAAGATTACAAATAATTTTTTATTTTAGTATTTTTAGATACTAAATTTTTTTAGTCGTCAATAATTAATATACCACTATGGAAAAAAAATTAGTAACTAAATATATACTTTTGCCGACTAAAAAAATTTTTGGTTGCCCAATCCATGACTTTTGATGACTAAAGTTTTTTTAGTCACCAATTTTGGTCGCCAAAGGTGCAAGTTGTTGTAGTGTCATTAAAAACAAAATTTCTTGTGATATTTTTCTGATAAAACAATCTTAATTAAGAGAAAGTGTACCATGACAATCTTCCTTAGTCCACAAGTTTACAGTGTCTAACAAGATTATATATTTTTTTATTTTAATAAAAAAATATGTAATTATTTTAAACTTCTTAACATAAATCCTAATAACACAAGTTATGATTTTTTTTTTTTTTCATTCTTTAACAAACAAACAATCAATAATTCTATCAAAACATAATTAACTAGATATAAAAATATAAGTAAAGAACATTTTCACTAACCGGTTTCACCATTTGATATGTATAATTATCATTATTTTTTTACGATTTATTTTGTGATTGATTTTTTATCTGTATAATTTTGAACAAATAATAAAATTTACATACGGTATCAGATAGAAATTAAATTGGAATGACAAGTCATTTAAGCTTTGCATTCAACACTGTGCATGATGATGATTCATGATGAATCTGATGATCCCTCTGTATCACAATTTCCCTTTAATTAATGCCTGCCGGAGAAGGGTATGAGTTGAGTCTACAAATTTTCCCGAGAAAATTAATCCCAATATCATCCAAGGTTTTGGAATTTGGTGAGAAAGTGACGGATGATGAATAGGTACTTTCTCTTTCTACTCCAATTTAACTTATTGTGAGATCTGTGATCAAGTTAAAAAAAATGCTCTTCTAGCCATTACAGTCAGTTTGGATGAGATGATTTTCAAAAAAATTTAGTGTTTGATTCTCCCAATAAAATAAATCTCAAAATTCTTATTTTGTTAACGTAAATTTAATTTTTTATATTTTTTTAATATAAATTATCTATCTATTTTTGTTAAAAATATAATATTTTAATTATTAAACTCAACGAAAGATGATAGTTTAATAACTAAAATATTATTTTTACGTTAGTTTTACTTAACAAAAATAAGTTAATTGTTTAAATTGAAAACAAATTAAAAAAATTAAAGTTTAAATTGACAAAATTAAAATTTCAAAATTTAGTAATTTTGTCGAAAGATGAGGCTACTTGAGACCGAGTTCAAATAAATTTTAAACAAGCCAAACTCGAGTTATTCATAGATAGCTCGATTCCGTTGTAATCCTAGACTCTCTTTTCTAATCTATTTTTCTTTCAAACTAGAGTTTCAGTGGATTTTATTTTTGTTCACTCTGGATTATGTCAAATGCTCCACAAATAGACAAAATTTTAAAAATTTCTTACTTATAGATGTGATTTTCAATATTTAAAACAAGTTCCACTATTTAAGAAAGCTTCACTATTTAAGAAGGTAAAGTATGGGAAAATCTTTGGGTTCTTGCATAGTTTGTTTTATTTATGGGCTTTAGAAGTCTGCCAAACCCACAAAATCCTTTCCAATGAAAAAGTTTTCTAGGTTTGGGCTTAAGCCTGTCCTTGAGTTAGCCCATACTACCTTTCAAGGGCTGGTTGAATTGGCTCTCTATTGAAGATTTTTTTTGACCGATAAAGAAAAAAAAAGTTTTTCCACTTGTGGCGTTATCATCTACTATCTTGTGAATAATGTCACACTTATCACATTTTTATATTAATATAGTTTTATTTGTCAATACTATATTGATGTAATGAGTCTTACATTACAACATATAAACAATTTTAGGAACTAAACTTTTTTGTCCCTAAAAGTAAAAAAATTGTTGATAAAAATATTTAGGGACTAATTCTTGCCGTCGTGAAAATAGTCGCTAAAAAATTGTCTTGAAAAGTAAAAAAATAGGATTTTAAGCAAATTTTTTTTTGAAAAAATCGCTAATAAAAACACTTTTAGGGGCAAGATAATTTGGTTCCAAAAGGGTTTTATTTTTTGAAATAAAAAAATTTGGTCCCCCCCAAAAAAGTATTCATTATCAATGTCCAAATTTCGTCGTTAAAAATATAATAATGACATTTTTTACGATAAAAATATTTCGTCTATAAAAAGTGATTTTATTCCTAAATTTGTCTAAAAAAAGTGCTTTTATTGGTATTTTTCCCAACTTAATTTTTTGTAGTGCCACCACTAGTGTATATTTCTCATGTAGACTGCAATGTTGACAATTAAATTAGGGCAGTTTTTTGATAAGTCCCGTTTATACATGTTTAGTTCCATAAAACCCAAACTAATTCTGAATATTCCATTAGGTCCATTAGTTGTAAAAGGACGAAACGACCTCTCCGCTCTCCCGCTGTAACCGCTTCTTCAAAACTCATTCCTATTCGAACTACTCAATCCACAAAATATCCAAAACGAAAACTCAATCCACGCCGCCTCGAAAACCCTAGATTCACATCGCCGCACCAACGCCGTTGCCGCCCATCGTCACCATCGACCCCGATTCCTCTTAATCTCACCACCGCGAAGGTTAACATCGAAAGAAGCGTGCTTTGCCGCCGGAATTCTGCCGCCCCATCGAGTCTGCTTTCATCCACCGATCGTGATCCATACTCCCCAACAATGACGCAATGTAAGTAAGTACTAACATTCCACCTTCGCTTCAATCATAATCTCATCACCGATGTATCCATCCACCTATAAGGTTTTCTCGATTTCAATTTATAAACATAGATGTTTTTGGAATTGATTTTGTAAACCTAGATGATGTCAACATTCACATAAGCCTTGATTATCGACTAAACTTATAACAGATACACCGCTTGTGAATATTCACAACAAGCAGTATATTGATGTGAACATTCACATCACCGTATAACGACGTGAATGTTCATATTACGGTCAATGTTGATATTGTTCATTGTTGATGTCCACAAAATCCCCAAACTTCACCAACAATGTGATGGATGTTATTCACTCACATTATGACATCAATGTTGCACTTGTTTGTGTCATTCACATTGGGTTGTAACTTTTGTCATGTTGTGAAATAATTTTGCAACACGGATGTGAACATTCACAAATGTCAATATTTACATTGCCTTGTAATCGTTGTCGCTGGATTTATTTTGCAAACATTTGTGAATGTTCACGTTCGCATTAGTGTTGATTACTGATGTGAACATTCGCATTAATGTCAAGACCCCCAAACTTCACTCAAAAAACACAGCATCAGACACTGATGTGAACATTCACATCAGCTTGCAATGATGTGAATGTTCACATTACATTCACATTAGTGTTGATTACTGGGTAAACTTGCAGCAAAGAGACATGTGAATGTCCAGATTAATGTCAGAACAACAATGATGTGAATGTTCACATTACATTCACATTAGTGTTGATTACTGGGAACACTTGCAGCAGTAGCCATGTGAATGTCCAGATTAATGTCATAACCCCCAAACTTCACTCAAAAAACACAGCATCACACTCTGATGTGAACATTCACATCAGCCTATAACGATGTGAATATTCATAATTACATTCACATTAGTGTCGACATCGGGAACACTTGCAGCAGTAGACATGTGAATGTTCACATTAATGTCAAGACCCCCAAACTTCACTCAAAAAACACAGCATCAGACACTGATGTGAACATTCACATCAGCCAACAAATGATGTGAATGTTCACATTACAATCGCATTAGTGTTGATTACTGGGAACACTTGCAGCAGTAGCCATGTGAATGTCCAGATTAATGTCAGAACCCCCAAACTTCACTCAAAAAACACAACATTACATCGATGTGGACATTCACATCAGCCTACAATGATGTGAATGTTCACATTACAATCGCATTCGTGTTGATTACTGGGTACACTTGCAGCAGTAGACATGTGAATGTTCACATTAATGTCAGAACCCCCAAACTTCACTCAAAAAACACAGCATCAGACAATGATGTGAACATTCACATCAGCCTACAATGATGTCAATGTTCACATTACTGTCAACGCTGGTTGTTGAATGTTGTTTATTGCTTCTGGTTCCATATTCTGTGTTTCAGGCAATTTAATGTGCTTATTTGAACACACAGGTCTTTCCCACAAAGTTGATGGCAAGCGAAAGCGAGGGGAATCCCGGGCAAAAACCAAGACTGATCAACTAGCTGTTCCTGAAGATGTCAACATGAAAAAAGTTAACTACCGGTCAAACTTAACAGGATTGGTAAAACTCTTAAAGGATACAAAATTCACACGCCAACTCAAGCGCCTCAGAAAACACCATTCTCGCCACTATTTGACTCCTTGATCGGTAATCTAAATCGACCTCAACCATCGTGATGAAATATGATGATGTCATTGTACGATAGTACGTATATTCAATCAATCTAGTGGGAGGTTTTACATTGGGGATAAGAACATCCAGATTTTCGTGTTTACGTGTCATTGATTTTTGGGGTGGATCATGCACCAAGTCGATGGACCTCTTACGGTGTAAAACCAACAACCGACATCATACACCAAATGTGCAAGGATGTTAGTCGGTTAATTGCTGCCAAAATACGAGAAATTCTGAGTGAAGCATTGAAGGGCACAAAAAAACATGACAATGAGGAGGTCGCAAGATTAGTTTGCATGTACGCATGCGCCAAGCTATTCTTCTACATCCGAGAAACAATTGATGGGCTTACTCATACATGGACCCATTAGAGAAGATGATTGAGTATGATTGGGCTGAGAGCATCCGGGCAATCTTGATGGCTTCATTGGGCCAAAACTGTGGAAAACCAGGCCGAGTCACCGGATGTGTGATGTTGTTAATGGTAAGTCTCATAAAACTTGTTCTACGTTTAATATTACCATTTACGGGCTCTGGACATTCTTATGTGGATGTTAACATTTCTCAACACTGGTGTGGAATGTGACAACACCGATGGAAACATTCACATTAATGTTTCAGACATATAGAAACACACATTAGCAGATGCTGGTGTAAATATTCACATTAACAGATGTGAACATTTCACAGCAGTAGTACCACTCAAAATTAACAGATGTGAACATTCACATCAGTAGTAACACTTACCTTCATGGAATGTGAACATTCACATCAGTAAAATGGCTACCCATAATGAGATGTGAACATTCACATCGACAGATGTGAACATCAGCCTTAATTGATGTAAAAACTCACAATACTGCCCCAATGGTGTAAACATTCACATGTGAATGTTAATTGATGTGAACATTCACATTACTCAAATCTGTTATTTGTTTCAAGATCGGCCGTGAGCATACAACAATCTTACAACCTCAGAACCCCAATGCCATTCCACGATGCGTAAATGGGACCTCACAAATTTTACATAGCAACATGAAGTCCATATCTTTGGCAAAGCTGGGTTTAAATGAGGTATATGGCGGCGAGCTAATGGCATCACCAATTGAATCGAAGATGTACCGTCGTACAAAATTGAATGTGGAGCCGAAACCTGAGACTTTGTCAAGTGCAGTAGCAAAGAAAAATGAAAGCAATGAGGATCCAAGCGAAGACAGTCAAAGCAGTGCTGACAGGGATGCATTTTCTGTCGATGCAACAGACCTGAATGATGTTGGACATTATACCACCCCCAGCTCTAGCATCCCTAATGCTGAGAAAGGAATCATCATAGCACAACCAACTGAACCCGACATTGTAGAAGTACTCAATGTAAAACCGAAAAGCTTGGGGTCTTGTACGCAATGGAAGCGTAAATACAAACAATTGGAAGAATCTTGGGAATTGAGGGCAAGGGTGATTGCCGCCTTGAAGCCAAACTATTTGACCAATCAAGCCCATCCAATGTGGACATGGACGTGAAGACTTGCATGGAGTTGAAAGATGCGTAATTCAATCGACAAAGTTGGTAATCAACTTGAATGCGAAAAACAATACTTCAAGACCTTTTCGACGATCAAATTGGCCCACATCGCACTCAAGTTGAAGCACAAAGCCTCGACAACAACAAGCATCCCACCACAAAGATTGGAACACATTGTCACTTCATCGAGGTAAAGCGATAAAGGAAAAGGTAAGGAAAGAACACAGTTGGACGAGTTTGAATACCCCAACCCGCCCGGGTCAAGAAAGGGAAAGAGGGAGCCGAAGAGCAATCACATGCCGTCGAAATTGCACAGGATTTGGACAAACAAGCACCAAAAAGGCAGCCAACAAAGTCGAAAAAGTTAACCTTGAACAACAAACTGAAGGTCTGGGCTAACATGAACAAACTCAACAAGCAAAAAGTACAAACTTTGCACAAGAATGGCGGTGACGAGTAAGTGTTCTTACATGTTTCGCCCTGTTTTTTTTTTTCTTTGGACCACGTTCTCTTCACATACATATTTAAGAAAATAGATCATCTCATAACTGTGCAATGTTAACATTAACGCTTTCAGAATCACAATGCACAAAGTTGCTAGTGTGGCGAGGGACTCAAAGACTAAAGATGTGTATTTTGATGACATCATACACATCATCAAGGAAGATTCAATAACGAATAACGATGGGAATCAGATATGTGTACAAAACACACACACACACACACACACACACAAGAAAGACACTGCAAAAATAACGCATCGCCACCCTCCGTTATGCAGTGATAGATGCTTATGGTGAAATTCTACTTGAACTACAAGGCCTAGTCAACCCAAGTTTGGAGGATTCATCATTCATCTTTACAAGCACATGTTTGGTAACCACTACACTTTAATGTTGATTATGTTTCAATACATGTGAATGCTCATCAAGAATATCACTCACCATTAGCATATGGAAACATTCACATCAAGAATAGATCGACATTAACAGATGTAAACATTCACATCACTAGTATCGCCGCCATTATGAAATGTGAACATTCACATCGCTTGTGTCACTCACCATTATGCAATGTGCACATCATCAGTAATATCATCGACAATTAGGCAATGTGAACATTCACATCAAGAGTATCACACCCATTATGAAATGTGAACATTCACATCAAGAGTATCATTTTTCCACTACCGATGTGAACATTCACATCAAGAGTATCACACCCCATTATGAAATGTGAACATTCACATCAAGAGTATCACTTTTTCCATTACCGATGTGAACATTCACATCAAGAGTATCACACCCCATTATGAAATGTGAACATTCACATCAAGAGTATCACTTTCCATTATCGATGTGAACATTCACATCAAGATCATCAAAAACCGATATGCATCATTGTATGCGCTTTGTGCGTAAAATCGTGCAAAAGTACCCCGCACAAGAGGAATAAACCGATTGATGTACACATCAAGGAGTATCAAGGCCGAGATTCCTAATATTCTAATACACAACGATTTCCATCGACAATTGTTGTGTACGACGAAAAGAGAATGAATGGAGGCATTATAACTCATCGCGCCAAGAGAAGGCATACATGACCCACATATTGACAAAGCACAAATCGTAATCGCCGTCACGAAATAATACTTGTCGTGACGGTAATATTTGAAATTGGATGTATGCCTATGTTGGTTGGTGCCTAATATGAAATTTAATTGTTGGCGAGGGACTACATCACGCCTTTGGTGCACAACATTGGACCATCATCACCATTATGGACCAACTTATCAAGCCAAAATACTTCAAATCAATCATATCAAGGAAATCATTCCTCAAAGAAGCACCAAATTCAGAAGCCTAAAATCGATTTCTACACATGTTCCACAACCATTACCCACCTCAATTTCAAAATCTAACAACAAGTTTGCATTTTCAGGTGGATTATGCTCATAGCTTTGTTACATCATGAGGGCGCATGTATACCGTGAAGACATTGTTGCCAAATTAGCACGCCATTTAAATGGTGCCAAATAAGAGACTCGTTAGTACACCTTTTCCGAACCACGTAAAGACGGTGCAATGTGAAAACCTATAGGTGGGGGTTGTCCACCTATCACCGATACCCCAATCATATCTACATTTAAGACAATTTAGTGTCAATAGGTTGTTCATATTGGACCGCACTAGCGTAATTGTAAATCAAGTCCGTATCACCGCTTGTACGCACATTTTCCATTCAATATATGTATATGCATTTTCGTGCCTATTTTATGCTGGTCATACACATTGAGATAGTATTTTTTTTTTATCCTAATGCACATGACATGATGTGAATGTTCACATCACGTAATCATTGTGTACTTTCTTCTATTTTAAACCATATTGAGAAATGTGAATATTGGTTAAAGTGTTCAAGTAACACAATATGGCGTGTGCATAGGATATTTCTTAACACAATTCAATAGTCACATCTAATAATTTGATGATGTGAATATTCACATCCGCTCAAGTCGACATTTTTCATCCAATATACTTACATGATGTGAACATTCACATTGAGATAGTATTTTTTTCTCCCGAATGCACATGACATGATGTGAATGTTCACATCACGTAATCATCGCACTTTCTTCTATTTTAAACCATACCGAGGAATGTGAATATTGCTTAAATTGTACAAGTAACACAATATGGCAAAAAGCATTTATATTTCTTAACAAAATTCAATATTCACATCTAATAATTTGATGATGTGAATATTCACATCATAACTTCCGATTATGCGAATGGCAACAACGATGTCATGAATATTCACATCTTATTTCAAAATGAATATAAGAATCCAATGTAAAATACAATGTTCAAATGGAAAAAGGTACATCCTATATCGTCGTGCATGACTTCCGATTATGGCTACCCAACTTATCACATCTCCGACCTTATTTGCTTCGCTTTCACCCCTTGATGGGATCCTATTCTTCTTCGCCTTCCGTGGTCTTTTCACATTGCGGGTATATAGTGAAGTCCGTGGGATCAAAAGGCGGCTTCTCCAATCGATGGTATAGGGAATATGGCTCTTAATAGGTCGCACGATATGTCCGAACATGAAAGTAATGTTCCACACAATCATTGAGATTGTATCGCTCTTCAATGTCAATAACAAAGATGGTCACATGGGAACTGCTGATTTGCCATTTGAAGCAAGAACATGTACGCCAAACATCAATCGTGATGATGGTATCGAATGAACTTCAAACACATCCTCATTGGCTTTGCTAACTTGCCACGCCGTCATTGAATGAATCCATAAGCCGGTTTCAATGTCGGACAAATAAGCTCATTCCATTTGTTTGCTTGGTCACGCCTAGCGCACATTTGCCGCATCAATCGAAAGTACAATTGTGTCCACCATTTGAGTGATAGGAAGATTACGTGCTTTTTAATCCAGCTTATTGAATGACTCACCGCATTCGATGTCATCTCTCCATAACGCATGCCCCGCACAATATCACAAGCATTGTACAATACGGGTTTAACAGTTCCGACAATTGATGTTAACAGATGTGAACATTCATACCTCGACATTAAAATACTGTGATGTGAACATTCACATCACCTACAATCGCGGATCTGCTACATCTCGCTACCGCCATAATAACGTGAATGTTCACATTACATGCTTATTATGTTGTCAACTTACACGATGGACAATATGACGCTTAACAACAACAACAAAATATGACACGTGTCAACATTCAAATCAAATACATTGAATGACTATTTCATTAACTAACAGATGTGAACATTCACATCACCATCATTAGCGATGTGAACGCTCACATCATTTACAAAGTGAACATGAAACACAATTCAAGATTGTTACCATTCTAAATCAAAAATTCACATCGATACCATTCTAAAATTCACAAACATAGACACCTTAGGAAACTATTAGTACCAAGTATGAATTTGCCCAATGCTCAAAAAGCAAGTCCTTGAAAAAATTATGAGCTCGTTGTTTACCCTCCTCTTTAATTTTGCAAGCTTTTCATGGAACCCTACCACGGTTGGCTCATAGGCACACACCCAAACTACTTACTAGGTGATCCTCGAATCCATTATCAATTCCTTTCATCCGGTCTCTTAAATGGCTCTTCAAGTGTTGAAAGCAATAACCGTGATGAGCCGATGGGAACACCTTTGGCATAGCTTCTAACAAACCAAGATTACGATCCGAAAAAAAAGTAATATGGCGCTGCCCATCAACAACCTTCCCAAGTGCATGCAAGAACCACGACCAATTGGCCGTGGTCTCGAATCAACAATCGCAAAGGCAACAGAAAATGCACCTACAACACAACACCAATGCATAACCGCTCACAATATTTCAAGTGAATAGAAAACAGCTTAAATGAAACAGTCATGTGAATGTTCATATCTACATTGCCCTATTTACTATTGTTATTTTTGGACTCAAGTTCAGAACATCTACAATGTGAACATTCACATTAACGACTACCATACTTCATTGTTGATTGTTGAGTCACCGACAATGTTAACATTCACAAGATCGCTCAATAATGGATCAACTAACATTACTACAAGTTGATGTGAATATTCACATCGATTGTGATAATGTGAATGTTCACATTATCATTATCATACACATATGTAAACCTTCACATCGCTGCATACTAATGTCAATGTTCACATTACTTATAACTTACCAATCACTCTTATGTCCGCATAAAGGCCGATCGATCGAATATTGACATGAATAGACCGCTAAAAACAACTACTAACCATTGTTTCCGCTTTCGCCAAGCCGCAAGTAGTCGACCTTTTGTACTTTCCTTTGAGGAATGTTCCATCCAGAATAATAAAGGCCGACAAGCATTGAACCCGTAAATACACGCAATAATGACATAAAGAAGTTTACAAAACTGTTGACTACTTGCATCATACTCAACATTGACATAACTCCTCGGATTGTACCGCATCATCAAGATCCTAATACCACCGTAGTCGGGTCAAATGATAACGAGTGATCTCCATGAATACCGCCTTTGCTTTCCACTCCCAACCATACGACATGGTAACTAACATCTAACCCATAATCCTCTTCAAAATAGTCACTACATCACACTACCGAAGTCAACGGCTTGTCCTCACAATTTCATATATGATACTCGACACCAAATCCGAACTAACTCGGATTCTTCGATGTTCGACATCCGTACACAAGTATGCACGCCACTATACCTCTTGATGTAGAAAAAATCATTTGCTCGGCTCTACAATGTATAGCCCACAGCAAATCTCTCCTCTCAAGATCGCAAGACACAAAGAAGAATTCTAGTTGTCTCGTTCTTCACGTATGTAAACTGAAACCCACATTGGATGGCATACTTACACAAAACGTCACGAAATTCTTGTGCACCTCCAACAAACCGTTGTCCCACATGCGTGATACCATTTGCCCAAGGGGCTGACAGCAACAACTTCTCCTTATGGTGGCAAAATCTCCGTAGAGCATCAACCTCTTCCTCAACCCCAACACGCACCAATCCCAAACTACTTGACTGACCAATATCACTCTTCAACTCAACCACAACTTCAACATGTCAGACCCCATTGATTTAGCAAGCAAGAACATGTTCTCAAATTCTTCCTCATTCTCCAAATCACACCTATTAATCCTGTAATTTACAAAACAATGAAATAGAACCAAAGAAATAACTCCCCATTTTTCACACAAACAAATTCCACCAAACGCGAATAACACAATGCGCTGGCAGATTTATTACAAAGGGTATCGCAACCATATGTACACACCAACATCATAAAGCTATCCATCTCTGCACAAATCATTAAGCAAACATGAAAGTAAAAGTGAGAACATCCACATTATTCACAAGATATTAACACGAAGTAAACATTTACAGTCACACATGTACTCTGAATTATAGAAGATCCACATTCATCACTAATCTCATGAACTCACCTGCAAAGGAACATGATGTAAACATTCACATTGATCCACACATCACTCACACAGAGCCTTGTTACGCAAAACTTAAAGTAAAATGCCAACATCGACATCCTTCACGTAATACTAACACGATGTAAACATTCACATTGTTACACACAGTGTGAATTATACAGGAACCGCATTCATCACTAATCTGATGACCTCCCCACCACATGACCACGATGTAAACATTCACATTGATACATTTAATCTCAATTATGTCACTCACAGAGCCTCATTAAGCAAAACTTAAAGTAAAATGCAAACATCGACATTCTTCATGGCTAATATCGACATGATGTGAACATTCACATTGTTCAATATACTCAATTATATCGCCGCACATAGCCTCCTTATGCATACATCAAGTACAAGGAATATTAGATCATTCAACATATATCCGAATGACCTCCTCCAATGACCACGTATGATGCATGTAATTGCAAAAACAGACCATCGACTCAATATCAATCGCAGAACAAAGCATCTAATCCATCCTACAATGAAAACAAAATCGAACATCTATCGCCACACATAGCCTCCTTATGCATACATCAAAGTAAAAGGAATATTACAACATTCAACATATATCCGAAAGACCTCCAATCCAATGACCACGTATGATGCATCTAATTGCAAAAACAGAGCATCAACTCAATATCAATCCAAGAACAAAGCATCCAATCCATCCTACAATCAAAACAAAAACCTGAACATCTATTCATCACTAAAATTATACTAACCTTAATCACCAACCCTACAACGTCAGAATCGAAAAACAACTTCTTCGAGGCGCTTATATTCCGTAAAATGACGAACCAAGACCTTCAACCTCGCCCTCTTCAATTGAATATCACCATACCGTAGAAGAACAACAACAATCGAACCCTAACACTTCAACGCCGTAACGATAAAAGGAAAACATGCAATATAGAAACAAATCGATTTGAATTAGAAATAAAGAAACCGCCAAAATCAATAACGAATAATAGGAACGTGTGTTACGATAACACAAAGGTATATATATATATAAGGGCATAATAGTCCACGTATAAATATGAAAATTAAAGAATGGACTTCATGGAATAAGCAGAAAACTCTTTGGGACTGATTGGGATATAATTTTTCTTTGTGGACTTATTGGGATAAAACATCTCTAAATGGGATTTATCAATAAATTTCCCATTAAATTAACATGGTAGAAATTGATAATTATTGTAACATAAGTCAAGAACATAGGAAATCATCCCGACTTTGAGGGTCTAATTTCATCCATTAAACCTTTTATTGATCCAAAAACTACGTTCACAATATTGAGAATTATGGGTTGGAAAAATGAAATTTGCCATCAATAATTTTTTTTCAATTTTTTTTTTTTTTTTTTTTCAGTTGTAACATGAATTTACACAACAAATTGCATGTGTACATGTAAAATCTATAGTATAATATTCTTTTAATTTAGTCAATTTTAAAATTTAAATGGTTATACATAGCAGACCTCTCTTTATCCTTTGCCCAGTTAAATGGTTCGAAAAAGGCTTCCATATGTCTCAATGGGATTGGGGGGGACATAGTTTGACCCTCCAAATATATTTCCTGGTTAGAACTACCAAAATGCTTACTGGGTCCTAAGGTTTCAGGTACACTGATAACCATCCAATCCAACATGAATAAAGCAACTCAAAATCAGTCCCCAAAATGGTATAAAAGCAAACATAAGGAATATGACCCTTTTAAAATACAAGACAGCTGAGTAGTACTCACTTGGAGAAACAAGATTGAATCAATGGGGTTCTTTGGTCCTCATTGTGTGGATAGAGAAGACTTTTGTTGATTTTGATCTTGATTATTTTATTTTGAATATTTCTATTTGTATCATGGGTGGCCAAAAAGTCCACATATCATATGCTTTTTTATCTTGAAGCTTTGTAGCTTCATATTTGGTGCTCAAAATCATGACATTTCATTTCATTGGCCAAACTGAGTGCCTAAGGGTCCTCATAAATATTGGCATATGTATATATTTATTTATTTGGTGGTGTTACATACATTAATTAGTATATTTACTAATGTACCAACATATGTTATGGCATTATTATTGACCGCACTCATTATATAAATTACAAATACCAAAGGCCTCTTAAATTATACGGTGATGCTACATGTACCAATTAATGTACATACTAATATACCAACTAGTGTTATGTCATTATTCTTATTTATATATCCATTCAACAAACAAAAAGCACTTTATGTTTTTGATGTTTGAAGCTTTAATTATTGTCTAATCTTTTATCAACCAAGATTGATGGCTCTGGTATGTTAACAATATTTGACAAAATATCAACATCTCTATGTCTATACTTTATTTATTTTATTTTATTTTTGGTTCTTTGTCAAATATTGTTAGCATATCCGAGGCATCTCTATGTCTCTTTGATATTGTGAAAATAGCTTAAAAACTGAACCTCCTGTGTTTGGTGACATTTGGATGTAAATAAAAAAATTTATCAAGAGTGTTGCTGGAATAGAATGTGATTGATTTAGGTATTAGAATTCGAAAAATGTTACGGATCCCAAATTTTCTATCAAACAAATGACCAAATGTCTCATATGGGTGTGGGGTCCACAAAATTGCGGACCCCACACCCATGTGAGACATTTGGTCATTTGTTTGGTAGAAAATTTGGTATCCCTATCATAACCCTTAGAATTCATCCATTTATATGTAGTTGTTTTATCCAATACTATTGAGAAAGATATTTAGTGATTTGGGATAATTATGTCATTAATTATCTTAATTAATTATTATCGGTTATTGGAGTAGGGTTCAAAATTATACCTTTTCCCATTTTCGGATAAGGTGGATCTAGACAAAAGTGTGACCTTGGGCATTTTTACTGAGTTGAATAATAATAATTGATCACGCTATTAATGATTTGATGATTCAAAATCACCAAAAAAATAGTCATTTGCGATGAGTAATACTATATGTATCAATTAGTATATTAATTAGTATATTAATTGATAATATGGCATAATTTAAGATATTTTTAGTATTTATAATTTATATAATGAGTGAGGTTAATAATAAGGTCATAACTAGTATTGGTACACTAGTTAGTTGACTAATTGGTGCATGTAGCACTAATTATATACTAAAATAATTAATAAAAATGAAATAAATTAAAATAATTAATAAGATAAAATATCATATCTAAATAATAATTACATAATTTTTTTTTGTTTTTATTATACAAATTATAAATACAAAAAATATATTAAATTATGTCACATTATCAATTAGTACACTAATTAATATACTAATTGATACATATAACATTACACTATATTAAAACATGCACCATACATCATACGTACAAATGTGGGTATGTATATAAGAGTGTGTATGTATATAAGAGGAAGAGATTTCCTTGTATTACCATTTGCCTCCTTTATAATCTAAAGACTTTAAGTAGTTGGAATAAGCAGACAACACTGAATTCTGATTTAATCTTATGTTAGATTTTTAAGATAGTGGGAAACAAACTCTTGTTGTCACCAAAAGAAAACAGGATCTTTTTGCAAAGTTAAATTAAGAAAGTTTTGACAGAGACTGAAATAGTACAAGAAATTAAAAAATAAATAAAAAAAAGATAAAAAGAAAAGGAAAAAGAAATTGAAGTTGTAACAATCAACAGGATTAATAAAAGTTGACAACAATTTTGTCTAAAGAGAAGGTTCAAAACCCTTGTGATGTGTTGGGTATGAATGGTGTGAGTAGACAGTTCAAAGAAGTTATCACATCATCACCATCCCACAGGCTTTCATCATCGTCACCATCTCGTAGCAAACCTGAACTGCTGTCTTTGTCTGTTATAACTTCTCCATCACAGCTCTGTGTGACTAGTGTTCTGCAGGCATGCTACAATGGCATTAGTTGTGGTGGTTAGACAGGTTGTTATAAAGTTAGTTAGGATTAGATATTTTGTTTACAGTATATAACCAAGTATAAGCTACAATTTGTTTCAATGGAAATGAGTTTAAAGATTCACAATATGGTATCAGAGCTGTGAGCTCTCGTGAGCAAGATCCACAGTCTTTCAATGGTAGATTCTTCTCTACCACCAAATTTTAGTTTACTAATTTCGAATTTCAATTCTCACATCACAGTGATGCTCGAATCCAACAATTTTCTCATATGGAATTTATTCCTCTGTTCTTCATCTAACTCACAGTTATCAGGTATGACAATTTTTAGAGAAACAGTTTACTTCTGTTTCACGTTCTCATATCCATCAACTAAAAACCAAGCTTCAAACACTCTGTAAGAAATCATCTTCAATGGAGGTATATCTATCTCAAATCAAAGGTCTTGTAGCACAACTGGCTTTAGCTTCTGCAAAAGTTGATGATAAGGATCTGGTATTTCTAACCTTGAATGGTTTGCTAGAGGAATATGATGCTTTCAAAACCTCTATTCGTACTCGATTTGAGCCTGTCACTGATCTTCATGTTGCTTACTCTGCCTCACAAGGATCTTCATCTTCCTCTCAGTCTAGTTATGATTCTTCAAGTTCTTCTAATCGAGGCTTTTATTCTGTGAGAGGTAGAGGTTCATATCGTGGTTCCAGAGGAGGCAGATATAATCATTTTCGATAAGGCAGATCAAATAATAGGTACAATAATAATAGATCCAGAGGAAATTTTTACTCCAACTCTGGATGTTAGATTTGTGGAGGTCTGAGTCATACTACTTTTGAATGTTGGCATCGACTGGATCCTACGTTTTAGCCTTCCTCTCACAGTAACTCCTCACAGTCCTCTTTGTCTCAGTCAAAGACCTATGCTGCTTCAGTGCCTCAGCCTTCTTCTGATCCTCCCATACCTCCTTGCTATGTTGACTCTGCTGCCACCAATCACCTCACAAATGACTTGACTAATCTTCAACAATTTTAGCCTTATCAAGGTCAGGAACAGGTTCAAGTTGGTAATGGTACCTCTTTACCAATCAGCCACATAGGTAAAGGTCTCTTGCCTACTCCACATTATTCTTTTCATCTCTCAAATCTTCTTCATGTACCTATCATTTCTTTAAATCTTTTATCTGCATCAACTTACCAAAGACCACAATTGTCTTGTTATTTTTTATGCTAATACTTTTGTCATTCAGGACAAATGCACGAACAAGGTTCTGCATAGAGGTGTTAATGTCAATGGTCTCTACCAGTTCATTCCATCATCTGAGCAATTCTCTCCCCAAGTTTTTAAGTCTAGCACTACAGCTCCTGTGTTTGATATGCTTTGGCATCACAAATTAGGCCATCCATCTTCTTTAAAGCTTCAACATATGGCTGTTTTCTTACCAAATAAACTTTCTTTGAATAAAGACTTGTCTTGCCTTGATTGTAATGTGTCTAAAGCTCATAGGCTTCCTTTCAAATTGTCTAATGCTTTTGTAAATTGTCTTTTTGCCTTAGTTCATAGTGATGTATGGGGTCCTTTTACAATGGCTAATGCTCTATTTCGTTTCTATGTTTTGTTTGTGGATGATTACAGTAGATTTACTTGGGTGTATCCTTTGAATTACAAGAGTGAGATGTATGATAAATTGCTTGTATTCAAAGCACATATTGACACTCAGTTTCAGACTTCTCTTAAAATACTTAGGACTGATTGTGGTACTGAATTTGTTAATAAAAGAGTTGATACTTTGTTGTTTTCTCATGGCATTGTTCATCAAAGTAGTTGTCCATATACTTAGGCACAAAATGGCATAGCTGAATACAAACACAGATATATTATTGAAACTACCATCATATTGCTTCATCACTCCTCTGTTCCAATTAATTTTTTGTTTGATGCCATTGCCACAGCTACATTTCTCATTAATAGAATGCCCTCTAGTGTTTTACATCACAAGACTCCTTTTGAAATGTTGTTTCGTATCTTACCTGATTATTCACTTTTCAAAGTGTTTGGTTGCCAATGTTTTCCTTGGTTAAATCCTTATACTTCTCACAAGTTGGCACTAAAATCCATTTCTTGTGTTTTCTTAGGATATCATTCTACTATTAAGGGTTATAGATGTCTTGATCATCTTTCTGGAAAAGTCCACATTTCTAGGCATGTCATCTTTAATGAATCATCTTTTCCTTTCTCTCAGCAGTAGCCCTCAGTTTCTTCTCCTTCATCTTCAGATTTGTTTGCTCTTACTTTCTTTTTCTGGCCTTCTTTCCTCAGTTCTTCATCTGTGCTTCCTTCTTAGTCTTTTTCTTCTTCTTCTGTTCCATCTATTGCTCCTTCTAAGCTTTTTTCTTTTTCTGAGCCTTCTTCTTCTCCTGCTCCTATTTCTCTTGCTCAGCCTATTCCTATTTCTTCTATTATCATGGACTTACCTCCTCATTCTCTTCCTTCTTCTGTTTCTAACACACATCCCATGATCACTAGATCCAAACACCAACTTCCTCAGTGTCTTTCTGCTACTGTTTCTCTTCTTGACACTGAACCTACCTCTGTTCAAGCTGCTCTTCAATCACTAGTGTGGCTTCAAGCCATGAAGGAAAAATATCAAGCTCTTCAACAACAAGGCACTTGGGACCTTGTTGACCTTCCTCCTCATAAGATTGCCATTGGGTGCAAATGGGTTTTTCGTATTAAAAGAGATTCAAATGGTACAATTGCCCGTTATAAAGCTAAATTGGTGGCAAAGGGGTTTTTGCAACAAAAAGGAATTGATTTTCATCAGACTTTTAGTCCAGTGGCTAAACAACCCACAATTAGAATCTTCTTAAGTATTGCTCTTCAGTTTCAATGGCCTATCAAACAGCTTGATATTTCGAATGCATTTTTTCATGGCACTCTACAAGAAGAAGTCTATATGTTGCATCCTCCAGGCTTTGTGCAATCTTCTACTTATGTTTGCAAACTCAAGAAGGCTTTATATGTTCTCAAGCAAGCCCCTAGGGCTTGGTACTCCACTTTTTTTGCCTTCTTACTTTCTTAGGGATTCACAAACAGTCTGTCTGATACTTCTCTTTTTATCAGAAAAACTTCTACCAGTCTCACCATTCTCTTAGTATATGTTGATGACATTTTACTAGCTGGTAATGATTCTACTATCATTGTTCACCTTCTTCAGCAAATGCACAAGGCTTTTTCTATGAAAGAGATTGGTTCTCTATTCTATTTTCTGGGAATTTCAGTTCATTCTGATGAGCATGGTTATTTCTTATCTCAAGCCAAGTATGCAATTGCCTTATTGCACAAAGCAGGTTTGCAAGACTGCAAACCATGCTCTTCTCCTATGGTTGTTAAAACTGTATGTTCTGTAGTTGATTCTCTGCCATTTGCTCAGCCTTCTCTGTATAGAAGTTTAGTAGGTGGTCTGCAATATTTGACTATCACCAGACCTGATCTCTTCTATGCTGTTAATCAGGCTTGTCAGTTTATGCATCTTCCCACTAATGCTCATTTTCAAGTAGTTAAGAGGCTTCTTCAATATGTGAAAGGGACTTTGTCTCATGGTTTCTCTTTCACACCTAGTCCTTTTGATCTTTCTGCCTTTTCAAACTCTAATTGGGCCAGTGATAGTCTTGATAAAAAATCCACTTCTGGCTATTGTGTATATCTTGGCTCTAACTTGATTTCCTGGTCAGCCACAAAGCAAACATCTGTCTCTCGATCATCCATTGAAGCTGAGTATCGAGCCTTAGCTCATACAACAGTTGAGCTCACTTGGATTTAGCAGTTGCTCAAGGATTTCTGTGTTTTCTCTTCTAATATTCTTGTTATCTAGTGTGACAGTTTATCTGCAATGGCTTTAGCATTCAACCCTGTTTTTCATTCTCGGTCCAAATATATCGAAATCGATTGCCATTTTATTCGAGAAAAAGTGGTTGCCAAATAGATTGAACTTAAATATATTCCTACCATTGATCAAGTGGCTGATATTTTCACTAAACCTCTTTCTTCTTCTAGATTTCATTACCTTCGTGACAAGCTGTTAGTGCTTCCTTGCCCTATCAGCTTGAGGGGGGCTGAAGAAGTTATCACATCATCACCATCCCACAGGCTTTCATCATCATCACCATCTCGTAGCAAACCTGAATTGCTTATACAGTGAGTTAGTTGAGAGTTAGTTAGGATTAGATATTTTGTATAGTTTAGATATTTTGTTTACAGTATATAACCAAGTGTAAGCTACAATTTGTTTCAATGAAAATGAGTTTAAAGATTCTCAATACTTAGAGCATGTTTGTTTTGAGGGATAAGAGGGTGGGATTGGACTAATAGTCTTTTGAACATTTATAAATTATTTTTTTATTGTTGTTAATTTAAAACTATATATTAAATAAAAAATTTAAATTATAAATTAAATTTAATTAAAAATAATAAATTATAAATTATGGCCTTATAAATTAAATTTTTTTAGTGTTGTTAAAAAATTAAATTTACATATTAAATAATTTTTTTAGTATTATTAATTTAAAATTATATATTAAATAAAAAATATAAATTATAAATTAAATTTATTTAAAAATAATAAATTATAAATTATGGCCTTATAAATTAAATTTTTGTGTTGTTGAAAATTTAATTTATATATTAAATAAAATTATTTTTTTATTGTTGTTATTTAAAATTATATATTAAATAAAAATATAAAATATAAATTTAATTTAATTGAAAATAATAAATTAAAAATTGTGGCCTTATAAATTAAATTTTTTTAGTGTTGTTAAATTATAAATTATAGTTTATAAGGGTAAAATAGTCTTTTGAACATTTATCCTTATCCAATCCGTCTAACCAAATATTGGATTTACTAAAAATAGTCCAATCCAGACATCTAATCCCATGACTAAACAAATATAGGATACAAATCCAATCTAACCAAATAGTCCCGGGACAATGTATCCCGGGACTAACAGTCCGATGGATTACAATCCCCCCTTATCCAATCCGTCCAAACAAACACACCACTCTTACCCTACAAACTGTCATTGGTTTGGATTATAAATTATTGAAAAAAATTTAGAGAGAGAAAAAAAATTGTTTTTTTTTTATTTTGTTTTTTTCTTCCCTTAATTAGATTTAAGACCTCTTAAACAAAATTTGAACAATTTATTAGTTGATCTGACAAGAAATTAACCACAAGTTTAATAGCAAAGGATCCTTCTTGCCTTTTTATTTATTTTTTAATCTATACCACCTATTGGACAATTATTAGAGATGGAAAGAAAATTCTCTTAAATTGTTTAAGCTGCTATTTTAGAAATTCATTTTGAATTAAGGTTTAAATATTTAAGTAAAATAATCCTTATGTAGAAGGTGAACCATAAATTCACCCATTTTAAATAAATACGTCAAGAACCATTTTCTGCTAGCACGAGTTCTCTATTCCCATTATTTATTTATGGGTAAATTACACTAACACCCTGATGTTTCTATTTAATATAGATTTATCTTCAAATTTGAAAAATTACGTTCTCCTACTTGAGATTTGTAATCTCATTACAAATTTCTTCCTAAATTACTGATGTCATATCCTAAAATTTTTTAAATAACTATTAGAAAAATGCTTGGGACCCCCAAAGTTGAGGACCCCCATAACCTCTAAAATGATGTAGATCAATCATTTTTTTTTCCCTTTCCTTTCTAGACCAATCACAAGTGAGTGGGGATTGTGTTTTTTGGAGGTCTGTAGCATTGTTGATGACCATTCTACCATTTCTTCTTTCTATCATCATTATTACATTCCACAACTTTCTATCATTAAATTATACCTAAATATATTTTTATTGAGCGATGATATACAAATATAAATTTTATATAAGATTTTCAAACACAATGATATAACTTAATGACGACCTTTCACTTTAAAATAAAATATTCATAAACATGATTTATATTTACAACAATATCACTATCAGAATATTTTTATAATATTTTTTGTATAAATTTTTATATATGAATAGAAATTTTCGTTTTTATTTCCACTATCATTTTTCTTTCTCATTTATTTATCCACATTTATTATAGTATTACCAAACACCGTCATTCACATTTATTACAGTATTACTGAATTTTTATATTTTTATATTTTTTGTATTTGGTGAATTAAAAAAAAATCACAAAATATTGTACTTCTTAAGTATAACTAGATTAGATATATCTAAAAAATAAAAATAAAATTGCTTAAAATATTAAAAAAATAGTAAAAATAAAAAAATTAATTTTTTGTGTGTAAGTTAAAATAAAGAAGATGATTGTTATTTCTCTTGAAATGACATGAATAAAATACCAGTATTATTTTATTATTTTATATGTATAAAGGTTAAGAGACAAATATGTCATTTTAATCTGACAGGGGGTAAGTATACTCTTTCAAAAGTAAGGAAGGATCTGTATTAAATAGAAACCTCAGGGGTGTTAGTGTAATTTACCTTTTATTTATTTTTCGAAATCACCTAGAGCTCGTTTCGAAATTGATTATTTTAGTTCGCTTTTTGGATTTTACGAAAGGGTTAGACTTATCTTATATTCAGATCTCAACTTGAGAGAACTTAAGCGACTCATGGAGCCCACCATAGATCCAATTTTAATTATATGAACAATTTACTTTTTAAAACTCGTTGAGTAAAATATTCATGCAAAAAATCAAAATGATCGAATATCGGTAGTTATATATTTGAATCGCTTTTGTATTATAAAAAATGAATGATTATTCTTGAAATTATATTTTTCCTCTGTTTTAAAAAAAAAATATAATTTAAACATATAACTACCGATATTCAATTGAGAGGGAGTTTTTATGAGCATTAGGGCCGAGCTAGGCCCAGGCATAGTAATAGGCCGTTCTATGGGCCATGATGGAAAGGGCTTAGCGAGTGGACCTTAGTGTTAGCTCGGTCCAAATATGGTTATAGTCACCACGATTGGAGTAATGATAATTAGCTCGGTCATAGTATTCAGAACCGAGGTATTTGGGCTTCTTATGGTGGACCTTGCTCTTGTTAGCTCGGTCAAAGTTTGCTATAGTTAGCTCAGTCTCAACAGACAAAACCGAGGTACAAGTGAACAAAGAGCCGAACTATGTGTTGCATGTGAAAGCGCTGGATTAAGTATGACAACGGGCTAGTGTTAGCTCGGTCATACTGTCATCCAACCGAGGTAAAACCATCTCACTTGATTTAAGCAGTGAGAGGGGTGTTAAAGGATAAACATTATTTTTCAGGAGTATGATTCCTAGGAGGACTCTACACGGAGGAATAAGAGTCCTACTAGGATTGTGCCAAGCAAAAACTATAAAAGCTCACAACATAACTTATGTAAAGGTAACATAACTTTGATTTTCAGAATACACAGAGCTTTTGTCTATTTGTCTATTTTGTTGACTTAGGCATTGGAGAGGTATCCGGCACACACCCGCCGGCTAGCTCACGTTTGTGTTTTCAGGAAATAAAGCGACGGCGTTTGGAGGAGCGCAAACTTGATCAACAAGATTATACGAGAACATTATTTCGTGCTCGTACAATTGGCGCCGTGTGTGGGAATTCCACAAAGAACAGAACCTCTTGATCAAGCTTTCCTTTCTAGTTGGAAGTAATGGCGTACAATGAAGACTTACCACAATTAGCTATTGATGGGCAAACCCCGGAGGGGGGTGGGAGGCGCGAAGGTTTCCCTTATATCCCTCCCATAGCGGATTTAAAACTCTAACAATAGAACCCCCAGAGGGATGCAAGGGGGAGACGGGGCGTCAGTCCTCGTCACTTTCAAAGTCCTGAAAGACAGAGGCGGAGGATGGACCCTCAAGTTCTGGAGGATCGCGTGAAAGAGCAAGACGAGTTAATAAGGAGGATGACGGCAAACATGGAGTCAATGAAGCGCCAGATAAAAGGAAAATGGGTGGCGATAGGAGAGGGGCGCAAAGGTAACACGGCCCATCGCCACTCGGAAGATCGTGGTAGGCATACCACGCCATCGCAAGCAGAAAGTAGGAGTCTTAGAACAGGCGACACTCAATCGCGGACTTCCAGGACTCGTTACTCCAGGTCTAAGAGAACAAGAACTGAAAGGTCGTGTACTGAGGGAAGCACCTATCTACCCTCGTACACGCACCAGATGTCATCTAGGCACACGGAGTCGCCTAGATCATCTGACTTATGAACTATGCTTAAAGAAAGGGCCCGGTGGAAGGAGGACACTAGGGCTCGTGACCTGTGCAGAGTTTCAATCCTTCAGCGATTGGCCCCTTGGACGCATGGGAGCATTGATGTAGGAATGCCAATGCCGCGCCTTGCTTACGAACCTGCTGACAAAGTATTAGCAAGGTTATAGAGCTCGCCGTTCGTTTCGGCAATCGAGAACACACCATTACCCTCAGGCTTCCACCAGTCGAAATTCACCACTTATGAGGGGAAGTTCAACCCCTACATGCACCTGAGCCACTTCCGCCAGGTTATGGCAGTATACTGGTGAAACGAGGCTTTAATGCGCATCATATTTTCATCCAGCCTTGGTGACTTAGGTTTAACCTGGTTCGAAAGGCTACCAGAGGGAAGCATTGCCTCATAGGCGCAGCTGGCAGAAGCGTTCGTGACTAGATTCAGAACGAACACCAAGACACTAGTGGAGATCAACCAGCTACTCTCCATTGACATGAGTGAAAAAGAGACGTTGAGGTCCTACAATAGTCGCTACTGGAAAACCTTCAACCAGATTGGGGATTGCCCTACGAACCTCGCCATTGCACAATACAAACGGGGCTTACCAGTCAGTAACAAATTAAAGGACTCAATTACTATGACGCCACCCCTCACGATGGAGGCCTTAATGGAGAGAGTGCACCAACATATTCGCGTGGAGGAAGATAGCGCCCGTGCTAAGGCAAAATCTGGCACAACAGCAATGATAGATAAAAAGACTACAGCAAAAGTCAACACGGTAGAGCAACCCAACAGGAATGGGCGAGGCAGGTGGGCCAACAGAGAGGACCCAGACAAAAGGAGGTTAAGAGTCTGCACTTCCATTACCACAGTGTTCAAAAAACCAATCTACCGAATTCTCAGTGAGATACGCAATGAACCTTTCGTCCAATGGCCAGCAAAGTTGGGAGAAACACAAAAAGACTACGACGAGAGGTCCCGGTGCTCCTTCTATGATGAAAAGGGGCACCGCACTGAAAATTGCACGCCGTTGAGGCAGTATTTAGAGGACTTAGTGGCAGCTGGGCACCTGGACCAGTACATAGAAGGAGGAACACTGCCAGCTCTCCAGAACCACAACAACCTAAACGGGATGCCGTTCGACGCTCCACCTCAAGGTGTGATTAACGTAATACATGGGATATGCGAACCTAAGCGGGTATGTGAGCTCAAGGGGATGATCAAAAAGTCTGAGCACTTGAGGGAGGTATTAAGTGCACAACCTGCCATCAAAAAGGGGAGAACAGAGGCCACAAATGTCATATCTTTTTCAGACAAAGATTTAGCAAGAATATATTGCCCTCACAATGATGCACTAGTTGTCACTCTACGCGTCAAGAATTTCGACATCAAACGAATTTTGATCAACTAAGGAAGCTCATGTGAGATAATGTATTACGAAACCTTCAAGCAACTGAAATTGGAGGACAAAGACTTGGCACCTACAATATCTCCCCTAATCGAATTCAACTCAATACCAGAGTGGCCAGTGGGCAAGATAATCCTCCCAGTCAAGGCAGGAACCATGACGAAACAGGTGGAATTATGGGTATTAAAAGTCCCTTCCACTTACAACATAATCTTGGGGAGGACATGGTTGCACGCCATGCGTTCGGTAGCGTCAACCTACCATCAAGTATTGCGGTTCCTCAACGAAGCCAGAGTAATTGAAGAGGTCTTTGGAGACCAAATTATGTCCAAATAGTGCTTTATCACAGTAAATGGCAGCCGCGCTGCTAAAGGGTATGTACAGATGGTGGAAGAACCTGAGAGCAATGAACTATTTGCGAATGTTGGCAAGGCAGCTGAACAGAAGGTAGTGGAAGACTTGGTATAGGTAAGGATAGATGAAAAAGGCCCAGAAAAGTTCTTTTTGCTCGGCTTATTTTTGTCCAGCACTGAGAGAATAGAGTTCATGGAATTCTTAACCTTTAACATTGAAATGTTTGCCTGGACACCGTATGACATGCCTGGCATTGACCCAAACTTCATCTGTCACCAACTGAACGTCCACTCAAGCGCGGATCGATTATCTGGCACTTCATGAGATCGGCCTCCACCATGCCGAGATAGTGGTGGAAGAAGTGGGAAACTTGCTAGAGGCAGGAGCTATCAGAGAAGTGTACTATCCCAAGTAGATCTCCAATACCGTAGTAGTGCCAAAAAGAACAAAAATGGGCGTGTCTCGTGGACTACAAAGCGATCAACAAGGCATGCCCAAAGGACAGTTTTCCCCTACCACGGATAGACCAACTGGTAGACCTAACGGTAGGATACAATCGACTTAGCTTCCTTGATGCGTACAGAGGTTACCATCAGATCGCTATGTATGAACTAGATCAGGAGGTCACATCCTTTACAACGCCTAGAGGATTGTATTGTTACAAGGTCATGCCCTTTGGCCTAAAAAACGCAGGGGCAACATTCCAACGAATGGTCACCAAGATGTTTGAACCATTGTTAAGCAGAACAATGGAGGCTTACATAGATGACATGGTGGTCAAAAGTAAGGATGAGAAGGACCATCTCAGGGACCTAGGTGAAATGTTCGGATACGAAGAAGAACAAGTTGCGCCTAAATGTACCCAAGTGTGCATTCGGCGTAGGATCAGGCAAATTCCTAGGCTTTCTGGTGACCAACCGAGGTATAGAAGCAGACCCTTCTCAAATCAAAGCAATCTAGGATCTAGAGAGGCCCAACACAGTAAAAGAGGTGTAGCATCTCACTGGCTTAGCTGCCGCACTCAACCGGTTCATAAGTCGCTCATCAGACAGATGTTGACCATTCTTCTAAGCATTGAAGGCTAAGTTTGAGTGGGATGAAGAATGCGATCACACCCTAGAAAGCCTAAAAGAGTACATGTCTTCTCTACCGTTGCTAGTAACCCCAGTACCTAGAGAAGAGCTCTTTTTATACCTAGCAGTTTCACAGCACGTAGTCAGCGCAGTGTTGGTCAGAACGGAAGGAATCCAACATCTGCCCATCTTTTATGTTAGCAAAACCTTGCTGGGCACAGAAACCAGGTACCTACCATTGGAAAAACTAGCCTTAGCCTTGATGATGGCCTCAAGGAAGCTGTCGCATTACTTCCATACCCACACCACAATCGTTCTAACAACTTTTCCATTAAAAGTTTTGTTTGAGAGGGCGAACTTTTCTGGGCGAATCCTGAAGTGGGCGGTGGAATTGGGACAATTTGATATCAAGTTTCAATCCAGAACCGCAATAAAAGCCCAAGCTTTGGCAGACTTTGTGGCAGAGTTCACACTAGGAAGTCATCACATCTGCCTAGTTGACTTGACTGGCACAACAGAAAAGGGGAGGAAAAGTGCCGTAGGAACTGCACAACCCCCAAAACAAGATGTCTAGCCACATCCCAAGGCATACCGAATTGAAGAAAAACCAAGCCATTCCCAGTGAGGACTCATCAAAAAACAAAGATTTGAGGCAGTCTGACAGTGAAGATACAACACCTACAGTCGGCATGGACTTGGGGGAAAACATCGGTAACATTCATGATCCCAAAACATCATCCGATCCATTTACTTGCTGGAAGCTATTCATCAGAGAGATGTGGAAACTCTTCATGGATGGAGCATCTAACAGGCACGGTGCAGGACTTGGCATAGTCTTCATCTCACCAGATGGCCTGATAGTGGAACAAGCAGTCAACCTTGGCTTCCTAGCATCAAACAATGAAGCAGAGTATGAAGCACTTTTAGCAAGCCTAAAATCAGCACTCTTCATGAAAGCCACCGAGCTAATGGTCTACAGTGATTCCCAGCTGGTAGTAAACCAGATTTCAGGCGACTACGAGGCAAAAGATAAGAAGATGGCTAAGTACCAAGAGTTAGTCAGAAAAGAGATCATGAAATTCGAAGTAGTGTAGATAGAACAGATCGGCTGAGAAGAAAACAGTAGAGCAGACGAACTAGCAGGCTTCACTTTGATGGCAGATACATCCATTCCACATCCATTACTGATCGACTACCTACCAAGACCAAGCATTGAAGAAACTGAAGTAGCTGAGGTATGTTGCACCGAACTAGGCCCTTCATGGATGGATCCCATTATAATATTCTTAAAAGACGGCGTCTTACCCAAAGAGAAGAAAGAGGCCAACAAAATAAGAGCAAAGTCACAGCGATTTTGGCTATTACCATCAATGGCCTTGTACAAAAAATCTTTCATAGGGCCCTACTTGAAATGTGTTCATCCCAGCAAGGTCGAAGCATTCTTGTTCGAGATACACGAAGGCGTATGTGGAAGCCACCAAGGGGGAAGATCAGCGCATACAAAGTAATTTCACAAAGATATTGGTGGCCATACATGCAATGATTCGAAAAATATGTCAAGAGATCGCGAAATGCCAAAAGTTCGCACACCAAATACATCAATAGGCAGAGAGCTTCTACCATTAACTAGCCCATGGCCTGAGCAATGTGGGGCTTGGACATAGTAGGACCACTTCAATGGCACCGGCAGCGAAAGTTCTTTCTTGCAGCAACAGATTACTTTACAAAATGGGTGGAAGTAGAAGCACTCGCCTCAATAAAAGAGAAAGATGTGAAGAAGTTCGTCTGGTAGAATATCATCACTCGGTTCGACATACCCAAGGCTCTAATATTTGACAACGGCACTTAGTTCGATGGCAAAATTTTTAGAGGCTTTTGTAAGGAGTACAAGATAGAATTCTACAATTCTACACCAGCATACCCCCAAACAAATGGCCAGGCAGAAGCATCAAACAAAATCGTCTTAGATGGATTGAAGAAAAGGCTGGAGAAAGCAAAAGGCAAGTGAGCTGAGGAGCTTCCTCATGTTTTATGGGCTTATCGTACCGCACCTCGGCAGTCAACTGGAGAAACACCTTTTTCCTTGGCCCATGGCATGGAAGCAGTAATCCCACTGGAAGTTGGCCTTCACACTATTAGAAGTGAAAACTTTGACCTAGATTTAAATGGAGAAGCCATAGCCTTGGAACTCGACCTTGCAGAAAAGAGAAGAGAAAGAACACTGGTTCACATCGCCTCTACCAGTAAGAGTTATCCAGAAAATATAACACGACAGTACCTCTGAGGCAATTCAAGATTGGAGATTGGGTGCTGCGCAAAGTAATGGGAAACACTCTGGTCCTCGGAGATGGCAAGTTAGGGCCCAATTGGGAAGGACCATACAAAGTGGTTGGTTTAGTAGGAAAATGGGCATATCACTTGGAAAACGGAGATAACAAGGCTATTCCCAGGCCATGGAACACTGTCAATCTTAAACTATTTTATTTTTAGTTTTTCATTATAGTACTTGTAATTTTTTCTTTTTTCAATAAAACAAGTAATGTCTTTTTTAGCACAATTCTTTCTTCTATAAGAGTTATTTTAGTGAGCTAAGGGCAATGAAAGCAGAGTTGGCCGGAATAACCAACACTTCACTCTAGGTTGGCAAGAATAACTAACTTTGAGCTTTTTTCAGCCGAGATCAGGATCTAGGTTGAAGAAGTTTGGCAGGAACAACCAAATACTTCGCTCTAGGTTGGCAGGAATAACCAACTTTGATCTCTCTTCAGCCGAGATCAGAATCTAAGCTGAAGAAGTTTGGCAGGAATAACCGAACATTTATCTCTCTTTAGCCGAGATAAGGATCTAGGCTGAAGAGGTTGGTAGGAATAACCAACACTTCGCTCTAGGTTAGCAGGAATAACCAATTTTGAGCTCTCTTCAGCCGACATCAGGATTTAGGCTGAAGAAGTTTGGCAGGAACAACCAAACACTTCGCTTTGGGTTGGCAAGAATAACCAACTTTGAGCTCTCTTCAGTCGAGATCAGGATCTAGACTGAAGAAGTTGGTCGGAATAACCAACATTTCGCTCTAGGTTGGCAGGAATAACCAACTTTGAGCTCTCTTCAGCCGAAATCAGGATCCAGGTTGAAGAAGTTTGGCAGGAATAACCAAACATTTATCTCTTTTCAGCTGAGATAAGGATCTAGGCTGAAGAGGTTGGCAGGAATAACCAACATTTATCTCTCTTAAGCCGAGATAAGGATCTAGGTTGAAGAGGTTGGCAGGATTAACCAACATTTATTTCTCTTCAACCAAGATAAGGATCTAGGCTGAAGACATTGGCAGGAAAAATTAACGTTTATCTCTCTTCAGCCGAAATAAGGATCCAGGCTGAAGAGAGTTGGAGGGTATGACCAAACAAATATATCTCGGCCAGAAAATGTTATACTTCATACAAATCACAATAGAAAATAAGTGCAGGTATGGAATAAACCGAGCAAAAAGAAGATTTCATTTAAGATCCAAAACAAAGTTACAAGAAGAGGGACTTTAGCCCGGTTACAAAAATAGGGACTTTAGCCCGGTTACAAATTCTTTCCAAGAGAAAAGGAAAAATTACAGAATCAAGCAAAAAGGTCGTCCAGATCCGCATCTAGGTCAACTCGTTTGCACCACTCGATAGCCGATTTGAGGTAGCTCGGTCACATTTTCAACCAAGTCTTCCACCGTGGCTCAACTTTGAGTTGATGGGCGATATGGAGACGCGATCGATAGTAATAGGGGTGTCGTCAGGCTTTGGGGATGCCTCCTCTTCCTTCTCAACTTAAAGAAATTTTTGCTGAATGGCATTGGCATACTTCGCCATGTAGCTCGGTATAAAATATAGAGGAGGGTTCTGAAAGACCTTGGTCTCTTGGCCATGACCGAGCGTCGCCACAGCCGCCTTCCATCCACAATTGAAGAATATGTTTTTCCCAGCTTCACATTGTTGGATGTAAGTGGCCTCCCATTCCTTATAACCTCGGTCTTCAACATCTTCCACACTCTTCTCCAGCCCGGCGATCTCTGCATCCTTCTTCTTCTCGAGCTTGGCTAGCTCACGCAGATATTTATCTTTCAACTCGGCCGAAGCCTTCTGTGTATCTGCTTCAGCCGAGTTGACTAATTCGGTGAGTCGGGCTATTTCGGTGTGTAGCTCGGCCATTTTCTGTTTGGACTCTTCTAGCTCGGCTAACTTAGCATTGGCCTCTACCAGGGCCTGCCGTGTGGTTTTACGTAGTTCCAACACACGCTTGTGAGCGACATGATTCTTCTGTATGGCCTACAAAAGGAGAGATAACAATTATAGTTAAAACCACGCAAACAAATGTACAAAATAGAAAGACAAGCAAATGGAGAACTTACCAGCACCATTGATTTTGTTGCCAAGCGAATGGCCTTCAACTTGGTGAGATGGTCGTGGTGCTCTATGTCGGTTGGTAGGCATACGCTCTTGGCGAGGTTAAAAGCTAGCGAATGGTCTTTCTCTGCGACCATTGAGTCAGTGTTGGTAATAGCTCGGTTCTTGTATGTGATCTTTGGTACCCATCCTGAAGGGCTAGCTCGGTCAAAACACACTGGTTCTGGGCTCGGCCGGGTCGATTAAGCAAGCACGATGTAATCTTCATCAATAAGTTATTGTGGCTCGATTGCAGATGTTCGAGCACGCTTGCTCGGCCAGAATGACGAGGCACGGGCCGTTGGAAGAGCCACCACTACCTCATTTGTTTGGCCGGCTTGTGGTACCTCAGCTTGAGTAGCTGTTTCGGTGATCAAGGCTCAGACAGCGCGGCGCTTTGCCATTTCTTGTTCTTCAGTTAAAGGAACAAGGTTGATTTGAGGAAGAGATGGTTGGAGTTACGGGAAGGTTCCAGGAGGAAGTCTGTTACCCTGGTCTTCCTCTTACTACTATATCTATATGTCGGTTCAAAATTGAGTAGCTCGGCCCAACCTCTATCACAGTACCGGAGCGCGACGTGGAGTGTGTCTAGATTGGGGTATTAGTACTGTGACTTTAGATGGTTCATGTCTGCATAAAGGAAAAAGGCAACGGTTAGTACGACGCAAAACTTATAAACAGAGTAAAGATTGCACAAAGCTAAGCCAAGGTATTTATACCGGCTACTCCTTTATTCCAGTTAATTCAATCGCCCGGTATTTGGGCTTCTTGGTCTTCGAAGTTGCCCAAGACCTAGAAAAAGTCATCATCATTTACGTCTTTGTCCGGTGTCTTTTTGATTATTTTCTCTCGGCGTCTTCTTATTCTTAAATAGTATACCCAGTCATCTTCATTCTGGCCAAGTGAATATTGGTGAAAAAGCTCGGCTAAACCGAGGTTGAGGCCAAGCCGGCGATTTAGCTCGGCGATGCCGTTTATTATTCTGTATGAATTGGTGCTAAGTTGGGTTGGGCGTATTCTAGTTTGCCTAAGGAATTCGCATAGGTGTGGTTGAACTGGGAATCGGAGGCTAGCTTCAACAATGGATAACACGGTAAATAGAACAAAACCTTGTTTTCCCCAGGGCATGGTATCTAGTTCGGCTAGGGAAAGATGGACGTCGTCTAGAATTTGGTAATCCTTTTGGAACTCAGCTATGGCCCCTGGTGAGTTTACTAAGAATCGATATTTTCCCATGTGGACTTAAGTTATGTATAAATTAGCTCGGAGTACTAGCTCGGTGTTTAGATGACGTTGAGTATCTTGGTTGAGCGTGCAAAGGAGTGCCTGGCCAACCTAGTCAGAGTCTGCAAAGTGGAGATGAAAAGTGTTAAGCCCAGATCGTTGGACCGTGCTAAGTATAAAGGCAAAAATAAATGTAAGCCTAGCTCGGCTACGCAGGATACTATCCGTTCTTAGTTCGGTTGGAGCGAAGGACTTTAGCTCGGCTAAATGAAATGAAAGGTTCTTAGATCGATTGAAATTAAAGGTGTGGCATGAAGTTTTAGCTCGATTATTGGGTGGAGTTCTCTAGTTCGGTTGTGTTTAAGCCTAGAGTTGCCTAAACAGGTTTTTAGCTTGGTTACAACACGATTCTAGATTGAAACTTCATGTTTTATGAATCCAGATGGTGTGTTCTTAAGCACGAGCCTATGGTTTGGGGGTCTAGTTTTAGGTACTAACTGTTCTTATCCATTTCAGCAAAACTACAGAGTGTGTTTTGTAAAATATAAGAGTATGTACATCTATACTATACATATTCACGAAATAAATGGAAAAGTGAGGATTTGAGTCACTTATAGTCTTAGAAGAAGAGAATGAAGTTCCAAACGATGAAGATGCCAGGCAGGAGCACAAGCTTTGCAGATGTAGTGTTTAGGAAAATGGAGGCTCAGAGGGAATAGAGAGAAAAGATGAATAGTGGTATGTTTTGTTCAAGGAGTGGGTTTTTTTTGTGTAAAGCGTGAATTTGGGCGGGACTGTTCAAATTTTGCAAGGTACAAAGGCGGCGATGGCAGTTGTATTTGACCAATAAGGGCTTGCCACGTGTCCAAAAGAATCGTAAGCGATTCAGTTATGCAGCGACTGAAAAGATGTTTTTTGACCGGACAAATTAGTAGCTCGGAATCAGTTTAGCTCGATTGAAGGCCAACTTTTAGCTCGGCTGGTAAAAAGGTAATCCTAATCATGCTATGCAGATGGAATTAAAGGGCAATTGAGAGGGAGTTTTTATGAGCATTAGGGCCGAGCTAGGCCTAGGCATAGTAATAGGCCGTTTATGGGCTATGATGGAAAGGGCTTAGCGAGTGGACCTTAGTGTTAGCTCGGTCCAAATATAGTTCTGATCACCACGATCAGAGTAATGATAATTAGCTTGGTCATAGTATTCGGAACCGAGGTATTTGGGCTTTTTATGGTGGACCTTGCTCTTGTTAGCTCGGTCAAAGCTTGTTATAGTTAGCTCGGTCTCAATAGACAAAACCGAGGTACAAGTGAACAAAGAGCCGAGCTATGTGTTGCATGTGAAAGCGCTAGATTAAGTATAACAAAGGGCTAGTGTTAGCTCGGTCATACTGTCATCCAACCGAGGTAAAACCATCTCACTTGGTTTAAGCAGTGAGAGGGGTGTTGAAGGATAAACATTATCTTTCAAGAGTGTGATTCCTTATCTTTCAGGAGTGTGATTCCTAGGAGGACTCTACATGAAGGAATAAGAGTCCTACTAGGATTGTGCCAGGCAAAAACTATAAAAGCTCACAACATAACCTATGTAAAGGTAACACAACTTTGATTTTTGGAATACACAGAGCTTTTGTCTATTTGTCTATTTTGCTGACTTAGGCATCGGAGAGGTATCCGGCACACACCTGTCACGTTTGTGTTTTCAGGAAATAAAGCAACGACGTTTGGAGGAGCGCAAACTTGATCAACAGGATTATACGAGAACATTATTTCGTGCTCGTACATCAATCATTTTGATTTTTTTGCATGAATATTCTACTCAATAAGTCCAAAAAAGTGAACGATTTGGATCACTGTAATCAATTTCAAAATGAGCCTACCAAGCCCATATGCTCTCTCAAGTTGAGATGACAACCTGAGAGAAACTAAACCTTTTACAAAAAGATATACAGAAAAATAAAGTGATGTGATAATTTATAGTGATTTTTTTGACTAAAATGCATGGTTATAAAAATAATGAGACAAAGAGACCTTTATTTTGGGAACTAGGCTAAAAGCCTATTTTTTTGGCTTTTTGACTTTTTTGGGTTATATTACATCTTTACTTTTTTGCACGCTTTTAAAAAAAAAAATCAAAAAATCAAAAGATCAGTTTTTAACCTACTTCCCAAAATAAGTAGATAATCAGTGAATTACCCGTATCTGAAGGTACTCATAACACAATTTAACACAAATCAAAATCAGTCACTCTCATACAATTGTTCTACCTCTCCCCTTTCGCTCCCAATTTATATGCAATCATTTCATAGTAAATTTGGGAACTTTTTAATTTAAAAAATGTTATATATTGGCTAACCCATTAAACTAACAATTTTAAAAATATTAATAATTCTATAATTTGTACCTTTCAAAAGGAAAGATAAATAAAGAAAGAAAGAAAAAAAAAAAACTAGTTTCCTATTCTTCATTATCTAGCCTCTCTCACTAATTTCTAAAGGGAAATATTAAATTCATCTTTCTTATTCCCTCTTTTAAACCTATTCTTTTTCCTAAGAAACTAAGTCTAGGTTGCTACAATACTTTGGTTGCATAAGGCGATTTTGTTGGTGGTGTGCTCTGATACCATTATTAGTGAAATTGTGGCAATTTTCTTTATAAACTCTGATACCACTTTGGAAGTGGGAGAGGGGTGCATGTGATGTCCCGACTCCTTTAAAGCTATTGAGTACATTATTGGTAACATTTGCCTCTTTGTGTGATCTTCTTCATTGTTTAACTCTTTGAAGTGGTGTTGTTATTTATTCTCTCTTGTGATTGTTATGTTAAGTACATTCTTGTGTATTTCGAGATGTCATCTTGCACTTTTGGCTGTTGTAGAGGAATCGGAAGGTTGCTCGTTATTACAGTAGCTCTGGTCTCACTTTCTTGGTGTGACCGCTCAAGCAGTCTTTTGGACGCTCGAGCAGTGAATCCAATCTCCCAATACTTTGGTTTCTGGTGAACCGGGAGCTTGAATTTTTTGCTTGAGCGGTCTTATGAAGAGGTGTAGAGATTACAGGCGTGGGTGTTTTGGCTTGAGCACAAGTTTCATCACTTGAGCGGTATTTCAAAAATTGAACTGTTTGCTCGAGCGCACAATTGGTCGCTCGAGTGGTCTGTCGACTGTTAGCTCCGAAAATTGAATGAAATCATTTGAAAAGTTGAGCCTTACCCACTTTCCCATCACTTTTCACTTTACACTTTACACTCTCTTTCTGCTTTAACTTTAACTTTCTTTTCTCTCATCTCTCTCTAGAAACTCTCCAACCCACTTAATTTATTCCTTGATCCCTCACTATTTACTGAGATTTCAACTTTGGTGCCTTTTTTAATTTTGGAGAGCTCGTTGAGAGTTACATGGTGTATAGTGGAGATTGGATTTTTACACCGTTAGTTTTAGAAAATTTCATCCTTTCTTCTTAAGCTCTTAAAGTGAGGATGTTCTTTGAGTTATATATATGTTTTCTAGCATGTCTTGCCCTTTTCAATTAAGCTTTCTAGTGTAGATTGATTTTGGAAGTTGAATCTAGAAAAATATTGGAGAAATGTATTCTTTCTCATGATTGGTCCAAGATAAATTATTTTGGGTGGGCTACAAACTATTTGGGGGATGTTTGCTTATAGTGTTTTGAAAATAAATGGAAAAATCCTATTTTTGATAAAACCCTAGATTTTGGGAAATTTTGGAAAAAAGTGAAATTGATGTGATATTTAAGAAATTGATGATAAATCTCTTGATTTTATGAAGAAAACTTTCTGGGACATTATATTGTTAAGGAAATGAAAATTTTGATTGAACAATCATGGAAACATGGGATATACATGTTGGCACTTTGGAAATTTAATGACGGATATTGATTGTGACTATGTGGGAATCTCATATGTCACATAGATTTCTATTTTTGTTTTGATTTTGGAAGGTTTCGAGTCGTGAAAATTATACTTGAACAAATGTGAAAGATGTTGGCAATATTATACAAAGGAGATAATTATGTGTGGTCTATTCTCATTGACTCATTTGCATTATTTTAAATTTTGCTCACCTGCAAATCTTAACTTTGATATAAATTCTTGATTTTGAGAAAGACAATTGTTATTGACGAAAACATTTTAGAGTAAATACATTTGGTAAGTCCGGTTAGAGGGTGTAGATTGGAAGTTGGTCTGAGTGTCCTTAGTGTAAGACCAGAAACGCGTGTATGTGGGTGCTTAAGCCCTCCAGTTAGTAGCCAACAAGGTAGGATTTTGGTAGTGCTTGATATGCCTACTTGCAAACACTAGCCCTGGGGAATTACCTAAGTCATATTTATTACCCCATTATTTAAAGTCTTGGTTTTTATGAAGAAAATGAACTTTGAAATGACTATTGCATGGATTTCAAAGGAGATGTAAAACTTTGACAATTGAACATGGAATAGCACAACATTCATATAACTGTATGAGATTGCTTTTAAACATATATACTTTGTGAAGATATCTCTATTGGGCTTTGTGCTTACCCTAGTAAAATTGTGCAGGAAAGGATGGTGTGGCTCTGCCTAGTTAAAGGCATGGAGTGTGTTGAGGGGAGAAGGCCCTCCTTTTTTTTTGTGTATGATGTAAATGCAAGCCAAAGGCTTTATGTGTTGGTTGATAACCTTTTGTATAACCAGGCTTAAGCCTTGGAACGTGTAGCCTCTGGGCATTTACTTTATTATTTAGTTCTTTTCTTTCTTATTATTGTTGCACATGCTATGGATTCATCTTTTAAGATGGTGAATGTATATCGCACGTGAACACTTCTTTTGTTAACTCTTTCCCTAAAATGAAATATTAATTGAAGGAGTTGGTCCATCAAGATAAGATTTCTTGTTGGTTTGTGTCATTTCCTCTTTCTACTAGATAATATTTTGAGGGCGTTACAGTGCAAATCACTTGTTGTGATTCACAAAGAGACACTATATTTAACGTGGTTTGTTTTCACTGCCTATGTCCAAGGCAGAGTAACCATTTTTATTATAAAATGGAAATTACAAAGAGATTATAATGGAGGAGGACTCTCTTTCAATCAACTCTTACTGAGCTCTCTCTCTCACACTGAAGGAGCTCCCTTCTCTGCCACATAGGGTTAATCTCTCATTTAGCTCTCTGAATAGAACAACTCTCTGTAACTCTCAAACTCTCAAGCTCTCTTAGAATTCAATCTCACTTACTAAAGATGGCTTTGTATCTCCCACTCCTGGAGATTACATTTTCTTCCACTCTATCTAAAATAATCTCACAACCTCTCTATTTATAGATTTGTCCACTACAACAAAACTGAGTTTTTATGGCTTTACATTAATGATATACAGTACATGCAAGCCGTGGTTTCTCATTTTTATAGCTTTCTTTTTTTGCATGTCATAAATAATTTTCTAACCACGACGTGTCTATTGCGTATGCCATAAACGCTAATAATGATAATTTTTTTACGACTTGCAATGTTAGCCGTGAATAATAAAACTTTTTATGGCGTGCAAATGACATGCGGTCAATACATGAACTATACACAACACACATATGTTAGCCGTTAAACATATTTTATTTTTTACGACACACAATTTAGACCGTGAATGATATGACCCAAAAAAATTAGGTGCCAAAATAAAATAGATTTGGCGCCAGTGAACAAAGCATTAAACGGAAGGGTTTTTTTTTTATATGTCAAAATACAAACTGTTTGGCTTCTTAATAGGGTTCTAAAGGAATATAGAGAGTTGTAAATCAAATAATAGAAGAGAGGGAGAAGAGAGAGGGTTCAAAAGGGAGACTGGTTTAGCGGTGCAAGATTTTGATCTAGAAAGGTGCGCTCCCTTCAGCGGTGAGACTGGTTCGGCGATGACAACGATCGACGGTTCGAAGGGAAAGGGTTTCGTTCTTGAGATATGTTTGGATTCCTCCTCCCTCTCTCTCTCTCTCTCTCTCTCTCTCTCTCTCCCTCCTCCCATTTTATTCGGTTAGTTTCTCTGCTTACATAGCGAGAATAGTTACAAGAGGAAGTGAAGAGTTTGTAGGTCGAATCCGATATCAATCCATGAGACTAGAAAAACTCAGCCCTTAAGAAATTTCTTTTTTAATCATAAATTAGCAGAAAATCTGTGATTAAAAATTTTGTTTTTATTTTTAAACTAAAATTACCAAAGTGTAGATTTTACACATTCTCTACATTTGTCTTACAAAATTGCCCTTATTTCTCCTCACTGTCCTTTGATTGTTGCGCAACCATGGCCTGCTTCAATTGAAAAAAAAGAAAAGAAAGATGCTATTGTAGGAGTGGGAGTAGAAGCATTGGTCTTTACTTTCTTACTTTTTTCTTTTTTTTTTTCAATCTCAACCTATGTTTCTAACCACCATTAGTGTTTTTAGTGCTGCTGTGTTGGCTTTTGGGTTCATAGGAACTCAATTGTTTGGTGAGGTTTTTTTATTTTTGGTTTTTAGGTTCCTTGAGTCATACAAGATATAGTGTGAATGTCAAACTTTTGAGTTATTAAAAACATCAGTTATATATAATGCATAACAGTGGAATTATTTACATTTTTCTTTCTTTTTTTGTTTTTGCTTTGTGCATTGTCAATGGAAGCAATCCTGTCCTTTTGGTTGTGCAATGTAATTATATTATATGTTAGTACATGGTCCACTGTTTAAATTTGAGTATTATTATCAATTTTTTCCACTTTTACCTTTCTGATTATTATCTCATGTGCACCAACCACAAAACACACAAATGATGGTTGCGAGTTTTTTTTTTTCTTTGGGGCCACTTAGAATGATGTATGAAGTGGGAAGTGGATTGAAAACTTTCTGAGATATAAGGATGTTGTCTCTACTTTTATTATGGTGTTGTTTGCTGTTAATTTAAATGAGCCATTTATGATGGTTTCTATTTGAGATTTTGCATAGTTTATGTGATAATTATAAGTTTTAAATTTTTTTTTTTTAAAATAAGTTATTAACTTTTAGCCTAGAATAAAATATAGCAAACATGCTTTCAAAATGATGAGTGAGATCGAAGGATAGCATAGTGATATTTTAGTTCAAGGGGGGCATCCTTGTCCGTCCTCCATAATGAGGGGACAAAAATTAAGTTTATGGTATGATTAACTACTAAATAATTCTTCGTTCAATAAATTGACTGAAAAACAATGATCACCATATGTAACGCCCCAAATTTCTAGCCCAAATGATAATACAACAATCATGGTTCTTTCAAAGAAAACCGATTATAAATCTCCAAACTTACATTACATGATCTGATAGTTCTTCATGTAACGGTACATCAATCAACAACAAGTAAATAAACAAATAATTACCCCAAGGGTTTACAAATTTCAAGGCTTAAGCAGGTTGCACAAAGCAGGTTATTCAAACCCACACAAATACAGCCCTTGGCTTACAAAAGCAGTCACGCATAAAATGAGGGCATTGTACTCCCAACACACATACTTCCACGCCCTAGTTGGGTGGAATCACCACATCTTTCCTGCACAAAAATCCGTAGGGTGAACATAAAGCCAGATGAAATTCTTAACAAAGTATATACATTTTATACAAGTCTCAAGAGATGAAATGCACATGCCATGCTATGCCCTTTTTGAAGATAAATTACATTTTCATCTGTTGAAAACCATCATGCTCAATGATGTCATGCAATTTCAATTGTTTAAAACTTAATAATTTATTTCAAGAGGCGAAATACGTCTCTGATAATCCCTAGGCTGGTGTCTGCAAGTAGACTATATGAGTACTATCAAATTGTCATTTTTATCGGTATTAACCGGAAGGCTCAACACCTATCTGCACGGATTTTTGGTCTTTCACCTGGACCTACAGGCCAACTTATTCAATATCATTTACACCACCTATCAAGACTTACCAACATATTTACCCCAAAACCATTTCATGAAAACTTATTTCTCAACATTCTTTTCTCAATACAAGTTTTCAAATCAACCTTCAAAGTCTAATGTAATAAAATGAAATGATATGCTAATTTCACAAGATGAACATAAATACTTTTATTCCAATTCATCATCCAAGGGATAACATAATTTCCTCTTCTCAAGTATTCTCAACAATTTAGTCATTTCAAGACTATATCAATATTCTGAATAACCATTTCTAAAATGAACAACAATTCTCATAATCCACAAAATTAATCATTTATACAAATATAAATAAGAAATTTTATAAACATCATTTATTTTGGCACACAAAAATAAATATAACAATATTACCCATGGATTTTCATTCTCTTTTAAAATTTTCAATTTCTAGGTTTTCTCACCAAACTACACAGCTCAAATCTTTTGAAAGAAAACTCTCGAAAATCATCTTTTCTTCAATCAACAAAGATCAAAACCCATAAGATCATTTTAAAAGAACAAGAGGCAAACCCACTTTCAAAATCGCTCAACTTCTTAAATCAAAATAAATTTTCAGAAGCTATCAAAGGATGATTTCGAAAATCATCTAGATCTTGCAAATATATATATATATAACTCAAAGAAAATCCCTACCTCAAGTTTTGAAGAGAAACTGAGATGAAACCCCAAAATCTACGATGTCGAAACTCGATCTCTACCGCACACAATGAAGCCCTCGAGGTGATAACCAACTGAGGTGATAACCAACTTTGGTGAAGGACTTAGGCTTAAATCCCAATGGATTTGGAGAAATCAAAGAGAGAAGATGACTTCTAGAGAGAAAAGCTTTAGATCTGGAAATTTGGAGAGTTTTAGAGAAAGGAACATAAAATAATCTGAAACCCTAATTTGGGTGATATAACAAGATGCTCGGCGTGAAATACACTTTCCCATAAGCAATTTGAATGTATTTTGCATTTTTGCTTTTCGACAAAGTGACGGACTCTTCGACCCGAAGTTGACTATGTCAAAATCGAGATCGCTACACCATATCATTCCATTACCCTTCTTTCTTCCAAGAAAGATAATGAAACAAAATTATTGTTAATTGTTATGCTCAACCTGTACTTTGTGGGTGAAGAGATTCATGCAACTTAAAATGAGATGAATCAAGAGGACCTCTGATATATGTTTTGTTTTGGTATAGTAATGCACTCCCTACTCTTCCCAAAATGATATACATGATGGCAGTGGATAAAACCGGAGATTTGGCTCCAAATCCAATAGTAGCCTAGTTAATGGTTGGGTGTTGGTTCCTTTATTATGTTCTTGTGTGGCTGCTGCTGCTGCTGTTAGTTAGGAGTAGACTGTTGCTATTGTATGTGCTGCTGTAAATGATATAAAAAAACAAAAATAAATGAAATCAAAGTCCCATCTTATTTCACTATCAATCCCTCCCAAACTAGCAAATTAAGTCCTTCCCCCCCTCCCCCTTTTATTCTTCTTTTATTCAATAAATAAATAATAAATTCGCAAAAGGATACATTGTTTGGAATGAAGTGGCATTGTGTCCAATATCAAGTTTTGCAAATTATAAAGTTATACAAATAATCAATATATATCAGAGAGTGATATCATCATGTCTATTGTTGTTATTATTTTAATTTACGTTTACATGATCATTATCATTATCATCATCTAGTAGTAACGGAATAAGTCATGAATAATAGCAGAGCTTTGCCAGTGTAGTTCTTTGGGTGCATTGATCCAGTATTCTGTTTAGCTTGGGTATCAATGGCATATAATGATATCATACTTTAGTGAAAGGAGCAGAAATTTGCTAAAACTGGCTAAAAATTATATCCCTGTATTTCTCTTAATGTAATTGTGAATTCAGTGACAGCTATTTACTAGACTACATTCATACACAAATTACTTCAGTGTTTATGTTAGAATAACATTTCTTAATCTCTCTGGCTTTTAAATGTATTTCTTTTTTACATTAGTTCATTTTTCACATCTTTAGGGCATGGGGAATGTTCTAGTAACCAGTTCTTTGCAAAATGCAGAGGTTTCCTTCACAAACCCACGCACAATCACTTCCTAATTATGGTTCACTCTTAGTAATTTATCATCTTTGGATAACCTTAATGCAAGAATTCAAGTGACAAGTAGTGGGTTTCAACTTTAGCAAAGGTAATAAGAATATGAAATCATTTTTCTTATTCACTCAATCAACTATTACAGATATTTATACACTAAGAGTTACAACTGATCTAACAAACTAACTAACCAACTAACTAATCTAACAAACTAACTATGAAACTATAGCTAACTAACTGAAGGTGTAGTTGTAGCAGTAGCAGTAGCAGTAGCAGTATGCTTAGTAGTGGTAGTATGCTTATTAGTCCCCCTCAAGTTGATGGGGCATGGAAGCACCAACAACTTGTCTTTAAGATAGTGAAACCGAACTGAAGAAAGAGGCTTTGTAAGAATATGAAATCATCTTTCTTATTCACTCAATCAACTATTACAGATATTTATACACTAAGAGTTATAACTGATCTAACAAACTAACTAACCAACTAATCAATCTAACAAACTAACTGAAGGTGTAGTTGTAATAATAGCAGTATGATTAGCAGTAGCAGTATGCTTATCAGTCCCCCTCAAGTTGATGGGGCATGGAAGCACCAACAACTTGTCTTTAAGATAGTGAAACTGAACTGAAGAAAGGGACTTTGTAAGAATATGAAATCATCTTTCTTATTCACTCAATCAACTATTGCAGATATTTATACACTAAGAGTTACAACAGATCTAACAAACTAACTAACCAACTAACCAATCTAACAAACTAACTATGTAACTATAGCTAACTAACTGAAGGTGTAGTTATAGTAGTAGCAGTATGCTTAGCAGTGGTAGTATGCTTATCAGTCCCCCTCAAGTTGATAGGGCATGGAAACACCAACAACTTGTTTTTAAGATAGTGAAACCAAACTGAAGAAAGGGGCTTTGTAAGAATATGAAATCATCTTTCTTATTCACTCAATCAACTAAGAGTTATAACTGATCTAAGAAACTAACTAACCAACTAACCAACCTAACAAACTAACTATGTAATTATAGCTAACTAACTGAAGGTGTAGTTGTAGTAGTAGCAGTATGATTAGTAGTGGCAGTATGCTTATCAATCCCCCTCAAGTTGATAGGGCATGGAAGCACCAACAACTTGTCTTTAAGATAGTGAAACCGAACTGAAGAAAGGGGCTTTGTAAGAATATGAAATCATCTTTCGTATTTACTCAATCAACTATTACAAATATTTATATACTAAAAGTTACAACTGATCTAACAAACTAACTAACTATGTAACCATAGCTAACTAACTGAAGATGTAGTTGTAGTTGTAATTGTAGCTGTAGCAGTAGCAGTATGCTTATCAAAAGGCCTCTTAGCTTACAGGCTATCTGTGAGATCTTGTTGAGTTTGAAATAGTTAACTGAGTCTATACCTTACCCAGTGCTTTTTATTTATACAACTCTGGTTACCTATCTTGAATATCTTCCTTTACAGATTACTTGATTGATGATTGAGTCATACTTTTAGAATATTTAACTTTTGGACTAGCTTGTAATTAACATGTATCAGAGTAAACCAATTATGGTCTTCAATTTAAACAACTATTGGATGGGCCACTCATGGAGTGGATTCTAGCCACATTTGCGAGGGTGTGTTGATGATCTAAAAAAGTAAATTACATTTTGGGTGTTGGTTAATGCCTACTGTTGCGAATTTTGGGTGTTGGTTAATGCCTACTATTGTGAATTTTGGGTATTGGTTCCTTTATTGTGTTCTTTGTCATTTGTTTCTCTTTATTAGTTAGGAGTGATCTCTTCTTGTGTATGTCTTTGTTGTGAATTTTAGGCATGTTGCTATGTGTGTTGCTGTGTGCGCTATATGTGCTGTGTGTGTGCTGCTGTGAATTTTGGGCCTTCTAGACTTCATCAGATTGCCATTTGAATTTCAATTTATATATATATATATATAGAGAGAGAGAGAGAGAGAAATCAAAATCAATTGTAATAGAGTGTAAGAGAATAATGATTTGTCAGAGAGAAGATCTATATATATATCAATTTTTGCTTCTAGACTTAGTCAGATTGCCATTTTTATACTACACATTGAAAAGATGTATGTAGTTTGTAATATTTCATGTGTTTGTAATATTTCATGTATTTTCCTTCTGTTTTTGGTGGACTTCTTGCCCTTATTATACTTTTTTTTTTGTATTATTTTCTAATTTTCCTCTGGTTATTAACAAATTTCTCTTTGTTGTCAATCCAAAAAAATGTTGATTAATTATATAAGTTTGAAGAATATTGTTATTCAAATAACAAAAACTTCCAGTGACTTAATGTTATTATTTTGAAATTTATTTAATGCTTATTATTTATTGTCTTCTCATGTTTATTCACTTCATAATTTATGTAGCCCTCTTGATGGTTATCTTTTCAATTATTTGACATGCAGAGTATGTCCCCTAAGCTTTGAACTAGAGGCTACATTGAAGTTGGCAAGATTTCTCTATAGGTAGACTTGTTAACCCATTTTCTATAGTGATAGCAACACACTATCATACTTGAATGAATTTGCTTTGTAGGAGTGGGATATATCCCGAAATCTCTTTGATGGAAATGTGCAATCAATATATAAGTGTAAATTAATGACACTATATTATTTATACAATGTTGCTTGCATCATTTTATCCTACATTTTATAAAGGTATGAACTGTACAGATTTTCAATTTTGATTTGTATTTAGAATTTTTTTGGGATTTATTTTTTTTAAATATTTAAAAAAATTTGTAAAAATTTATTTATGTAGTTAAAATATATAATTTTTATTTAAACATTTTAAAATTTTTTATTTTAAATTTTTTATTCTTATTATTTTGTAAATATTTTAATTTTTTTTAATATTTTAAACTCAAAACACAACTCTATACTCATTGAGAACCATTAATGGGAAATTGAAATTCTAAAATACCATCTTAGCAGAAATGGGAATTAGAAGTGAATTGCATGCAGAGGATAAAGGATCCCATTTTTACTTGCCACCAGCATCACATATACTTTCCAAGGATGAGAAGAAGATTTTTTGTTCTAGGCTACAAGATTTGAAGTTGCCTGATGGTTATAGCTCAAATATTGCTAATTGTGTTTCACTACAAGAATGCAAGTTAATTGGACTCAAGTCACATGATTGTCACGTCTTGTTTCAACAATTGTTGTCAGTCGCATTAAGAGGACTTTTGACAAAAAGACCGAGGAATGCAATATTCCAATTGTGCTCTTTTTTCAATCAGTTATGTCAAAGGGTGATTGATAGGAATAAGATAGAACAACTTGAAAATGATGTTGCCGAGACTTTGTGTATATTAGAAAGATTCTTCCCTTCATCATTTTTTGATATTATGGTACACTTAATAATCCAGCTAGGGCGAGAAGCTCGCTTATGTGGACGATGTAGTTTCGTTGGATGTACCCATTTGAAAGGTTAGTCTATATCATATTTTAAATATAAGTATTATTTTTTTGTCTAGAATAAATAAATTTCTAAAAAAAATTGTTAAGCTGAATTTTATTGTTGTTTAGATACATGAAGATACTCAAAGGTTATGTTAAAAATCGTGCAAGACCTGAGGGATGCATAGCAGAATGCTATCTAGTTGAAGAGTGTATGCAATTTTGTAGTGGGTATATGAAGAAAGAAGCTGAAATAAGTGCTTGACATAATCGCAATACAGAGTTTGAAAGTGAAACAATACTAGAAGGACGCCCAATTACTTCGGGAAAATCAATAATGATACCAGATGATGTGTTGCAAATTGCTCATCAATGTGTTCTAATAAACAGTGCAGAAGTCCAACCTTATATAGAGTAAGTATGATGAGTTAAATATTACTTTGTAATTGTCTATTCAAATAATGTTGTGTTCTTACCATTTTACTTTTTTATTAGGATGCATGCAGAGGAGCTTAAGCGTTTGGATAAGCGTTTCTTGAGGGATGTTGCATTACTACATTCTAGACAAATGGATATGTTTTGTCAATGGTTGAAAGAGAAAATCAATTCTTGTGGTGGTGAGGTGTCAAATACATTGAAATGGCTTATAACTGGCCCAAGAAATAATGCAATGTCATACTTGGTTATGTCATTAATGGACATCGCTTTCATACAACCAATGTTGAGAGCGCTACACAAAATAGCGGTGTTTCCATTGAAGCAGAAACTCTTTGTTGAGCTTGTAAGAGAGATACCACACAAGTTGTGAGCAAAATCTTTTTTTATGGGGTTATTAAAGAGATTATTTTGTTGGACTATTATAAATTTCAGGTCCCTTTATTTAAATGTGATTGGGCAGCTACTGGAAATGGTGTCAAAGTTAAAGATGGATTTACTTTGGTTAACTTACAACATGGAAGACATCAATTTGAGAGAGATCCATTCATTCTAGCCTCACATGCAAAACAATTGTTTTGTTTGAGAGATAGTGATACATCTAGTTGGGAAGTTGTACTTAAAGCACCCCAAGAGGTTTTCATGATTTTGAAATGCATGATGATGATGTTTATATGCCGTGCGCACATGCCGATATAGTTAGGCTTGAAATGGCTAACGGTGATGAAGATGAGTGCTATGTAAGGACTGATTGTGAGGATGTGAAAGTGTTGCGTGATGAATGAGTTACTAAAAATGTTTTGTTGGCCTAGTAATGAAGTAAAATAACATTATGAGTACTTATGTTTTATTGTAATTGACATTTAAGAACCTGTTTTTCTCTGTGTAATATTTGTGGTATGTATGAAATTAATTAGTTCTTTTCCCTCTTTTTATAATACTCTTTCACAAACTTGTATCTCATATAAAGGATATAACTTGATTTGGTTTTATTCTTTCATTTTTGCAGGTGGAATTCTTTTCTAAGGATTTCGTAATTGAAGTTGCCAACCAATAATATGTGTGCAGAGGTAACTTTATACATTATTTAATATAAAATTAAAATCGAAACAAGTGTTTTTTTCTAACTTATTTATTTTGGGTACACATTTGTAACCAATTATTAGCTGCCCTGTCTTTATTTTTTCATGTGTCATAAAGAGTTCTAAAAAAGTAGTGAAAAGACATAGTAAAGAGCAAGAAGTTGTAGTTGTTGCCACAATGTATGATAGAAGTGATGGACCCATCAGAATTTCCGATGAAGGTTCCAATACTCGACAAGTTGAATCACCAAATGTAGATGGAGCAGCTGACTCTGGTCAAGAACCGAAGAAGAAAACTAGAGGGCCATCAAAGTTAAAGATGCATGACAAAGGAAAACAAAAGTATGATGAGAGCAACTTCAATAAAAGGAACCAACCGATAGGACCTGAATTGGTACAATTATCAACCTTAGAATGGATCTTAGCTCGAAAGTTGGTGCCAATTAACATAGATTAATGGGTTGATGTTCCAATTGAGATCAAGGATAAGTTATGGAATTGTGTGAAGGTAATATGTGTATGTAGTTAATTATAATTATTATACAACAGTTCTTAAAATTTTTTTTCCCTTTTCTAATACTAAATGTTTGCTTATATGAAAATGCAGCTTAGATACAAAATACATGATATCCACAAGACACGTGTGATGCAAAAGTTTGCAAAATTGTGGTGCAATCACAAGTCTAAACTATCAAGAAAAATAAGAACTCTCGCTGCAACAGGTAAAGGTCATTTAGCACGTAATATTGCCCTCACCAAACCTGATAACATTGGAATGGCTGAATGGAAGGCATTTGTGAAAAATCGACTTTCAAAAGGCTTCATTGTAAGTTTTCTTTTTCATAACAATTTTATGTAGTTGTAACTTTTAATTAGAAGCTCATTTCTTTTCATAACAATTAAGATAAAGATTATAAATCCTTAATAAATGTTGACATTTCAAATGTTTACACTCAGGAAAAGAGTAACAAATTCAGAGATATGAGGGCAAGGCAAAATGTTTTACACACCATGAGTCGAAAAGGTTATACATGTTGGAAAAATGGTTTAATATAGACATATTTTTTAGCCCAAATTTGAGTGGGCCCCAAACGTTGTTTGGGGTGGGTCCGAAAAGATGAAGTGTTTGGGGGTGGGTCCGAAGAGGTGAAGTGCTCCTTGTCGCGTAGCAAATCACACGATGAAGACGGAACGTCAAAATCATTTATAAGTGAATGGGAAGTTGACGCTGTTTTCGGGTCTAATATTAATTTTTTAGATAAAATTCATTTGAATTTTTTCAATAAAAATTATTGTGGGAATTTAATTTAAATCTAAATTCATATTTTGGGTTCCTAAGTGATTTCCTAAACTTTGTACCTCTTTCTTTATTAATTAAACTATTCAACTAGTTTAATATATATATTCCAAACAGTTTAAAAAAAAAAAACTTTCCACCATTAGCTTTATGATTAAACTATTCAAATAGTTTAATATATTTATTCCAAACAGTTTAAAAAAAAAAAACTTTCCACCATTAGCTTTATGATTAAACTATTCAAATAGTTTAATATATTTATTCCAACAGTTTTATAATTGTTCCACCAATGGATCATTTTTCAAATTGTTTGAAAATTTGTTCTTAGCAACGGACAAATCAACTATTCAAACAGTTATCTGTTTGAATAGTGCTTGCACCTGGTCAATTTATTTGCACCTATTTACTTCAATTTGGTACCTGTTCGGGTCAGTTTTTTGCCTATAAATTTAGACCAATTTTCAGCAGTCCGGATCATCCAGAAAATCAGTCTGCGTAATTCTTTTTGTTGTCCAATTATCATCTTTGGTGCATTATTCTCCATATTAATTTTAGAATAAATATTCAGAGAGTTAGAACACAAGTTTGGTTCGCCGAACAATTTGTTTTGGAGTGCTACTACAAATTGGTTAAGATCATTGTATCCTGGAAGATAGGCGCCACTCAACCATAAGCACCGTAGCGGGGCAAATCTGTCTTAAGAATAAAGTGTCATACACTCGACTTGGTCTTTTATTTTTAATTAGGTTTGATAAATAAATTCGGTGCGTTATTTATTTATTTTGTTTGAATTAGTTTCAATTTATTTTATTTACACAGAAGATTGTTCCAACAATCTTAAGATAGATCCGAATTATTATGTTTACAGAATTTTTCGTTTGTTTCCCTTTTTCATTTTTGATTTATAAAAGAAAATTATTTTCTGTGGATTTACAAAATAATATTCTGGTTGGAAAAACAAATAGTGATTATATGCTATTTGACAGATAGTAGTAATATACTGTCTATTTTCTTTGACAACTAGTGGTAATATACTGGTGTCATTAACAATTCAGAATATATTTTTGTGGAATTTGTTCAGAAATTAATTTTGGTTTTTAGAAATCATTTTCTGAGTTTTCATTAATTAAAATTCTATTTCAGTATTTTAGTTATTAAAGTGAAACAGAAATTTAATTTTCTGTGTGGAATTAATTTGGTTAAGTAAAATTTTATTTTATTTCCAAATTAATTGGAAAATAAAAGTTACATTCTTGTTTCTTTTATTTTTATAGAATTTAATTTTGTGAATTTGGATTAATTTTTTATGTAGTATAAATTCTAATTCTAATTTTGTTTTATAAATTAGAATCAATGGCTACTGAAACAAATGCTCAAACAAGTACTACTGTGGTGGCTGCAATGATGCCAACCCCCTCTCCTGTTGTGACAGTACCGGTAAATCACGGTGAAAAGCCAGAGAAGTTCTCAGGAACTGATTTTAAAAATGGCAACAGAAAATGTTGTTCTATCTTACAACTCTGAACCTGGCTTGTTTTCTCCATGAACCTGGCTTGTTTTCTCCATGAGGATGCTCCTATTTTGAAAGAGGATGAAACTGACCGGCAAATGGTTGCTACGGTTGATGCCTGGAAACATGCTGATTTTCTTTGCCGTAACTACATCTTGAACGGACTTGACAACACATTATACAACGTTTACAGTCCTATCAAGACAACAAAGGAACTTTGGGAGTCTTTGGAGAAAAAATACAAAACAAAAGATGCCGGCTCAAAGAAATTTGTAGTTAGCAGATTCCTGAATTTTGTAATGGTTGATTCAAAATCTGTGATCAGCCAAGCTCAAGATTTCCAACTCATTCTGCATGACATTCACGCAGAAGGCATGTCTCTCAATGAATCCTTCCAAGTTGCAGCCTTAATTGAAAAATTACTACAAGGTTGGAAGGAATTCAAGAACTACCTCAAACACAAGTGCAAAAAAATGTCTATAGAAGAATTAATTGTGCGTTTGAAGATTGAGGAGGACAACCGCAATTCTGAAAAGCGGGCTGGTAAGCATTCTATGGAGTCTAAGGCAAATGTGGTGGAATATGCTTCAAAATCCAAAAAACGAAAGTCTTCTGGAGAAAGTTCATCACAAGGCTCTAAAGGGGGGGACAATAAAAAGTACAAGTTTAATGGTAAATGTAACATCTGTGACAAAGAGGGACATTGGGCCAAAGATTGCCGTAGCAAAGGCAAAAGCAAAAGAAGAACAAGCAAGAAGCCTACCCAAGCCCATATGACCGAAGTGGGCAATATTTCCAATGGTGTAGATGATATCAATCTTTCTGCAGTTATTTCCGAGGCAAATCTTGTCAAAAATCCTAAAGAATGGTGGGTGGACACTAGTGCTACTCGCCATATCTGTGCCGACAAAAAGATGTTCACATCTTATTCTACAGTGAACAATGGTGAACAACTTTTTATAGACAACTCCTCAACTTCCAAAGTTGAAGGACAAGGGAAGATTGTTCTCAAAATGACATCTGGAAAGGAACTCACTCTTAACAATGTGCTGCATGTACCGGACATTCGCAAGAATCTTGTTTCCGGATCTTTGTTGAGTAAGAATGGGTTTAGACTAGTATTTGAGAGTGATAAATTTGTACTTACTAAGAATGAGATGTATGTAGGAAAAGGTTACATGTCTGATGGCCTTTTCAAGTTAAATATAATAACCGTTGTACCCTCAGTTAGTAATAATAATACATCTTCTTCTTACTTGCTTGAGTTTTCAAATTTATGGCATGGTAAACTAGGACATGTTAATTATGAATCTTTGCGTAGATTAATTAATGTGGAATGTTTACCTAAATTTGACATTGATTCAAATCATAAATGTGAAATTTGCGTTGAGGCAAAATTATCTAAAACTCCTTTTCATTCAATTGAAAGAAGTACGAAACCACTTGAATTAATTCATAGTGACATTTGTGATTTTAAATCAATTCAAACTAGAGGTGGAAAAAAATATTTTATCACTTTTATAGATGACTATATTAGATATAGTTATGTTTATTTAATTCGAACCAAGAATGAAGCTTTGGGAACTTTCATTCAATATAAGAATGAAGTTGAAAATCAACTTGGTAAGAAAATCAAGAAACTTAGAAGTGATAGAGGTGGTGAATATGAATCACCTTTTGATAAATTTTGTAAAAAACATGGAATAATTCATCAAACCATTGCTCCTTACTCACCTCAGCAAAATGGAATTGCTGAAAGGAAAAATAGAACTTTAAAAGAAATGATGAATGCCATGTTAACAAGTTCTGGATTACCTCAGAACTTGTGGGGGGGAAACAATACTTTCTGCAAATTATATTTTAAATAAAATACTCCGAAAGAAAGTGAATCAAACACCTTATGAAATATGGCATGGAAGAGTACCATCTTACAAATACTTAAAAGTGTGGGGGTGTTTGGCTAAAGTGACAATTCCTAGTCCTAAAAAGACTAAGATAGGTCCTAAGACCATTGATTGCATTTTCATTGGTTATGCCAAGAATAGTAGTGCATATCGGTTTTTGATTCACAAATCAGAATATTCCGAAATGCATGTAAATACTATTATTGAATCTCGAAATGCATCTTTCTTTGAACATGTATTTCCAAATAAGACTGGACAAGAGACTAGTAACAATAAAGAACATGTATTTCTCATAATGCTATAACTAGTCAGGATCAAGAACATAATCAATAACAAGAGTTAGATCAAAATGAAAAAGAGGAACTTAGGCGTAGTAAACGTGCTAGAACCTCAAAATCTTTTGGTCCAGATTTTCTAACATATTTGTTAGAAAATGAATCTTTAACTTTTAAAGAGGCTATGTTCAATCCTGAGGCTCCTTTATGGAAAGAAGCTGTCAATAGTGAAGTTGAATTTATCTTGCAAAATCACACTTGGGAATTGGTGGATTTGCTACCAGGTTGTAAATCTCTTGGGTACAAGTGGATTTTCAAAAGAAAATTGAAAGCGGATGGATCAATTGACAAATACAAGGCAATACTTGTGGTCAAAGGTTTTAGACAAAAAGAAGGTCTTGATTACTTTGACACATACTCATCGGTTACTAGAATAATATCCATTAGAATGTTAATTGCCATTGCATCTTTATACAATTTAGAAATTCATCAAATGGATGTAAAAACCGCTTTCTTAAATAGTGAGTGAAATGAAAAAATTTATATGGAACAACCAGAAGGTTTTTCTGTTCCAGGAAAAGAAAAGAAAGTGTGTAAATTAGTTAAATCATTATATGGTTTAAAACAAGCACCAAAGCAATGGCATGAGAAATTTGACAAGGCAATGATGTCAAATGGATTTAAAATTAATGAGTGTGACAAATGTGTCTACATTAAGAACATGGACAAAGGTTATGTCATTGTATGTCTTTATGTGGATGATATGCTCATCATAGGTAGTAATAATGAGATGATTAAAACTACCAAGAAAATGTTAAATAAACATTTTGACATGAAGGACATGGGCATTGCTGATGTAATTCTTGGTATGAAAATTACCAAAACATCAGAAGGATATGCTTTGTCACAATCTCATTATATTGAGAAAATACTTGATAAATTTAGCAAATATGATGATCATCTTGCTAGAACACCTGTAGATGTTAATTTGCATCTTTCTAAGAATGTACAGGTAAGTATTTCTCAATTAGAGTATGCCCAAATTATTGGAAGCTTAATGTACTTGATGAACTGCACTCGCCCAGATATAGTTTATGCAGTAAGTAAATTAAGTAGATATATGAGTAATTCGGGAGTAGAACACTGGAGAGTTATTATAAGGGTTCTAAGATATCTCCGATTCACTAGTAACATTGGGCTGAATTTTACTAGATATCCAGCAGTACTTGAAAGATATTGTAATGCAAATTGGATATCAGATACTAGAGACTCAAAGACCACCAGTGGGTATGTCTTTACTCTTGGCGGGGCGGCTGTATCTTGGAAATCTTCCAAACAGACTTGCATTGCTAGATCTACTATGGAATCAAAATTCATAGCTTTAGACAAAGTAGGGGAAGAGGCAGAATGGCTTTGCCACTTTCTTGAAGATATTCCAATTTGGCCAAAACCGATGCCTACTATATGCATACATTGCGATAGTCAATCAACAATAGGTAGAGCACAGAGTCATATGTATAACGGTAAGTCACGACACATTCGTCGTCGATATAACACCGTAAAACAACTACTCTCTAATGGAATTATTTCCATTGAATATGTGAAGTCTAAAGACAACATAGCGGATCCACTAACCAAAGGGTTAGCAAGAGAGCTAGTTGAGAATTCATCGAGGGGAATGGGACTAAAGCCTATTAAATAAGAGTTACCACAACGGCAACCCAACCTAGTTGACTAGGATCCCAAGATCTAGGTTCAAAGGGACAACTGAGTTGTGAATGACTCAGAAGGATCACTGGGGAGTCCAACTCCTACCCATTTCTATGATGAAATAAGTGATGTCTGCAGCGTTTTAGGTTAAATAAAATTTTAATGATTTTTATATCTAGGTAAACCTAGTGGAGTATGACAGGATACTCTTCATAAGAATCACCTATGTGAATGTGAACTGAGCCGGTTCTATGAGAATTGTGAAGGGCTACAATTCTCTAGAGCATTCATGAAAGACGAGGTTGTTCAGGGCCAAAATGAATACAATAGTGAAAACTAAACTGTATCTGGGGATATACTGTGTGAGTTCTGTTGTCTTGGTTTACACAAACGACTAAATAGTTCAAGGCATCATGCTCACTGGTTAGCTAGTAAATCCGATAGTGTCTCACAAGGGAAGGTTCAAATCCAAAAACTACCTATCATTTGCAGAATATTTCTAATTTCTATACTCTCTGTAATTAGATCATGCTGTTGCATTTTCTCTCCGTCAAATTCCATTCATATGGGGGATTGTTGGAAAAATAGTTTAATATAGGCATATTTTTTAGCCCAAATTTGAGTGGGCCCCAAACGTTGTTTGGGGTGGGTTCGAAGAGGTGAAGTATTCCTTGCCGCGTGGTAAGTCACACAGTAAAGACGGAACGTCAAAATCATTTATGAGCGAATGGGAAGTTGACGTCGTTTTCGGGTCTAACATTAATTTTTTAGATAAAATTCATTTGAATTTTTTCAATAAAAATTATTGTGGGAATTTAATTTAAATCTAAATTCATATTTTGGGTTCCTAAGTGGTTTCCTAAAGTTTATACCTCTTCCTTTATTAATTAAACTATTCAAATAGTTTAATATATATATATATTCCAAACAGTTTAAAAAAAAAAAAAACTTTCCACCATTAGCTTTATGATTAAACTATTCAAATAGTTTAATATATTTATTCCAACAGTTTTATAACTGTTCCACCAACGGATCCTTTTTCAAATTGTTTGAAAATTTGTTCTTAGCAACGGACAAATCAACTATTCAAACAGTTATCTGTTTGAATAGTGCTTGCACCTGTTCAATTTATGTGCACCTATTCACTTCAATTTGGTACCTGTTCGGGTCAGTTTTTTGCCTATAAATTTAGACCAATTTCCAGCAATCCGGATCATCCAAAAAATCAGTCTGCATAATTCCTTTTGCTATCCAATTATCATCTTTGGTGCATTATTCTCCATATTAATTTTAGAATAAATATTCAGAGAGTTAGAACACAGGTTTGGTTCGCCGAACAATTTGTTTTGGAGTGCTACTACAAATTGGTTAAGATCATTGTATCTTGGGAGATGGGTGCCACTCAACCGTAAGCACCGTAGCGAGGCGAATCTGTCTTAAGGACAGAGTGTCACACACTCGAATTGATCTTTTATTTTTAATTAGGTTTGATAAATAAATTCAATATGTTATTTATTTATTTTGTTTGAATTAGTTTCAATTTATTTTATTTACACAGAAGATTGTTCCAACAATGCATGATTAGAAGAAGAAATGGTAAGTTTGACAACATAGGCAACATTTATTTGTAAAGTATTTTGATTTTGTTGCTTCTTATGTTGAACTATGTTTTATTGTTTCTTATTTTTTAATTTTTTTTTATAGAAAAATCAAAGCCCACTCCCAAATTCTATATCTAGAGTTGATGTTTGGATTAAAGGACATACAAGGAAGAAAGAAAAACCTGTGAATGAAGTGCTTCAGGCAGCAGTGGTATGAATTAGCTTAATATGTATATTTTGCATTATAATTGTGTATTATATGATACTCAACCTGCTAACTTGGAGAAATTGTGTGAACTAATTTGTTGTTGGTTGTTTATGGAGGGTTGCTTGCTGCTCTCATAGTTGTAGAAATTATGTCATCCCTTGCCTTACTAGGTCACCAAACACCTATGCAATATCTTTGTAATTGCTTATTTGTTACCTTATTTGTTGCCAATGTTGATATAGCATAACATTGCATTAGTTTTGGATATCACCATTTTTTTTAATAAAAAAATGTATATATTGCATTATAATTTAATTTTTTAATAAATGTTATATATTGTAGAAAAAGGTTGAAGAGCTTCACAAGCCTTCTACAAAAGAAGGCCCAATGTTTATCAAAGATGATGCAATTGTTCATGCGTTTGGTCCAGAACGCCGTGGTAGTGTACGAGGGCTTGGATTTGGAGTATTGCCATCGAAAGTTGATGCACAAGTGTACCAAAATCAAAATGTGAGAAAACTAAATCAACAAATGCTGCTCTTACAACAAGAACTCCAAGAGATGAGAGCTGAAATTTTAAAAGGAAAAAGGCAAAATGAGGTAAAAAGATTAAGAATGTGACAATATATGTTATATGTATTGATGTTTCATAAAAGTTTTAAAAAAATTTCAATTAAAACTTGTAGGAACCAAGCAAAGATGCAACAAGTAGGAAACGTTCTCATGGAGAAACCCAGGTAAAATTGCCTTAAATCATTTGAGGGAAAGTTTTTTTTATGAAAAATAGCTTTCATGTCAGTTTAGTTTAAAAATAAGATAATTGTGTTGATATGTGTTGAGTGCATAGGAATTTAACAAGATTTCAAGAAATCAATCTCTTTGACAATGAATCAAAATAAAGTTTGTTACAGATATTTATATTTTCTAATATAACTTATTAGTCACTAATTCTTCTAACTACAATAGTATCTCATTAGTCACTAATTCTAACAAAATAAAATAAATCATATGCGTATATTATAATATAGAATAATATTTTAAGCTTTTGTAATATGTTGGTTTGTCTTCATATATAGCAAGATTTTTATAGAAGGATATTTCACAAAAAAAATTTAAAAAATTAATTACAACTTGCAGGAGCCAAGCAAAGAGACAAATGGCAAGAAACATTCTCATAGAGAAATGTAGGTAAACTTGCACATTTCTCATGCTTGTACTTTTGCTTGCTTCACTTTCTACTCAAGCTTTTGTCATTTTTGCATATGGATCCCATCATCTATTAAATTTGAGTAAACAAATACTTCTTACCATTATATTACAATTTTTTTAGGGTAAGGAAAACAATACAAGTGGTGAACATAGGGTGCATAGAGGTGGTGAATATAGGATGCAATCTCAAGAAAATATTTGGGTAAATTTTGTATGGCATTAGTACTTACCTAAATTTTTGTTATGTTTGTACTTTTGTTTTCTTGCTTCTGCTTAATAGTTTTTGTCAATTTTGCATATGGATCCTATATCATCCACTAAATTTTTGAGTAAACAAATACTTTTTACCATTGTATTATAATTTTTTTGGGGTAAGAAAAACAGTGCAAGTGGAGAACATACGGTGCACAAAGGTGGTGAACATAGGATGTACTCACAAGAAAATATTTGGGTAAATTTTGTATGGCATTATTACTTACATAAATTTTTGTTATGTTTATACTTTTGTTTGCTTGCTTTTACTTAAGAGTTTTTGTCAATTTTGTACATGGATCCCACATCATCTACTAAATTTTTGAGTAAACAAATATAATTTGATATTGTATTAAAAAAAATTTAGGGTGACAAAAATAGCGAAGACGGTGAAAATGAAGACATTTGGGTAAATTTTCTATGGCATTATTAATTACCTTAATTTTGTCTTCAATTCATTAGCTTATTTTATGTTTGCTTTCATGATAGTTGCCTGATGAGAATGAAACTGGAAATGGTGGATCTAACTTGGACAATGCCAAATGCAAATTGTTGAATTGGGATAGGACAAAGGTGGTGATTGCGGAAGGCACAATTGTATCAATAGATTCTAAACAATTAGTACATCACGTGCCTCTTGGCCTTGGGTGTTGGAAAGTGTGGGTTAATCATGTCAAAGTCAATACACCATTGTTTTGCCCTAATTGTGAGATGTTTGTGCTTAAGGATGCTATTGGAAGCACTGTTGCTTGGCCAAACCATTTCATCAGTTTTGATTTTGAGTAGAAATTCTAATATCTATGGATAGTTTTTGATATGACTTTGATGCTTTTAGATATAGTTTTGGATAGTTTAGAAACTCTTAACATCTTTGGATAGTTTTGGATTTTGTTTAGAAACTTGTGTATGATACAGTTTTTGGATGGTTTAGAACTTTTTGGACAATTAGAAGTTAAGGATAGTTCTTTTTGGGTGGTTTTGAATTAAGGTTACTTTTTGGATGTTTGGAATGTATGAACAATTGTTAAATGTTCATAACTTATATATGGACTAAGCGTGTCTTGGCGTGCTTAAAGGCACAGTGTAATTTTTTTTTTCTTTTCAAAGAGTAGGGAGTGAATTTTTTAAAATGTTTGACACTAGAAAGATATTAATGAAGTGCATCTAATAAAAAATTTAAAACATGAAAAAAATTTATAAAAGACAAAAATAAAAGATTCAAAAAATAAAATTTAGTTTGAAAACCAAATTTCAGCCATCATATTATTCATGTTCCACTTTAATGCATAGCCAACATGGTCATTGACCCTTTGCATGTTCATAACATTGTTGCTTACACTAAAACATAAAAAGATCACACAATGGTAGAGACTAAATTAGTTATATAATTTTATTTGACAACCGTAACTTCCAAATTCCCTTGTTCATAAAAAAGACTCTTCTATGCTTCAGAAATGATCTCCTGTCCCGGAAAACTTATGACCCTTTTATCTTATTTGACTCATAATCGTTTGATCATATCTCGAGAAGTTCACATGATTCAACGATGTGTAGAACTTCAATTGTCGAAAAGAAAAAAAAAAAAACCTATAACAGCATTGGATATATAAATTTACAGACAAATATCCCTAGCACGGGGTTTTAGATGGGTAACTATTCAAAGCAGAATTCTAAGGGATGAAGGGGAAAACGTCCATTTTACAGAGGCACTATTCGACTCCAGCTTTGATGTGCATCAAATGGCTCGATTACATAGACTACACCATCACTCATTCCAAGCGTGATTTGATTAGGTTGAGATGGATATGCTACAATCACCACAGGAAAGGCACAGCCATTGCTTCTCCTACAAAATTAATAGCCATCTTTAAATGATTAAATCAGCCTCTCAGTTATTAGATCATTCAAGAAATGGAACAAAGCATAATACAGATTATCTTACCTTTAACTTAACATACATACATACATACAGAGAGAGAGAGAATCACATAGCAAAGGAGAACACACAACAACAATTGATGCCTCCAAGTTACCAGTCACAAGTGATCAAAATCAGAAAAGTTTCAAGAATCCAAATCTTGTTTGAAACTCTATCCCAATATAGAAGTTTGCCAACTGATAAAGATTGGGAGTTAGCTACAAAAATATGTGGGATAAGATTTTTTTTTACAATGTAACTGAATATCCAACTGCAAATTTGTATTTCTCTATGGTTTGTGAGATTCAACTTATCCCAATGAGTCGAGTCTCCAAATGAAGTGGTTAAGACTATGGCATCAAAACATGGTTGAGAAATATGACAATTGGTTAACAATTCTTGGTATTTGGTATATTAGCAATAATTATAAAAGGAATATGGTAAAACAATGAGAACTTGGGTTGAGGTAATAAAAAAGACATGACTATCTTAGCTACAACTGAGGATATAATTACGAATGGAACTAATTAGAGAAAATGGATCTATATAACCAACTCCATGTTTGACACTAGAATTTTCTAAATTCCAGTGTCAAGCTCCAGCTTTTTCTCACAGTATAGAAACATTCAACTTCTTTTAAGAAAATTCATAAAATTGAGCATTGAAATTTATAGAAACATTCAACTAAGAAGTCAGAGCATAGAAACATTCAACTATGAAGTTTTTGTCTATGTTACATGACATATTGGCTACATCAAGAAATTCAAATGGAGGCTGTTTACCGTGAGCACATCCAATGCAACATAGGATCAACTCATATGGTACTATAAATGATTTTTAAGCCCTTATGCAACCATTTAATACAGAACTCTGGATTATTATCAGCTATCAAGTCCATAGAAACCATGCAGATGCACTACTAACTCTGAATAGCTCCATCATATTTATCTTAAATCATTTAAGTCAGTGAAAAAATGAATATTGGTCATGTTTTAGATATTCATATAATTTGAAATATTAAAAAACAATTTTTTGCTGTAATCCACAAAACTCCTGCATGGCACATGTGAAGATGAGAAAATTCATTCTTTTCTAAGGAAAATTTGGAGCAATATAGTTAAGAAAAATAAATGGGCATCAAAACATCTATTTTTCTAACCCCAGTAAAAAACAATGGTCACCACTACAGACATCAATTTCATATGGCACTATCAAAATTTCACAGGTCATGTATCTCACCAATTTAATGTACGACTCTACAAAAATTGAAACAGCCTTTTACAATAAAATACTGAACCATAAATAAACCTTGACACTAACTAAACTTTGGTTGCTGAGAAAACTGAGGAAAAGAAGGAAAAAAAAATTAAAAAATAGAAGAAGAAGATGATTTTGAATCCTTTATCTTACATTGTTTTGTTTTTCATTCAAATCATAAACTGTGAGAAAACGAAGCATTAGAAGTTCATATGTTCGCAATTAGAATCTCACTTGAAAATTAACCCTAATGTTTCGCAGAAACTCTGTTTTCTGCTTTCTTCGCAAGCCTTTCAAGGCAAAATCTGGAATTTTAAGCGGAAACTGAAATCATTACCCAACTAATCATCACAGTTCGAATAAAATCAAAGAATAAACGCAAAACTATGATCGCAATCTTCAATTACAATTTAGTTAAAACCTAATCAAAGCTTGGAATTTCTCGGATCGAATCAAACTACTGCAAAATGAGGAATTCAATTCCAAAAATTTGAATTTGGAGCCACAAAACTTGGCACACCATCATAGATTTTGTGATGATGTATCCAATTTTTGGAGATTTTAAGCTCTTTGAATTAGAGAACTCGAATTCAAAATTTGTGAAGCACAGTAGAGAGAGAGAGAGAGAGAGAGAGAGAGAGAGAGAGATAGATAGAGAAAGAGGGAATTGAACGGGTCTCTTTTATGACAGAGTGATCTTACCTAGAGAGCAGCAGTTTTGGGAGCGAGCGAGGAGGGAGGGTATAAAAAAAGAAGAACAGGGAGGGAGAGAGAGATAAAGAGGGAATGAGGTGGGTGAGAATCGAGAAGGGAGGAGATAAAGATAGAATGGAGGGGAGACGTGGGTAAGTAGGAAGGTGAGAACAGAGAAGGGAGAGAGATGAAGATAGAATGGAGAGAGACGTGGGTAAGTAGGAAGTTTAGTGTTTGGGCGGAAAGTAAATGTTAATATATACTTGGGATTGATATACATTTAAAGAAGGCTTATCTCATCCGTCTATCTAAATATATGAGTGAATCATGACCATTAAAATGTCATAATAGGACAATTGTCTCTAGGATAAATTCAAAAACCTTTCTCCCTTATTATATAGATATAGTTTCTTTTTGATGGATGAAACAATATTTTGGTTGTTGATTGCTGCTTGTTTGTAATATTTGTTAGATTGTACAAAATTGGTCAAATAGAACCTGTTGAATTTTTAAAAAAAAAATTACATATTCTACGGCAGGTATAATAAGTCGTTGTATTACATATTTTACGGCGCACAATCAGCGTCGTTATTTGTCTCACCAATTAACGGCGTGAAAAAGTAGTCGTAGAAAAAGTAACAAACGATGTACAAAATCTGCCGTTAAATAGTTTTTAACGGCGTACTATAGCATGACGTAAAAAAAGTAATAACGACGCACAAAATCTGCCGTTAAATAGTTTTTAACGACATATGATGTATGTCGTTGAAAATGAAACAACGACGCACAAAATCTGCCATTAAATAATTTTTAACGGCGTACGAAGTATGTCGTTGAAAATGAATGAATTTCCATGACTGGTCATAATATGACGTGCGCTGCACGTCGTAGAAGGGCTTTTACGGCGTATATTGCACGCCGTAAAAACCCTTTTTTGTTGTAGTGGTCCTACAATAGAAACATGCAATCTGAACACCAAATCCAAATTGAACTCCTTAGTTCCAGAAGTTTCTTCTTCATTCTAGACTCTCTTCTTCAACTTGAACCTTGCAGCCTCCAAATGTATAGTGATGAAACTTTATGAATTCTCCAAAAGCATCTAGCTTCTTCTTCTATTTTTCAAATTCAAATTGAATTCCTCTTCTTTAATCTGGAATTCTTTGGAACCTTATTTTCCAAACTCAAATTGAGTTTGATTTCCAACAAATTTAGAAGACTTGATATTCTTCTTGAGAAATTACATTTTAAGTGGAATAGTGAAGAAATATTTTCATATTATTAGTGGTGCAAGTCTCCTGTGTATATAGAATGAAAGTCCATTCCTGTGTTTGGTGAAAGTTGCAACATAAAATATTCTTATTTGTAGTACAAGTATTTTGTGACTGTCCATCTATTTATAGTTTCTCAATTCATTTTTATGTTGAAAGCATACATAGCTTAGGATAAATCTTCTATATCTATACTATATATTAATTAAAATGTATTTTTCGTCTGAAAGAATGTGCAGAAATTAAACATTAATCTAAATTTTTTCTTTTAAAAAAATAAATGTGAAGAAATACACATAGTATAGAAATTTTAGCCCATCTAATTTTTTATAATTTTAAAATTTAAAAATCTTAATATAAAAAGTCAAGAAAAAAAATTAGCCATATCTAACCTATCATACGTAACTCATATATAATTTAAAATTTTAAAATTTTTTAAAAGAAATTTTAAATGTAACTTTAGAATGTATATTTTTATCCCGCGTCTAATAAATATAAGCAAAAGAGAATCATCAATATAGTGTAATCAATTATTATAGTCAACTCAATCAAATTTACATAAACATAGAATCTTACATTGGGTGTAGAAAATAAGGAAAGAGAGGGAGAGAGATGGGGAGTAAATTGCAAATGGTCAAGAAGAAAAAACATGGGAAAAGAATGGGAAAAAAGATAAAAGAGAGGAAGGTGCTAGGAAAGTGCTTAAATTTCTTTAGGCGGGGAAATTATTCTTGGTTAAACAAATCCAATCGTTAATTTTATAAGCCCTCTTTGGTGTAACTTAAAAGTTATTTATTTTAACTTTTAGTTTAATTTAAATTATTTTAATGTGTTTGGTTTAACTTATAACTTATAGCTTATAACTTTTTGGAAGTCAGAAATCAGCTTATTCTTTGGGTGGGGCAGGAGATGCTTAATTTATAAGTCAAAAATTAACTTATGTTCATAGTTATAAGCTATAAGCATGTTTAGGTTTAAATTATAAACACTTTCCCACAGCTCTACCAAATAGGGTCATAAATTGATCGATTTGAATCCTTCTAACCAATTGTTAGAGTAAGATGTTTTAAAAAATAAAGCTATTTTATTATATAGATTTGAGACAAAGAGAGAAAATTATATATATATATATAGAAAGAGAATATTTAGTCTCATTCTCACCCAAGAAAAAAAAAAAAAACCATTAAAATAGTGTGAAGGTTCATCGAGTTGATGAGTCGGGCTAAAAGTTACCATCATATACTTTTTGTAGATACATTAGAGATTATAGCATGCAAAAGGACAGTCACGCCATGTAACATTTGAACCCTTGATCTTTTAACAAAATATAAGAATTTTGTATAACCAAAACTAATCTCAATTCATTTGCCATCTTAGTTATTATTTCCGTCTCAAAATATTAATCTTTTACCTCAAAATATTAGTTTTTTTCAAAAATTAAAGACTCAAATACTATAAATTTTTTATTTTGTCATTCCCTTAAATTTATTAATAATACAAAAAGTACAATTATAACAATTGATATTCTCAAAAAAATATAGGGAGACTTATTTATAAGTCCTTTTTCAGAACCTCATACTAGGCTAAGTCCTGTGTAATTTTTTATAGAGTCTCAAGTCCTATTTTCATAAGAATGTATTCCATAAGATCCTAACGTGACATGACACTTACATAAACGTAACGTAACGTGACACCTATATATACATAACGTAACGTGACACCAATATGAACGTAACGTGACACCTACATAAACGTAACGTAACGTGACACTTATATAAACGTAACGTGACACCTATATAAACGTAATGTGACACTTACATAAACGTAACGTAACGTGTCACGTTACGTTTCGCAAACTTAATAAGTTTTTATTTTTTTAATCCGTTTGTTTTGAAATAGATATATAATCTTAATATATTTTTATTTTGTATTATTAATTGTAAAATTTTAAAAATTATCAATAATATATGTGAAATCTAAATTAATTCATAAAAATTATAATTTTAAATTAATTAATGGAAGGGCACACAACGCTAGGGCTCAGCTCCTCAAACGATTCAATCGACCAATTCGATCTCCTGACTTGCATTCTTTATGCAATCCCGACACACTTCAGGAGTGACATTCCCTCTGCAAGAGCTTGCCCATAAACTTGATCAGTATTGTTTCCGATTGCAATGCTGTTGAAGCCTTGATTTAATGGAGTGTTCGATGATAGGGACTCAAGAAGGATCTTGAGGTTGTTCCCAAATCGGCTATTTGGTGTGTAATTAGTTGGACTTGAATCACAAGATATGGATTTAGGATCTGCAGAAACAGAGTCACAGAGCAAGAACAGGGACAACATTAGGAAAATCATAGCTGAAAGTGCATCTTTGTTAATTTGCCTAATATGAGAGCACATTTGTGCTAATTTTAGCCAAAAAGCTTGAGAGATGAGAATAGAAATCGGATAACAATAGGAAAGAGATATGCTCTACGTTCTTCTTTACAAAAAGGTCCATCAACAAGTTTTTATTGAAAATAAAAAAATAAAAAAATTCAAAAAATAAATAAAATCAATTTCCTATATAAAAAATTCAATGTTACCATAGATCATAGGTGTCACGTTACGTTTATGTAGGTATCACATTACGTTACGTTTATGTAGATATGTCACGTTACGTTTATGTAGGTGTCACGTTACGTTACGTTTATGTAGATGTCACGTTACGTATAGGTGTCATGTTACGTTTATGTAGGTGTCACGTTACGTTACGTTCATATCAATTTTCCTATATATGGTTTTATTATTATTTATGATATTAACAACTAATAATGAGGGTAAATATGTCAAGAAACTTCCCACAGGACTCATGGGAACATAAATTTTTTTGTGGGACCAAATGTAACACAAGTCTCCCTAATAGGACTTCTAAATAATTTTCCCAAAAATATATTATAAAAGAGTAATTTTGGAAAACTAATATTTTTAAGGGCAAATTACACAAATAGTCCCTATAGTTTGGGACTTGTATCACTTTGGTCCCTGACTTTTCAATTGTGACACATTTGACCCTGAATTTTGAATCTTATTCCAAATAAGGACAATTGAATATATAATTAGATTTTTCAAGGGTAAAATTGTCAATTTGATAAAATATAAACTAATTTGACAAAAATAAATGTCAAACAAATATTTTTGAATTTTTAAAAATTATTTATACGTACTAAAAATAAAATTATGTAAAACTGATAAATCTTTTAAACATTTATTTTTTTTTTTACCAAATTAATTTTTATTATGTGTTTGGATGATGATCATGTAAAATTAATTTAAAAAAAATTAATCATGTAATTTTTATTAATTTTACATAATTTTATCATTGGTGGATAAAAATAATTTTTAAAAAATTTAAAATATTTTTTTGACATTTATTTTTGTCAAATTAGTTTATATTTTATTAAATTGACGATGTTACCCTTGAAAAATCTAATAATATTTTTAATTGTTCTTATTTGGAATAACATTTAAAATTCAGGATCAGATATGTTACAATTGAAAAGTCATGGACCAAAGTGACATAAGTCCCAAACTATAGGGACTATTAGTATAATTAACCCTATTTTTAAAGTACAATTGTTATACTATAATAAAAAAGTTAAATTTTCTATAATAAGAACTAAAATGTCTTCACTATTAACTTTCAGTAGTGTTACATGTACTAATTAATGTACTAACTAATATATCAACACTAGTTATAACATTATATTAACCCCACTCATTAATCACATTACGAATATTAAAAATCTCGTAAATTACATCACATACACTAATTAATACATAAATAGATACATATAGCATTATTTATTAACTTTAGTAAAAACTCTACTCCAACATTGATTACCCGAAAAACTATATGCCTCATGACAGTACATTTGATAGTACATTTTTTTAGACTAGTTAATACATTAATTCATAATGAGTAATGCTATATACGTTAATTAATGTATTAATTAATCCATCAATTGATAATGTGACACAATTAAAAATATTTTTAGTATTTATAATTTGTATAATGGGTAAAATCAATAATAAGATCATAATTATTGTTAGTATACTAGTTAATATCTTGATTTGGGGTGTCTTAAAAAAGTACACTTTTTGTCTTTTTGGACTAAAAAAGACAAAAAAAAAAATAATAAATAAAAGTTTGGGTTAACTTTTTGACTTTTTATGAAAAAATATGTATTAAAAAATTGTATAAAAAAGGTGGGTAGGAGATGATTAGATAGGGGTGGCCCCCAGCCGTACAACCGGCTGGAGTTGAATTGGAGTTGAAAAATATTGGCTACTTTTTGTACAAAGAACTGGACAGTTTCGTTTGGCCTGTGGGGGTCATCACGGGTCCCATTTTAATAATCTGAACCGTTATGTGTATAACTCGTCGAACATTATGTACTTATAAAAAATCACGATAATCGGATATCGATAGCTATCTGATCATGTTTATTTATTTTTCAATCATTAATTATAACACCATCTATTTGTTGTACATAACTGATTTGATCATAGAGTTATTGATATCCGATTAATGTGATTTTTTGCAGACATATAGTACTCGACGATTTCTACACATTGAACGATTCAGATTATTAAAACGGGACCTGTGATAGCCCCATGAGACGAATAACAGTGTGTATAAAAATCACCCAATCATTTCTTTTGTTTGAAAATGCCGCACACAGCAGCATACAGAGTCAATTCGGTGCGTACGGAAAGTTTGAAAAGAATTGATTTTTTTTTTTTTTATGAATAGTAATATCTTTTTAAATTTTGAAGTAACTTTTTAATTTTTTAACTTATATAACTTAAGCCAAATCAGTCTATGTAATACCACTCGTTAATATATTAGAATGTATAATCCGTTATGATTCAGTTTGACAGATAATTTTATTTGTTTATTTTTTGGCTTCAATCCAAAAGACATTTTCAAATTAGAAGCATTTTATATTATCTTATAATTTCATCGTGAACATTGCTCCTGCTCGAATCACTAGAAGCACAAAACTTTGATACAATGTTGTAAATAATGCCATCTTTTGAAATTATTATTCTCTTGCTTAACAATCAATCTCACAAGTTTGATGCTTCCGACTACTTAAAAGGTATCTTAAAATTAATGTCTCATTTGAAAAGTATTAGTTTTAGTTTAAAAGTTAAAAAATTATTAAAAAAATTAAAAAATTTATAAATTATATATTAAAAAGTTAAAAATTTTCTTTTCTCTTTATTTTTTACACATCTTTTCGTAAAAAATAAAAAATTATTCCAAATATATAAAAAAATTTATCTCATATTTTAGTTAAGAAATTAAAAAATTATTAAAATAATATATTCTGAAACGAGGCCTAAGTGTTATAGATCGTCTATAAGCCTATTATGAATTTCATTACTAGTAATATGAGATGATATATATTCGTACCTTGAAACAGGTATAATCGTGACTTTAATATATTTTTCTCTAATATACACCATGATAAATGCATAATCCAGTTATTAGATAGGAGTATTATTCATTATGATCCAACTCAATACTTGATTTTCTGAGTTTGACCATCAAAATTAAAAGACATCATCTTCAAATAAAATGTGAGTGACATGTTTATTTGAAGCATACTAAGTAAGGCCTTGTTTGGGAAGACTAAATAAGTGCACTTTTTGTCTTTTTTGACTAAAAAATTAAGGTTAAAAATATGGATGTTTGGGTTAACTTTTTGACTTTTTATGGAAAAATGTGTAATAAAAAATTGTGAAAATTGGTTTTTAGAGGAAAATTTGAATTGGGAGTTGTGCAGCCGTAATTGTTGACTTTTGGTGAATAGTGTTAACTTTTTAACTTTTTGAGTAACTTTTTGGCTTTTTGGATTATTTTGCACTACCCAAACAAGGCCTAAATTTAATGTATATCCTTAAAATACATATTAAGTAAATTTAAATAAATTGTACATTCTCAATTAAACTCACTCTATGTAAAATGTATAATTTTTTAAAGTTTCTTAAGGTATATTTTAAGAGTACATTTAACAAAATTCTTATTCTAAATACCAACGATACAAGGAATTAGTTTGATAGTCAAAACTTAGAACTTGAGATTATATTCTTTTTGTAATTTCAAGTTCAAAACTTCTTTTCAAGTGCAAATAATTTTTGCAAATGAATCCATATGAAACTTTACTCCAGTTTTAATTCAACCATAGGCTAGTAAACTGTGAAATTAATCGTTATAAAAAACAAAAAATTAATGTGAGATAGTGCATCATGATGGTCATCTAGTTTTGAAGGAAGATCCACCTTCCTACTGAAATATCCATTAAGATTTGCTGCCGGAGGTGGGAGGGGCTCTTTATATTCATTGACTGTGACATTCAAAGGGAACTCTTTAAATTGATTTGATGACAACATTTATGAGCCAATTAAGCACACAGAGGAGAGGAGGGGAGAGAGAGAGGAGGAGGAGACTTTTCACAGTTGTTCTCAATCACACTCAAGCCACTGCAAAGCGTCCTCCATGCAAAACATCATTTCTATCACATTTATGAACATTTATACGCATGCATAAAGAAATGAATGATTTCACTAAAATAATATATTTATAGTTATTAAAGAGTTAATTATCTAAAAATTTTGTTTACAAATATTATGATAGTTCAAATCTTATTTAAAATTTTTTAAATCATAAGTTCTATGTATTAAAATTGAGAATATTATTAATTTTTTTAAATTTTTAAAACTAAGAACATTATCAATTTTGTATAGTAATGTTCCAGATAATTGTTTCACTAACTGACAAAAAAAAAAAAACAAAGTATGAGATTAAACGTTTTTATCCTTCTACTTATTGGTTTGAATTAACTATCCAATAAAACCGAGAATATTAATATTTTTTTTTCAATTTTAAAACTGAGAACATTATCAGTTTTTTTCATTTTTATATTTTTTTTCAGTTTTGCACATCAATGTTCCATAATCATGCTAATTTATAAACATAAAATTTTCAATTTTGCACAAATTTTTTTTTTTATTTTTTAAATTTTTCAAAAAAAAAACAATGTTTGGTTTGGGTTTTTTAAAAACACTTTTCAAAAAATTCTACTTTTTTATTTTCTGTATTATTTTGTTTTTACTAAACTTTTTAAATATTTTAAGCATTTTTTTAAATTTTTAGACACACCTAACATAAATGCACTTAAAAATATAATTTCCGTAAAAAAAAAATCTTTAAGAAATTTATTAAATACCAAAAATATAAAAAATACAAAAATTCGATATATTTTTCGTATTTTTGTGTATTTATTAATTTTTTAAAATATTTTTTCACAAATATTTTACTTTTTAGATACATCTAAGTAAGGTATATCTAAAAAAGTAAAAAAATACTTAAAATTTTAAAAATATTTACTAAAAACAAAAAAATACGAAAAATAAAAAAACTCAATTTTCAAAAAATTAAATTCAGAAAACTAAAACTAAATACATTATTTTTTTTATTTTTTTTGCACATAATTGTTTTTTAGTTTTTTTAATTTGAAAGTTGGTATTTTGAAATTTTAAAAATCAAAATAAATGTCAAATCATCATGTTCCTTTATAGATAATCATAAATGATGAACAATCATTATTTGAAAAGTAATTCCGACTATTAAAAATTTAATAGGACTTGAAGATCCAAAAAATTTTAGTTAGGACTTAATGGAGTATAAGTTCATAAATTAAGACTTCTATGTAAATACCCTATTATTAAATAATTTAATTTTTTTACATATGATCCCATAATATTAGCAATCCATGAGGACTTGGATTTGCTAATTCAATCCCATAATATTGGGGGGATAAATTGCCTTATTGCCCTGTTTTATAAAAATAATAAAGTTATATTTTACATAATTTTATAAGATTAATCTCAATCAATTAATATCATTATACTAGTGCACAAATAAATAGAATTTATCTTATATCTCAAACTTAATATTAACACAATAGTAATTGCTTCATTCAATCTCACCTATTAATAATTACATGCAACTCAGTCTAGCAAATAAACAAGGCCTAAAAGATCCATAAAATAAATTATTCAAATCATAAAAATAAGACTTGTGATGGTTCTATTGAATCAAACTATGAAATAGAGAGAAATAACTCTTACATAATTCCTCAAAAAATGCTTAAGAGTTCTAATTGAGCACTTTTAATTCATTTTTAATGACATAGAATAGACTATGGGGTTGTTTGGTTTTTTAGTTGGGTTTAAAAATCACAAAAAGACAAAAAAAATTAAAAAATCACAAAAAGCCGAAAATCATAAAAGGACAAAAAATTCATCATTCCAAAGTTCAAAAGTCAATCAAGAATATTAAACGAACAAAAAAATTTCTGACTAAAAAAATTAAAAAAATAAGAAAACTAACTAAAAATATCATTACCAAACGAAGGCTACGCAAAGGGACTTACACTCCTCTCTATCTCTCCCTTTCTTCCATTTCAATTGGAGGTCATGTATTAAGAGATGTGTCTCCACTCTAATTTCTCATGTTAAGGCTGTGTTTGGCAAGTGGGTTTGCAGGTTTTTTTAACTATTTTAGCCACAAAAAACAAAATAGGCTATTTTAACCATAACAAACAAAACATCACATCCAACCCATAATCATTACATTCTTCTCTCACAAAAAAACTCAAAAAAGTCAAAAAGCTAAAAAATCCTTCCCAAACCAGCTTTTAAGCCCAAGCTAAAATAGTTAAAAAAGCCAAAAAGTCAACCCAATTTTGCCCTTCTTTAGCCTTCATTTTGGCTTTTTGGCTTTTGGCTTTTTTGGCTATTTTAGCCTGGGCTTAAAAGTTTGGTTTGGGAAGGACTTTTTGGCTTTTTAGCTTTTTTTGTGAGAGAAAAATGTAATGATTATGAGTTGGATGTGATGTTTTATTTTTTGTGACTAAAATAGTCTATTTTATCTTTTGTGACTAAAATAGCCAAAAAAGCCCCGTTTAGCTCTTGCCAAACGGAGCCATAGGTTAACCATTTAAGGCTTATTTTGTAATTTCACATCAATCTATTTGTCTTTTGTTATTTATAGAGACGTGTCAGTTTTCATCACGATGATAGTGTGCTCTTTTGAGAAATTGGTAAAAAATCAAATTCTAATTTTTTATTTATTTTGAGTCACATCACCTCTCACATAATTTATTCATAAAAAGACAAAATAAGTTAAAAAAGTTAAAAAGTCAACTTTTTACCAACTTTCAAAAACACCCCTGTATTATTTAATTTCAGAATTATTTATATTTAGAACTTGTTTGGAAAGGGAAGATTAGGATTTTTTGATTAAAATAGTCAAAAAAAAAAAATTTAACTTTTTAATTTAATAAAATAAAACATAACATATAACTCATAATTATTACATTCATTCTCTCACAAAAAAATCAAAAAAATCAAAAATTCTTCCTAAACGAAACTTTTTAGCTCCAGATTAAAATAATTAAAAAGTTAAAAAATTAAAAAGTCAACCCTACTTTCGAAACAAACCCTTATTATATTTTGTTTCTAATCGTAGCCTTGTTTCATTACATTTGTAAGTCATTTTATTTAATAAAAAATGTCACTAGTAATGTTTGGTTGTAATTTTAGATTTTAATTTATTTGATTTTTTTATTATTTATATTTGGGAGAAGAAGGGCAACTTTTTTTTTTTCATCATTACATTATTATTATTATAACAGACTATTTAGACTAATTTATGTATATCTTGACTAATTTTGAAGCCTTTTTATCACTACCCTTTGAAGATTTTGTTAGGTGGCATTAAGGAAAAATCTCATAAACAAGAAATTGTAAAAATAATTATGAATTAATAGAATGCAGGTGAGATGTATACCTAGTACAAGTAAAAATTGTGCAGAAATGATACATTTCTTACTAGTGTACAGTTATAACTGATTGATTTATAATTTGCTTATTTGTCATTTATTTGATAATTTTTCTAAAATTCCTCATCTATCAATTTGTGAGTGCTCTATTCATTCTCTATTCTCTATTATGTTAACTCAATAATGTAAATATTGTGGCCTTGCAACTATAACATTTTATTTGAATTTTAAATTTGTCAAGAGACAAGAATTAATAATAATAATAAATATTGTACATAACTTTTATGCAGATAACCAAACAAAAATGAAAAAACAAAAAACAAAGACTTCTTTTCAACTTTCAAATCCAACCAAAAAATAATTTAACTTGTTTTACTTTATTTCTCATATATTTACCTTTAATTTTCTTTTCATCAAAAATTCCAAATTTAAATGTAATATATGAAGCATGAATATTTTAAAAAAAGAGTCATACTTGTATATCTATATGGAATATTGATACTTTTTAAATAAGGTATTTGATAGTTCTTAAAATGTACCCGACACTTGATCTTTATATTGAGAAATGTGGGATAGTATTGGGACAAAGTCACGTCATCCAAATTGTTATAAAAGTGAAATTGTAATAGTTTTTACATATTATTAGAGTATAATTTTTAAAATAAACAAAAATATAAAATTTTAATATTTTATTATTTTTTTTACCCACAAAGTGAATAGTAAGAGTTAAATAGTACTTTGATTTAAGGGAAAAATACAATCTAGTGGATTGGCAGAAAAAAAAATACAAGATCTTAGAAAATTTTATAATTTTAATTATTAATATTGATAAAAAATTTCATTAATCTATAATTATTTTTTTAAAAAATAACCTGATATGTAATTTCTCCTTGAATTAAGTAGTACTTTTTAAATTTTGCCGAGTGGTAGACTTTTCTCATGTTGTCATCTTTAACTTGAGAAAGTGTTTGGACTTAATAAGTCTATTTTAGAATCGATTCCGGTGGTTCAAACCATTTACTTTTTGGACTCGTTAAACAGAATAATCATGCAAAAATTTAAGATAATTAAATATCAATAGTTATATGTTTGAATAATTAGTTTTTAAAAAATGAACGATAAATATAATTTTAAGAATAATCATCTATTTTTGTGTCAAATATATAGTTACTGATATTCGATTATCTTGATTTTTTGCATAAATATTAAACTCAACGAATCTTAAAAAATAACCGGATTGAATCATTAAAACGAGACTGTGTTGAGCTTCACGAGTCACTTAAATTTTCTCATATTTAGATATGAACCTAAGAAAAATTTATTTGTTATTAATATCTAACTTTTAAAGAATATTTTATCAATATTGCTAGAGCTCATAGATAATATAATATAAATATTTCTCAATATATCATCGCTATGCTTGTATCTATTTTAAAATTTTATCATATTATTATATGGGTCTTGCTACATCCCCCTAAAAACACCCCCCCTAATCCCCATAATTTCCATTTCAAGTAAGAAAAAACTTCAAAAAAAAAAAAACAGTTTCCTAAAAAGGAAATTAGGGGGATTAGGGGAGGGTATTTTAGAGCTACCAAACATTTCCCTTATTATATTTGTATCATATTGTATAGTATCCACATTATGTATCAAGATTTGGGTGGTTGTAGTGTTGGGAGCACAACAGTTATTATTATATGGTCAAATAAGCTCATTTCGATATCTATTTTAATGATTTAAATCGTTCACATTTTAGAGTATATCAAATAGAATATACTTATAAAAAATCAAGTAAATTGGATATCATTAACCTTTTCATTTACTCACATTTATATCTATTGAAATAAAAATTGTGATTTAAAATATTAAAATGAATACAAACATAAGTGAATGAAAGAATTAACGGTATTTGATTAATTTAATTTTTTACAAGTGTATTCTAATTGATATATTTTAAACAGTCATGCTACGTAGCTCGAAAGCTACGTAGCTCGAATCCCCTTAATAAAAAACGTTACCGTTTTTGTATTTTTTTTTTTTTCAAAAGCAGAAATCAGGGGAAAGAAGGAGAGGAGAGGAGAGGAGAGGAGAGGAGGAGGAAGACTGGAGGGGGCCCTAATAACAGGGGAGGAGGAGGCGGGAGGCGGAGGCAATGAGTCGAGTTGAGTTGGCTCTTGACGAGCTAGCAGCGACGAGCAGGCTGAGGCGACCACCATTGCTCCTCTTCCCCTCTTCTTCTCTCTCCCTCTCCCTCTTTCCCTCTTCTTCTCAGATCGGTTTCAGATCTCAAAAAAAAAAAAAAAAAAAAAAAAAAAAAAAAAAAACAAATGCCCAAAACGACGTCGTTTTAGGCATTAGGGAAATTCGGAAGAAAAAATCTTCGAATTACCAAACATTATTCTATTTTAAAATATAAACAATACAAATTATCAAAATAAATTTCAAAATAAATTTATTTAACTACCTAACAGTAACTGCTATGCTAGGCACACAACATCCATCCAAATCTTATGAATAATATCCGTATTCATATTCATGAGCTTGGGATAAGACCTAGGGGTGAAATTTCCAAGATCCTATGTTTGACTCTCTTAGGACTAGTCATTCAAGCATAGCACATATAATTGAGAAGAAGACGAACAGTTTAAATCTAGGCAAATTATCTAGTGTTAAAGAGTTTGAATTTTTATTTATATATGAGTCCACGATTTATTGTTATATAGTTAAATGGCTCTCTGGTAATAAAATTTAACTTCATAAAATCTAATCAGAGATCAACCCTATCTGATAGTTAGGTTTCATACGAGAGAGAGAGAGAGAGAGAGAGTGAGTGTGTGAGTGAAAAGCCCATTTAAAGAACAAACAGTAAAAGTAGGGGCAACAACACAAAGCCCATTTACATATTTGCACAATGTAAACACACACAAATTAAGACACCAGCAAGGTGTTAATGCAAAATGTTGGAAAATGTACTAAGTCAGAGACAACACTCACTCACAACAAATATATTAAATAATATATACATTTTTTTTCCCATTAAAGTCGCAATAAAACAAAGTGTCAGCTCCATTACATTAATAAAACTTTCAAATCCCAACGTATCTTTTCCCACCCAACTCCAAGGAGAAAAAAGATAAACTACTTTCCTACTACTTCTTACATCTCTCAAAAGCCATTAATCATTTTCACAATATCAAAAGTCAAAAAAACCCCTCCAAAGAAACTAAACTACTACTTCTACTTCTACTTCTACTTCTACTTCATCCACATTTGGCTACGATTCTCTACTTGTTACCCACCCTACTCTACCATGCTCTAGTGACCAATAAAATTCTTGCCTTGCCTCGTTTGGTTTAAACTATTTTAATTTTTACAAAAATAGATTGATTTTCATCTTTTTAAGATTCTTCTCAAATTTGATTTTTTAAAATTTATTTTTAGGTTCCTCTAAATTAGAAAACCCTGAAAATAATTTTTTTTTAATCAAATTTAAAAAAATCAATCTTCACAAATTAAAATAGCATAAACCAAACGAGAGATTAAAATAAATATCACACAAATAATATTTTTAATTTTAAATAAAAAAATAAAAAAATAATTACAAATTAATAAAGTACAAGTAAAAACTATCCTCAAGTGAAAATTATATCTAAGGTAATAATTCACATTTCACGTAAGAACAGTTTTTACTTGCACTACACATTTGCAATTACTTTTCTATTCCTTATTCATGTGATATTTATTCTTCATTTATTTTTTTATATTAAAGCGGCAAGATTTTTATTGATCATTAATGCTATGTCTGGTTCATTAAGACAAACTAAAATGGATCGATGATTCCATCATAAAATTCATTTTATCAATAAAAAAGTTACGAAAAATGAACTACGAATGGAATCATCGATTCGAATTCGTTCCAATGAACCAAACACTTACTTAAAAGGGTCGCGAGGCAGAAGACTTGACGGAGAAGACACCATTCCAGATATCAGTGAAAGCTCGAACGATGACACCATGGTAGTAAGGTGAATTGAGCTGCAAGAAACAGTTGAGAAGCTCTCTCAGATCGTCTTTAGCGTAGATCTCTTTTTCAAGTATCATCTGAAGCATGGATCGCCGGAAATCAAGGTAAGGGTCGTCGGAATCTTTCTCCACCGCGACGCTCTCGCCGCCGATTCTGCCGAAGCCCTGAACGGCTCTCAGGCTCCGTATGTCATCGTCGATGTCGTCGGTGGTGGTGGTGGTGGTGGTGGTGGTGGTGGTGGTGGTGGAGTTGGAGTAGTCGTAGTGGGGATTGAGAGTGGTCCAATGGTGTTTTTTGGGTGGTTTGGGGTGGAAGATGGAGGAGAGTTTTGGTCTCCGGCAGCTGCTGCAGCCGAGGTTGACTGTTACGGTGTTGAGGCGGAGCTTTCTCCTGTTGTTTGACATTTTTGAGAGAGAGAGAGAGAGAGTTGGGACTTTGGGATGAGTATGGTTGTCTCAAAGTGTGGTTAGGTTTTGACTGAGAAAAGGGAGGGAGGGGATTGTTCTCTCCCTCTAACTATAAATTGGGTATGTGGGGGATGTGGAATTGAGATCCTCTGCGGCCACTCTCTCCAGCCTCTTTCCTTGCAACGATGCAGATAGCTCTAAAAAAGTTTTAATGGCTCAAATCATTCTATTAAAAAAATAAATTTAATTTTTTAATTTTTAATAAAATGATTTGAACCATTAAATTTTTTTTAAGTAAGGCTTTGTTTGGCATAACCTATATAATTCATCTTTTTATCTTTTTTTCATTACATCACCTTTCTATTTTTTTACATATTTTTTGTAAAAAAATAAAAAATATACTTTTTTAGGACACTCCAAACCAACCCTAAATCTGAATCGTTGCAAAAATTGAGGAGGGTAGAGAGTAACCGGAGAGGATCTCAATTCGGATGGAGAGGGTCCCTCCTCTTTGAAGGTAATATGACAGCTGTTTGGCCTACCACCCATGACAATCTAATCTAAGTGCATAAGTTCAAGAGAAAAGAATAATTAGGGTTGGTTTGACATAAATTAAGGTTTTGTTTGGGAACAGATTATTTTAATAATTTTTTAATTTTTTATGAAAAGATATATAGAAAAATAAAGAGGTGATGTGATTAGTTTTAGTTGATTTTTTAACTTTTTGGCTAAAGAATAATGTTTGGGGCCCTAAAAACGGTGGCTCAAATGGTTCAAATTGAGTAAAACGACGTAGTTTTGTGTTGCGTTGTGCCCAAAACGACGCAGTTTTGAGCAATTTGAGCCGCTGAATTTAGGACTTTCTACCAGTGTTGTTGGCTAAAATAGTCAGTCCCCAAACGAGGCCTAAATAATATAAAAAATTAAAAAGTCACTATTTTATTTAAGTCACATCATTTTATTTAAATCATATCACCTCTCTAACACATCATATTAAACCCAACCTAAATCTAACCTATATAAGTTAATAAGTCAAAAAATACACTTTTTTAAAACATTTCAAACTAACCCTTAATGCACTGTTAGAGACATCTCATTCATATGATAAAAGATGACCGTCCTAAATAAGAGAACGATATATAAGTTTATTTTCTTAATTTATTATTTAATTTAATAATGTGTAAATAAGATATGAAAGACATTTATTTTAAATATTTTAATATATTATCACATCATTAAATTTAAAAAATAATCTAATTTTTAATCACGAATAACACTACTCTTATATATATAATCTAATTACTGACATAGTAATTATTATTGATTTTAATATATTCATAATTAAGATCCAACTAATTCAAATTAAGTACGTATCATTTGTATCATATCTAATCGTGCAATCGTCACATTTTAAATTAAAAGATTCAGGCCTTTTTTAAAAAGTGACTTATAAGTTAGTTTTTTATTTTTTTAACTTATTTAAATTATGTTATTTATCTATTTTTTTATATTTCCTTTTTTAATAAATAAAAAGACCAACTTATTTCATGCTTCTCAAAACAACCTTTCAATCATCATTTTGTGGGGGTAAAAAAATTTATGATTTTTTATTTGATATTCATTAGTCATACTCTAATTAAATAAGTTTACAAAATTCTTAGGCAGAAAAGAAACTTCTATGACAGTGGGTTTGATGATCTAGGGATCCATAAAAAATTGGAGCCACTTGATTTGAAACTAATAAAACAAGATCATCAGAGATCTCGGTAGATGTAGTCGTGGGCACTCACGTTCTTACATTAAACATGGGCTTAATGAGTTTTATTACGCTATATAATAAGTGTCCTTTTTTATAACAATAATCTCTTGCAGCTCAAAAAAAACTTGGTCTGAAATGACTTGATTATCCAAAATGACGTTACATTGGATATTCTTTTTTTTTTTCTTTTTTTTTTTTTTTTTCTTTCCCTCTTATATTGCTAAAACATAAAGAAGAAGAAAGAGAAGAAAGAAGCAGAGAAAGAAAAAGAGAGAGAGAGGGAGAGAGAGAAAAAGGAAGAGAGAAGAGGGGGGAAGAGAAAAAACACCCATCACCGGCGTCACCATCCTTTGTGTATATACGCAGATCTGTATAGATGTGTGTACCTTTCTCTCTCTGTGTATATCTGTGTGTGTACACACTGATTTATATCTCTCTCTCTCTCTCTGTATCTCTCTCTCCTTGTTCTGAGTTATGGAAGAAGAAAAGAAAAGAAAAGAACAGAGCAAGAACAGATACAGAAAGATGATGATGTATTGATGATGATGCGTTATTGATGATTGATTTTCTCTCTCTCTATCTCGGTGGGTGGGCTTGATTTTTTTATTTGATTTGTCTGATTGATTTTTTTGGTTTTGATTCTCTCTTTCCTCTCATCTTTTCTTCTTTCTTCTTCTTCTTTGTAGATTGTTGGTCGGCCGAAAGAAGAAAAAAAAATTTTGATTTTGATTTCAGTTTGCTGATTGTGAACAGAGAGAGAGAAAAAGATGAACAGAGAGAGAGAAAGAGATGAACAGAGAGAGAGATGAACACTATTCATTGAATGGAAGAAGAAGAAGAAGAAGAAAAAGAAGAAGAAGAGAATAAACAGTTGAGAAAAAAGAAAGAAATAAAAAATAAATAAAATAAAAAAACCCAAAACGACGTCGTTTTGGATTCGAGCCAGTCAGGCTAGTTGCTTTTCGAGCTACGCAGCATTGTTGTTTTTATAATCACCCATTAACAAGTTTGAATTGAGACCATTAATTGGACTCCACATAAATCCCATTTTGATGATATAAATGATTCATTTTATAAAATCTTTCATCTATAGCATTCGTCAAAAAAATTAAATCAATCAACAATATTTTTACTTTATTACATTTATTTTTAAAAAATTAGATAACAAATTTATTTAAAAAAATAAACTATCTATTTTTTGGAGAGGACTATAAAATGAATTGTTTAAATTATTAAAAAAATTTAAACTTAAAAGAAATTTAATCTGAAAAAAATAATAATAATTAGGTTTGCTTAGGCAACAATTATTCAATCTTTCAAAAACATACATCACGTGACCAACTAATAATGTCGTGATTTTTTTTCATATTATACATTATTTATTTTTTGAGCCGTATAAGAACATAATCTCTAATTATTGGACAAACACGGCTACAGTAAATTTTTTGAAAAATTGGATACAGTTTTGATAGAGAGCCCTAATAGAGCAGCTTTAAAAGCACTAGTGAGCTGGCACTACACAAAAAATAAAAAATAAAAAAGATAAAAGACAACATAAAATGAAAAAAAAACAATTTAATACTCTTTTAAAGCTCCTCCTTTAGAGGTGCCAACTATTTTTCAACTGAATAAGACATTAGGTTACAACCACATTAGTCTGGTTTCCAATCAACAACTAGGCAAACTGTTACGTGTCAATTATTCATGTCAGTTATTGATTTATTTAAGAATCATCCCATTAACACCCAATCATCTGCCACATACATATAGATATGTTTAAGAGTTTTTAGCATTACTTTCGAGTAAAATATCAATATAAAAGTAATAGACCCATTATATAAATCATTGACATTTAGCGACAACACATTGCAAATATCTTATTGGGCAAATTACAAACATCCTCGAGGTTTGATAAAAATACAAACCCTCTCTGAGGTTTGAGAAATTACAAATTACCCCCTGAGGGTCAAATTTTCATAACAAATTAAGGAAAATTAGGAAGGAATCTGTATGAAAATAAAAACCTTAGGGGACAATTTGTTATAGAAATATAAATCTCAAGGGGTGGGATGTAATTTCTCAAACCTCAGGGGGAAATCTGTATTTTCACCAAACCTCGAAGGGGTATTTGTAATTTACCCTATCTTTTTATTTGTACCAACAAAAATACTTCTCCCAAAAAAGTTAGGGAGACCAAGAAATAAAAAATGAAGTGTAAATTTAAATTTAATGTAAGGTAAATCACACTCATAATAAATATGGTCCAAATAAAAAAATAATAATAATAAATTTTCGAATAATTTTTTTTAAACGTTGTAACACCGTTGTAACTTCTCGTATCATAGAATTTGGAAATGTTACCGTCATTGAAAAAAAAAAACAAAAACTTTAATAACACTGTCACAACTCACCATCTGATGTGATTGGGTGACTTGGATCATAATTTCGCGGTGTAATTTAGAGCACATCATGTTGTAACCAGAGACGTCCACATTATGCACACTTTCAGGGCGTTTTGGATGTTAGATTTGCGGAGGAAAATGCAAAGATCGGCTTCGGCTTGAGTTCAATCTTACTAGCTTGAACTGGTTTTCCAGTTTTTGATTAAGCTTGCAACGTGCTGAGCAACCCATAACGAGCCAGCTTTAGTGCAAGAGAAGGCATGAGAATGGCCCTCGCGTTCAATTGCAAGAGCAACATCAGGAACATTCTTGGAGATCTGCAAGTGCAAAAGTTGACTGAGAGCTACACTCAAGTTGTCAAATTAAAGAATAACCAAACCAACCAAATCAAGCCTTAAGTCTCATCAAAGGGATCGGTTATATGAATCATTTTTCTCCACATGGCTTTATCAAAAGCTATTTCATTAGTCAAATTAAGTAGATCTATATCTTTATTTACAACGCTAGCCAACGTTAATCTAGATCTACTCGGTCCCCTAACACTTCCATCTACCGTCATCAGATCGCATCTCTTCACTATCGCCTCTATTGGTCTCCGTTGAATATAACCAAACCATCTCAATCGACTCTCTCTCAACTTATCTTTTATCGGTGCTACTCCTACCCATTTTCGAACACACTCATTCCTAATTCTATCTTGTCTAGTTTTGCCACACATCCGCCTTGGCAACCTCATCTCAACAACACTCATCTTAAAGAATGCTAGAGAAATTTCAGGAAAATAAACAGCTCAACGAGTTTGACAATTTTAAGCAGACTGACATTATTGTGTTTGTCACTTCAAAGAAAAAATAAATAAATAGTTGTCACCATAGTACTGTTGTAACTACTTTATTAACACAATGTTCATCCAGAATTTCACAGGTGTCTAAAATTATTGACATAAATCAGGTTCAATCATCCCATTCCATCAAGGGTTTCCATTAAAGTGTTGGGTTAGGTGTACATGGGAATTTCAAAACCAAGAAGCTTCCTTATTGCCTTATCCCACATTGGTTTGCTTACCAACTTGTTTTCCACCATGGAAGCACTCCATTGGGCTAGTGAATGTAGCAAGGCCAAAGGGAAGCTCTCGTGAGCACGAGAGGAAGCCAATGCCCAAGCAATTTGAGAAAACCAGTTTGGAAACTAGTTAACCAGACACGCGGGTTAATTTGAAAGAGAGATTGGTGGTGACAAAGTACACAGAATTTAAGCACGATGGGCTAAGTTGAAGTTCGCTTTGCGTGTGTTGTGCAGTCAATGGATAGCACTATAAATTTGAAAAGAAAATACTATGAGGTGGCTATTAGACCAACCAACCTTTATAGGTCAACTCTCCATATTTGTACTCATATAATGTTGCATACAAGGTGCACACCTCACACTGTAATGTGCAAGCCTTTTGGAGAGTGTTGCCTAACAATGAAAGCGTAGACACATTTGTCTTAGCCTCATATCGAGGCCAGCCTCAATAATGCCTTTGAAAACTATGGGTGGCAACAAGAGCAGATGCAAGTAGGAATGAGTGGGTGCAATAGGCCCTAGTGGATTTTTTTGAAATTAATATTTTGACCTTTAATTTTTTTTTTCTTCAAAAAAAACTTGGTTTCTATTCCAACAAAAATTCCAGTTTAGGCTGGCTAAGAAGAAGAAGAAAGAAAAGTACACATAATAATCATTGGTTTAGTGGCAGACAAAAATTAGTAAATGGATACACAATTCTTATTGTACAAGCAAAATGGGCTTGGTGACAAAAAATTTTAAAATGGGGATTACACTCGGAGAGTTAAATTGACCGCATACTACACAACATGCATAAACAAACAAGCATATTCCTCACACAAACAGTTAATGGTCCACCATTTACAAATGCTACACATACAAAGAGGTTAATGTTCTAAAATAAAGTTTACAAGAAGATGATAAATACAGGTCTTACCTCATCAAACATTTGCAATGGACCCCAATGATCACCAACGCCAAACAAAAATGCTATCCGGCTTTGCTTTCCTCTCATGAATGTCCAATCTGGTGTTTCTGAAAGCTAATGTGAAAGACCAAGGTTGGAACACCTCAGTAGTTTTATATAAAAGATCTTGCAATGGTTCAAAAGAGGTTTTCTATGTGAAATTTTTTTTTTTTTTTAACACAGTTTTCTATGTGAATTTTGTACTAGAATGTTACTGAACAAAATATAAACACAACAGATGTAGTCAAAACAACTATCACAGAAACGCCAGCTATCACCAAGATATATATAATACAGCAAAATGACATGTAGATTAAAGAGTCACAAAAGATTAAAAAGGGGAAATAATAAGAAAAATACAAAGAAATAAAAATAATTAAAAAAACAAATGTTTGAAGCAAACAATCATTTAATCCAACAAAATTAAATTGGATATACACTTCAAAGGAGCCCTTCACTCCATGTGTGTGTCAAGCATATGAATAGTTCTCAAAGCCTATGTGTTAGCAGCTATCAGATTTTGCAGTACTGGGGCCGTAACCACCTAATCTCAAGCAGATTTTATAATTGGGGGCAGGAGTATTAAATTAAAACTGCTTTTACACAACTAAAAACAATGTCGTTTTTAAAAGAGGATGAAAAATCTGTGTTCATGAACTCTTCTATTTCTCCCACAATACTTGTGTCCACTGGATATGACATGGGTAGGGGTGTGAGATATGTGTCGGACACACGTACCAAATTTAAACACTTAGATCCTTTAATTTGTTACGATATATGAGAAGAAGAAACTCACATTTACTAGTAAAGCAATATTTTTAGCCTCTCACATTAATTAGATATAGAAATTTTATATTTTTTCCTAAATCCTATTTAATGTCAAGTATACTTCTATATAATTTACAACATTTCATTCGAGAATATTTTATAATATGCAATATATGTGTATATGATGCATCTCCGCACCCATATCCAATTTTGGATACGTATCTCAAGATCTTAAGATTTAATTTATGAAGGTCTGATACTTGGATACACACCTGCACTTGATACTTGTACCCGAATCTATGTAACATAGGGAAAAATATCTTCATGCATATATGATATTAATGATGACAAAGTCGCTGTTAACCAGGTGGTCTGAAGATATTGGTACCATTCAAACCTATATTGTTTTTCAACATTTAAACAAATTGTAGACAGACGAGATTTATACCTTTTTGAACTCTGTCATTGCCAAGAAGAGTACATTACGTATCACATGGTACTGAAAATCAATAACAAATGAAATATAAACTCTTGTCATAAACAATTTATAAGCACAGAAAATGGCGTACCTAATGTTTAAATTTCAGTGATTGAAGAATCATTTCTGTGATGGTTTTATTACGCATTATTGAACTAGAATGCCATTAAATAAGTGACTACACTAAACAAGCAAATAAAAAACATATTGCTCAGACCACAAGGTTGAAATATTACTTTTGAGTTTGAAAAACATAGGAACTCAATCATACAACTACAAGGTTGATTATGCTACATCCTTGGTGATGTGTAATATTTTGCAAAAACTTGCGTAAAAGTGGTTCAATGTACAAAGTCAAAGGAATGAAGAACAAGAAACTCGAAGACAGCTGCACCTTCAGTCCTAATTTTAGAAAGAGCCCATCTAAAATGAAGTCATGTAAATTAAGTATAAGATGTGTCCATTTAACATTGTGATCCATCTTGCCTTTTTGCGATGATGAATGAATTTTAGTAACACAAACCAGAGAAAGCAAGCTTGGCCTCTTAAGTTGAACTTCGTATTTTCAAATTCCATTAGCTTCCACAATTCAAATTTCTCTTTCATACCCAAAAAACAAGTATGAACCACCAAATCTACTGTTTCAATGTATATAATTGCACGTTGCTGGCAACAATGCCGAACAAATCAAGCACAAAAGATAAAACTACACCTGCAGCACATGAGTGCATAGAGCATCAACAGCAGTGGTAGACCAAGATTTTCCAACAGATTTTGTCACAAGAAACCTGGAAGCCTTGGTTGGTAACAACCCCAACAATCCTACCACAGAACTGACTGCAGCAGATAAAATTGGGGACCTGAAATCCAAAAATTTGCAAGTTTATCCCAATGAAAACCTCAGCGGAAGAACTTTCTAAAATAAGAAGTAACTAAAAATTATGAACACCACAAACTGGAAAACAATTGGGACAACGGAAATACAATTGGGAACACAGTAAACTGTGAAACAGTAGAACATTCTATAATAGTAATTCTGATGAAAAATGCAGTCAGGATCCAAGAACCCAAGCCACAATACAGTCAGGACCCAAGAACCCTCCCTGTAGAGGTGTAATTGTTTAAGAAGATTTTAAGTGAATAATCGTCCCTGAAAGATAAATTACTATGGCCTGTGGAATGGGAACAGCAACCTGGTATATCACTTACAGTGAAACACATAGTTACAACTTACAAGTATCTGATTAAATAAGATCTAAATAATTTCCCCAATGCATATTGTATCATATTGATTATATATATATTGTTTTGTGTGTTCAATAAGTATGCCATGCACAATTTCACAATTTTTTTAAGTTTTATTTTATTTTATTTTATTTTGGAATTTTTAAGTTTTATCAAAAATCAATTTCGACTACCATGTCTTAATGTTTGCTTAACTATTATCTTATGAAGTTTCACCTTATACATTTTAAGTCTGATATCATGATAGTTCTATTTTGAGTATCACTCAATCTTAAAAATATGTACCATAGTGCTTTTCCTCCATTCATCAAAAAGCTTCTTTGTTTTGAAGATATTCTCAAATAAGTTAGTTAACCAAATCACTCACCATCATCCACACACTTGCAAGCTGCAACCAAATTCCTATAGGAACAAAAAAGCCGCTCCAATTTCTAAATAACAAGATGTTCTCTAAAATTCCTTTTATGAATGATCATTTGGAGCATTTGTTGTGTTCCCATGTAGACAGTTTTCCTGTGTACTTCTTCAATAACTAACTTTTTGATTTGATGACACAAATTCCATGCTTTTGAGATTTGAAATTTATTGTTTGTTTGAGGCTCAAAAACTGTAGTAAACAAAATTTCCTCATGAATTTAATAACAGGCTTTACTACTATATTTGTGGAACATGCATTCTATTGGCTCAAAAGTCCAACATTAGTTACATTTTAGAGGATTACCTCAGATTAGAGAAATAAATCAAAGACAAATAAATAAGAAAAACAAGAGATATATTGTACTACTGATATGGTCCATAGCAAAACATTTGTTTTCTTTCTTTTCTTTAGATTGGAGGTGCATAACTAAACCTTGTATATCATAGAATAATGGAAAATTTATAATGGAGTTTACCATCTTTAAATTCAAGAGAAAAGCTTTAGTGGGTAATCTCAGAGTATCTGGATAGCTCTTTTCTTGGAGAGTTGGTGGTCCTATGGAAAATTTTATTGTAAATATAGGTTAAGAAATGATCTTGCATAGAGAGGTGCACTGAAAAACAATTCCAAAAACTTCCGCTCTCTTAGGGAATAACCATACATGGAAGCATTCCTGAATCACAATCGGAATGAAATTTCCTTCAGCCAATTGTTTATATATATATATATATATTTGAAAGAATTTGATGAATGAGCCTATCACAAAATGGGAGGTATCTCATATTTGTTTATTTAATTTTTTTAAAGAGGCAATGGGATTTGAAATTTTGAACCATGAGAGGTAGTATCATACATTTATGACTTACCTATAAATAGGACAATGTGCCTTCCTATTGGGATCTGATGTAATATGAGGACAAGAGTCTTATCCAGGACCAGGAATTTATTTTTTTTTTACAAGTCTTGTACAGAATCTTATTTAGGATATTAATCTGATAAATTTTGTATAACCATTTTATATTGCATCAGTAGAAAAATTCAATGAATTTTAACAATTAATTATATATATTTAGTTTTAGCCTCGTAATGCAACATTTCAATCATCTGCCAATCTTCAGTTGGGGAACAAGTTTAAAGTCCACTACTTAAGTATAACCAACTCAAATGATGATATGGAATAAATATATCCTAATATTTATCATTTTTTTTTTTTAAATGGAGGAAATTTAGAAGAAATAGGATGTATGTCATGTTTTTGATAGGTTCTTACTGTTGAATGACATAATAAGGTCCTACTACCAACCAATGTCACAAGGATTGGCTCTACCAGTCCAACTCAGATGGGTACCATAATTTCTTCAGATGCGTAAATTTAAAAATACAGCCCCAGGTTCAATTTATTTATGGACACATTGAGTTACATTGTTATTAATTTGTTTAGAAGCCCACAACCACATGATGATTTATTTCAGCCATCCATTCTTATTTTCCCTTCACTTTCAATCATCAAGCCAATGAAAAATGAATTTCAACAAATGGCCACCCAAGACCTGGAGCATTGAATTTCTCCAGGGGACAAATCAACCTCTTTTGCTGCATTTTCATGAACTCTGGCATGGCCATTGGGGACTCTTAGTCTTTCTTTTCCTTTTTTCCTCTTAAATTCTTAATCTACATGTTAGAGTTTCCAACAAGCTTGACTCCTAGATCAAGGTTCTCTTTTTCAGTTAGAACAAAAGATATTAAAGATTTCTGGCCTGGGGATGTAAGTTAGAAAATCTAACAAATGAGCACAGGAACATATATGCGTTTCCCTAAAATAGAATTAAAAAATTAACCCAAAAAAATGTATGAAAAAATGAAAGTGGGAAATAAGCCTTATTCACACATAGATATAACGCAAAAAAAAGGAAAGTTGCGTTACTTATAAAATCAAGATTTTTACGTTGCAAGCCTCTTAATTGTAGCCTGTTTTGAAGATTCTGTGTTTACAGCCAAAAAGGGATATAGCCCGATGCAATAAATCACCTACAGAACCATATTGAAGCATCAGGAGATGCGCTTTCAAAGTGAAAGAGCATGGAAGATAGCACGGTACACACAAAGAGCATAATCAAAACTGTAGCAATCACCTTTTCTGGAGATCGCCTAAACATTTCAATTGATATATATGAACCAATAGAGTGCCCAACCTTCAGAGAGAAATTACAAGTCAGTGACAAAAAATTCCATGCAAACCTAACAATCGACTTTTACACAATATTCTAAACCATTAGTAGGGTATATATATGGCCAAATGATCTATGTATGCCAAATCTTAAACTGCATAAGATATAAATTTAAAGACGCCGATAAAGTAGAACAGTTATCAGTATCTTTCCTAAAACAAGTATTAGACAAAAAGGCATTAATATATGTCAGAAAATTCAGTTGAAAACTGGAAATCATTGACTCACTTCCCATTACCAAGTTATTTGGAAAAGAAGAAAGAAAGTACTAAACTGAGCTGTTCTTGTTGATGTCCAGCATTTCTTTCTTACTATGAAGACAGAAAAGGCATGGGATGAGGAAATATTTGAAGACTTTTCAAAAGTTAGATTTTAGGAACTATAACAATGTTAGAATATTAATTAGGATTTTTACTTATTGTATTGTTTTATTTTTGGTAACTTTTAATTATGGTTTTCCTGGATGCCTATAAATAGGCCACTACATACTAGGTTTATGGAGACTAATGATATTAAGATTGATATTGAGTACTGGTGGATAGGGTTTCTTTTGTTTTATTTTCAGTGTGGGGTGGGGCCTTTCTTTTATTTTACATTATAGCACCAATATGTTTGAAGTCCTCGAAAAGTGCAATCAAGAAACAGCAAATGGATGTCCAAGTGTGGTATGCCTAGAAGTGGTTGGCTCTCCAACTCAAAAGGGGGAGAGGAATGGAGTGGAAGAGTACACTCCTCCTCCATCAAGGGAGGAGAACAAGAAGTGAACAGATAAAATAAGCTAACTAAAGGCTGCAAGAGAGAAGATCGGGACTACATTTTCTACACCACAAAAGAAATCTAAGGAAAACCTCCCTAGCAAGGTTGGGGTACAGAAGCTGCCTGAGCTCTTTGTTACCTAGCCTCTCAGGTTGTGAGGTTTGGTGTAGGCCACGTCATGCTGTGTCCTTGCTTTGCTAATGTGTGTCATTCGTGCCTAGCCACTCTGTGAAAAGCAGACTCATACAAATTTTTATATAAAGTTCGATGTAGGACACCAGCAGAATGGCTACTTTTAAGGGCAGATTATCATTGTTTGTCTTTAAAAAATAACTGAACTCAGGTTTGTAGAAGTGTAACCAAGGAGTTAAAGTTTGGGTGCTTAATTAGACAAATAAAGACCCGCTTCTGGAACAGTTATGGGGCTGTGAATAGCACCAGTTGACAAAACTACAGGATTGTATGTGTTCTTTTGAGGCTAGGGTTAAATATTTAAAAAAGAAAAGAGTTAGGGCTCCTTCTCAACACTTTTGACGGTTGAAAAGGGGCTACAGTAAGTTTTCAAGGACTTATAGAGTTACAGAAAATTGAAAGTAAGAGGGGAAAAAGTAGAACAAAAAGAGAGGCATCATGCCTTAATTTCCCTATGTTCAGATTTCCAGCAATTTCGTTGAACTATTAGGCTTCCAAAAGAACTGTTTTCCCCAACGAAAAAGTACATGTTTTCTCACAATGTGGATTCAAACTTGAGGGCAGCCACTTTGTGCAAATAATGACAAAGGTTAGATCTATACCCAATTTACCCCTCCTAGACCCCCATCCAAAGGGAACTAAACTATGCTTCTTCCTTTTTTTTATCAAATTATGATCATATCCCTAGGCAAACCAAGAAGGGTATGTGTAACAATCATAAGAATCACAGTGCACTATGTGAAATTACTAAAAGAAAAACTCAATCAGTGAACTCAGATTCAAGGTTCCTAATATTAATTCAATAAAATATAGCATCTTCCCCCTTTCACGAGGTTGGTATCAATCTGAAACATAAATGACAAAAACCATTAAAAGAAAAAAAATTATTACAAATAGGAATTAATCTTACCAGTATTATAGGGACTTCACTGTTTTGTAATTCATGTTTGATGAAGTCTATCTGCCAAAAAATGAGATTGAGCTGTCATTATAAATTTAACCAACACGCTAGTAAAGAAAATTAAATGCAATGTACTTGCTTCCTCTAGGAATTTAGCTTGCTAACTGTTAAAATTGGAGAGAAGAGAATCATAGTGAAAAGGGTATTAAAAGTTTAAAAAGGGAAAGCACTTGCTTCCTCTAGGAATTTAGCTTGCAAACATATACAGCCTACCGACTCAAAGTATTCTTGAGAAAATCTTCATTTACATGGGCATTGGACCTTATAGTTTGCTCTGAGTGGATTTCCAACTGATGCAAATCAATCTGACAAATACCAATGTATGCTTTATAGCGGACACATAACAATATAATCATCCTAAATTTTTAATTTTCTCGCATGCAAACAATCTCAATTCCAAAGGAACAAGAACTTGCAAATTTAAACAACTAGCATGCCTTCCATTGTGCGCAGAAAAAATAAATAAATAAATAAATCTTCTCAAAATTATATGCCACATGAAATATTACCTTATGATCAATTTGTTCTTCCAATGAGAACAACCTTCCGTGCTCCCAGTTCTAACAAGGAAAGAAGACTCCATTTAAGAATGATACCCAAAAGTGAGTGATCAATACATGCCAAAACTTCAAAATTAGTTTTATTGCTCAATTTGAATAAAGCCATATTACAATTTACAATCACAATCAGCAAACAAGTGCACAGTTTCAAGCATAAAACTCTAGTCACAAGGCCTTAAGAATGTAAAAGAACTCATATTTGAGTGGTTATGGCAGGATCATCGAGATCATAGAGATTCACATGCTAGTGACCTTCAGTCAAAGCGTCACCCGCTGTTGGCACATAAATTTCAACCGAATTTATGTTAAATACGGTCAATCAGTCAATGAAACGTATACAGCCTACGATAGGAATGTTGTAGGTAATCACTGCCTAAAGGGATCAATATGATTCGTTGAAGTGTGGGAGAACGCCGATTGGAAAATATAACAGAGGTGTCAAAAAATCAATTTGGGTTTATGCCTGTCAGGACAACAATAGAAGTGATTTATCTTTTGAGGAGAGTAATGGAAAAGTATAGAGAAAAGAAAAGAGACATTCATATGGTGTTTATCGACCTTGAGAAAGCATATGATACCGTGGGATATAATATGATGGGTGTTGAGAAGAAAAGGGTGACAAAAGGTTACATTAATATGATTAGGGACATGTATAAAGGGGTGGTGACCACTATTAGATCGCCTGCTGGAGACACTGTAGGGTTACACAAAGAATCTACCTTAAGTTCTTATCTTTTTGCTTTAGTTATAGATGAGTTGACGAGAAATATTCAGAATGGCGTACCATGATGTATGCTTTTTGCAGATGATATTGTGCTAGTAGATGAGACTAGAGAAGGAGTTAACACAAAGTTAGAGATCTGGAGAAAAACTCTTGAATCTAAAGGATTCCGGACAAGCAGAATTCAGACAGAATACATGGAGTGTAAATTTAGTAATAGTAACAATGAAAGCAGAGGAGAAGTGAAGATTGAGAATCAAGAACTGCCTAAGAGTGAATATTTTCATTATTTAGGGTCGATTATCACAACAGTGAGAGAGATTGATGCGAATGTAGCCCATAGGATTAAGGGGGAATGGTGCAAGCGAAGAAGTGCGTCTCATGATCAGGTAATAAATAATACCCGCTAGACTAACGAGTAAGTTCTATAGAACGGCTATTAGATCAACGATATTGTATGGAATGGAATGTTGGGCAATCAAGAAATAGCATATAGATAAGATGAGTGTGGCTGAGATAGGAATGCTAAGGTGGATGTGTGGAAAGACTAGACAAGACATAATTAGGAATGAATGTATTCAGGAATGAGTAAGAGTAACACTGATAGAAGATAAGTTGAGAGAGAATCGATTGAGATGGTTTGGTCACATTCAACGAAGACCAACGGAGGCAGTAATGAAGAGATGCAATACTATAATGGTAGATGGGAGTGTTAGGGGACGGGGTAGGCCTAAATTAACGTTGACTAGCGTTATAAATAGAGATATGGATCTACTTAATTTGACTAACAAAATGGCTTTTGATAGGGCCGCGTGAAGAAGAAAGATTTATGTAGCCGACCCCATTTGATGGGACTTAAGACTTGGTTTGGTTTGGTTTGGTTTGGTTATCGTTGTTATTCGAAATACTCAAACAACACATGGAGCCTATAATATTTGAAGTACAGTATGCTCAACCAAAGGATGACACTTGTAGAGCCTACAACAAGGACACAATAGGGGATGAAATCTAAAGAATCAATACGGTTAATCAGATAGGCAATTAATCATATATGATGATGCTTAAATTCAAATGGTGTTATCACTCAATTTGAAATTCAAATTGAAGATAGTGCGCTTATCACAGAGATGGCCCTCTATAAATATGAGGACCATCACATCAAGAAAGGGAAGAAAATGAGAGGATTGAAAAGAGAAGATCAAAGAGATCAAAGGACCGAAAATCAAGAGGAGAAATAAAAAGATCAAGAATTAGAAATGAGAGAGAAAGAGAGAAAGAAAACAAAGAAGTCTTCATGAGGAAGAAGAAGAGAAACCAGGAGAACTCAAGAGCCTACGCTACAAACACATAATGACAATCAATAGGTAAAGGGTTCCAAGCCCAAGAATTGTACTTTGTATTCAGGGGTTCAAAACCCACAACAATTCAATAAAATATTTATTTTCCTTAAATTGTTTTCTGTTAATCTTTTGTCCTTCATTAATCGGAGGTTTCATTTAATTAAAATATGTAATTAACGATCTGGAATACCTATCAGAAATAGGAACTTATTATTCAAATAATCAACACTATTTAGTCCAAAAACCAAACTGTCGACATTTGTAACATAAATTATGAAATGTGTTGAAGCCCTTCACGTTTCAAAATTTGTGTCTACACTCGCAAATTAATTAAACATTATGAGTGCACAAGATATAAGGACCCACTAAGTTGCTCTAAGTTGTATTCTCTCCACTGCTTGAAATTCCTTGAAAACTAATGCAACTACATAAACCTCAACTCCTGAGGCCAAGTAGTTGACACCAATGTTCAGTAGATTTTAGTATCTATTGATTGCTAAAAAGGGCTTATCGATGATCATGAAGAAGATGTCTAGTAGTTGTTGGTCACAGTGTCACTCCAACTTTCATTGTGTATTGAAAATCCCCTTCAGATTATTTTGACCTATATAGTCTGGATACTTCTGCAAAAATGTTGTGTATGTCTCAGATGTTACTACATGTCAATTACTTCCTAAACATATTAGAGCTTAAAAGTTTTTAAGTTTCAAACTCTATCAAATTCTTCTTGGATACTCTCAATAGCATGTCTAACATGTTTGGGATGTCAGGATGTTGCTGTTTTGATATAGTGATTGAGATTCTCTTGTAAAATAAAGCATAGTAGGGGTAACTTGTTCTCTTTCAAAGAAATTTGAATACATGAGATGAGGGTAAATTATGTAAACTATAGCCCCAAGTCACTTACCATGCAATATATTATGATTGTGAAATATATGGGCAAAAATATTGTTGATGTCCATTTCCTTGATAGTTGATCCCCATATATTTTTAAACATAATAATCACCTGCCCGATTTCTTATTTATGATTCCCAATTCATGTCCATTACGCTATGTTTGAATCATGGATTTGAAGAGCGATTTGCATAGGGAAAAAAATAGAAGGGAAAAGTGACCCAAAAACAAAAAAATTAAAAATATACAGTATAAGTTATATTTCATTTACTTTTTCCTTCACTTTTCCTTTCCCTTTGCAAATTAACCTAAAGGTTTGACCAAATGTTTTTGGCTGGGTGTTTGGGAACTTGATTTTTGGGTTTTTTTTTTTTTTTTTTTTTTTTTTTCACTACAAGACAAATATTTTACAAAACCAAAAAAAATAAATCCAAACAAAATATCATATCAAACCCCATAATCATTTCTCTTTTTCTCTCACAAACATCACATCCAACTACAAAAAAACCCAACTATCTTCCCAAATACAAAAAAAAATTTCCAATAATATTCTACAACTAAAAACCTACAAAAAACTCACTTCCCAAACACTCACTTTGTATATGCTTAAAATGAACCTTTTTCATTGGACTTAGAACTCCATAAGAAGTTTATCAATTAGGGAAAAATGAAAAGCAGGGTCAAGACGTAATAACAGCACAATCAAAATAATACAGCTACTTCCTAACTCATATTAACCAAAGTACTTACCTTTTCTGTCTGGGATATGTGACCAACAGCTGGTGACCAAAACAAAAGTGCAACCAATAAGATTACAAATCAGCTCCATCTCCAAAAAAACAATAATCTAAACACAATTTTAATTAAAACAGCAATTACAATTATAATCATAACTGTGAAAATTCAAGAACATGAACAAGACAAAACCATGTCTTGCCTGTTATAGATGCAGTTCCTCCAAGTAGCTCATACAAATTTTCCAGAAAATCAGTGTAAAATGAAATTACCCCTGTGATAACCACCACAGTTCTTAGTTCTCACAAAAGGGCTTATATAACTAACACAAAAATAAGGCACAATCCATACAACCTGGATTTCCAGGGATGAACAAGACATGCAATGAAGGATCTTCCGCACGAATTTCTAGCAAATTTGTAGTATAACTGGTCTCAAAGATAAACAATTAAAAGTTAAAATCAATGAGAAAAAAATCGTCCAAGAGTTCAGTGAGAGAGACAGAATATACCCGGAGACATTGCACAACCGAAAATTGGCATGCGTTTTTTGGGAAATTAAAGGAAAATTGTCAAGACCCATCACTTTACTTGTACACTTCGATATATACCTTGACCTGGAACAAATTAAAGAAAGATTCAAGAAGTCGGTTTTTAGGTAATCAAATGATAAACCATGTTTATTAAATTGCTTGAGAGAAATTATTACCTATATAACTTGACCTGGAACAAATTAAAGAAAGAATCAAGAACTGGGTTTTAGGAAATCAAATGATAAACCATGTTTATTATATTGCTAGAAAGAAAATATTACCTATATAACTTGACCTGGAACAGATTAAAGAAAGAATCAAGAACTGGGTTTTTAGGTAATCAAATGGTAAACCATGTTTGCCGGAAACAAATTATTACCAATTAGCAGGGTATATGATCCTCATTGCATACAGAGAGAGAGAGAGAGAAGGGTGTTTGTGATACCTGGAAACGGAGGAGAGTGGGAAACAGAGGTATGAGGAGCGAGTGAGAGAAAGACGGTTAATAAGCATAGTGCTCGTCGTCCAGCATTCATATTGGTTGGGCAAATTTGGTGCGTCATTCATTCATCGAGTTTCTTTTTCTAAATATTCTTGGGAAAAAAAAAAAGGGCGCTGATTCATCCCGAAAGGGAGCTTCCCGAATCCCCCGTTTTTCCATTTTAAGTATAAAAAAAAAAAGAAAACAGAAAAAAAAAAAATAGTTTGCCAAAAATAGAAATTAGGAAGATTAGGGAAAGTTTTTTTTAGGGGAATTATTCATTTTTCTAAAAAAAAAAACAACAACAAAAAAAAGTGGAAATTACAAAAAATACTCGAGCATTTGGCGTGTTTTTCATATTAAATCCTAACATTTTAATTTTAACAATTTAAACTTTGAATTTTTATTCGTGTCTCAATGTTGACCCTCCGTCTGTTTTCATTTGTTTCTGTTAATTTTTTACACTTATTTGATACACGTGTCACTTTTTAATTTGTCCATAATTATTATAATTATTTTATTCCAACACTTCTCTCTTCTCACTCTCTTTTCTCTTCCCACCCTATCTTCTCTTCCTTCTGTCATCAATCAGTCTTTTTTTTTTTTTTTTTTTCTATCAGCTCTCTCTCTCTCTGATTCTAACCCACAAATTAAAACCAAGATCCTTTAAGAAAATGATCCAAATTGAATTCTTCAAATTGATTTCTCACTAAAATTCCAAAATTGAGCCCATACAACTATATGACACAACATAAAACCCACAAAGATAAGGACATAATTGAAGACATAACACCTTAAAAACATATATATCCCCAAAAAAGGTTAAACCCAGATGAAGATTACGATCTCTCTCTCTCTCTCTCTAAGTCTCTCTCTTAGGGTATTTTCAGAAAGTGTGCCGCTTGAGAAGGGGAGGGGGGTTCCAGCCTCCCTCCCATCTCTCCTCTTTTTTCTTCTATTTTCTACAAAATAATCTTTGGGAGCTCTTTCTTCCTAATCTCTCCCTCTTTTTGAGATGTTTCTTCGCTTTAGGATGGATATTTTTTTTTGAGCTTTCTCCTCCTCCCCCTTCAAGTTGGAGCAAGATATGTCGTTTCTCGCCGTCGGTTCTACAGCCCTTTGCCATTTCTCACCGCATAAGCCACCATCACCACGCGCGACCATCCTCTGCGGATCTACTAACTCCTCCATCCCTCCAGATCTTTACCACCCTTCGCTTTCTCTCGCTGTAGAAGCCACCATCACCATCACGCCAGCCCATTCTCCACCGTGATATGATAACTCTCACCCTCAGGATCTATGGTTTTTGAGCTTTATTTTTATTTTTTTTCGGTTTGTTTGTTTGTTTAGACTCCATGGGTGTGTTTATTGCTAGCTTACCCTCTGTGGTGAAAACTTTTGTGGTATCTCGACTAGCCCTAGTGTTGATCTCCTATGATAAACCTGCGTTCTTGATCTGAGTTAGGATCTTGTTTTGATCATGTCTTTGATGCTATTTTAGCTTTATCTATGTGCATCTTTGCTCATTTTTCCTTTTTTAGTGTAAGCTCTATCTTTGGCATGGAGTCCATTTGTAAGTGTCGTTTGGCTTCTCTTTAATGGATTTTACCACGTTCAAAAAAAAAAAAAAAAAAAAGATGAAGATTATGATAATCTCACAAGTGGGGTCAACTCTGTTAGGTTTTATTCTTGGCAATCCTGTTTGACAAAGATTTCTATAAGAAGTTAGTTTTCTTCCAAAACTAAGATTACTTTTGGATTTCTATAAGTAATTGGATTTCTTCCAAAACTAGGATTACTTTGATTTTCTATAAGTAGTTGGTTTTCTCCTAAGACTAGTGTAATTCCTCCAGATCTTTTTGTTGGATATTAAGGTTTATATGTCGGGATATTTTGTTAGTGTTCTTTGATGTTTTATTGAGTATGCTACTCATGGTGTAATGAGGGTACATCAGAGGTAATGTTTGTTATACATAAGAGAGTTGTTCTTCGGTGGATCTTGAAGAATTCGAGTCTGAAGCTTCGGTGGATTCTGGAGTGGCTTATCGTAAAGACAATTCCGAGGTGAAGACGGGGTTGGAAGAAGCATATAGAGGTTGGTTCAATTCGGGCGTGGATTCGCTATGTAATTGAGAGTATACTTGTGTAATTCCTTTAAATCTTTTTAGTGGATTGTTTTGTGATTGTGGCCCGTGGTTTTTTAATCACAGTTGGAGGTGTCCAATTGTGGTTTTTTCACGTAAAATCATTGTGTCGATTTGTCTTTGATTGTTTGATTGAGATTGTTGTATTCTGCTTAAAATTGGTACATAATCACAAATCAACATCTAGGGTTTCTAGATTTTTCAAACTCAATTGCTCAATCAATCTCAACCACACACCAAAAACCCAGACCTAGCTAAAAATTTCACTAACCCATGAAGCGAAAATACAGGGATTTGATGACTCAGAGTAAGTTGTATCACTTCTCACATCTACAAGAAATCTGAAATCTATGTCGTTAACACAAGCTTTGGTATCAGGATTCAATAGTGATAGAGATTCAGTGGTGACAAAGGGATTTGGTGTGGCTTCTCTCTCTTGGTATCATAGCCCTATCTTCGCAAAAGCAACAGATCCAGTGATGGTGACTTTCTGTTGAGCGGCGACACTAATAGGAGTGGTCGATCGACCAACATTGAAGCGATTGATGACGGAGTCATAGCGGTGACGGTGGGAGTCATGGACGAAGCGATGATAGATCCAACCACGCGAGCGAGCAGAGCGAGCGATGGGGAGAAGAGTGAGAGATAGAGAATGGAATAAAATAATTATAATAATTATGGATGAATTAAAAAGTGACACGTTTATCAAATAAGTATAAAAAGTTATCAGAAATAGACGGAGGGTCAAGACTGGGACACGGGTAAAAATTCAGGATTTAAATTGTTAAAATTAAAATTTTGGGGTTTAATGTGAAAAACACGCCAAACTCTGGGGGTTTTTTTTTTTGTAATTTCCCCTAAAAAAAATTTTAAGAACTGACCCACTTTTTAAACTATGGAAAATTAACTTACTTTTTGAAATCACATTTTGAAAATAAGATTTTGAAATTGAAATTGCATTTTCAACATACAATTTCACCTGAAATCGCATGTTAAAAATGTAATTTATGATGACATGGACTTCACTTTTTGAAATTACATTTTCAACATGCAATTTCAAGGTGAAATTGCATGTTGAAAATGCAATTTCAATTTCAAAATCCCATTTTCAAAATGCGATATCAAAAACCAGGTTAATTTCCCAACCAGTTTGAAAAGTGAGTCAATTCTCTAAACTGTTTTTTTTTAGAATATTAAAAAAAAAAACTCTCACTTGTGGTGTTGTACAATTTTTCAATGAGTGTTGTTATTAACACTTATTTAATTTCTTTAAACTTTTAATTTTTATCCTTTATTATTTTAATTATATTATAAAGTAAAATTATATTAAAGATAATTTTTAATAGAACGCTCATCCATCAAATGAAAATAATTAGAATGACACTATAATATTGTACACTCACTTCCATCTTCATCTATACATATTCCTTACAAACAGGGATGGACTGGGGGCTGGCAAGGGTGACCGTCATCCTAAAGTTTTGAAAAATACGCTAAGATATAGTAATAAAAGTACAAATATTTTTAGTGTATATAGGTTCACCACGCCAAAGTTTTTGCAAAAAATTTAAGAACTGCCACCTCCTAAATTTTGTACATTAAAATTTAAAATTTTATTTATTTTTTTGATAAATACTAATAATAATAATAATAATTTATTTTAATTATGATTACTTTTTTATTTTAAATTTAGTAATGTTAAAATAATTGAGAATTTAATTGTTAATCTGATTAAGGCCCAAATTTTTAGTTGTTTGCTTATAATAACTAAATAAAAAAATGATTACTCAAGAAGATACAGTCTCAATCATACGTGAGACGATAGCCTACCTAAGCGATCATCATATATTCAAAACAAAGAAGCTTCTCTTCTTTCTCTTATTTCACAACCAGTGAACCCAAATCATCAGAACCAGTGACCTAAAACAATCTCTCTCTCATACGTCGTGAGTCTTCCAGCGTTCAAGTTCGTGATTCCTCTGGTAGTACTCTCTCTCTCTCTCTCTCTCTCTCTCTCTCTCTCTCTCACATAAGAGTTAAGGTTTATTATTTGGGGAAAAAAGATTGGACTATGAACTTGGTAATGTTGGTAATAAAACCATTTGTGTAATTCTCAGTCAACTATTTATACTTTTGTATTACATTTCTATTGTTATGTTAATTTTTTTATTGTTTACCCATTAAAAATGACACGCCTTTTGTTAAATTAGATTATATTGTTAGTGTGCTTCTTACCTAGTGAGTAACAAAAATTGTCTAATAATTTTTAGGATCTTAAATCAAATTGAGTTGAATGTTAGGTGAATTATGGTGAACAAAAAAATTGATTTTCTTTAAGAAAAGAGGCTCTCAAGATATAGAAGTTAATGCAACTACAAAACCTTCCACGTAGAAGCTTCAATTCCTGAACAACGTCCTTGTAAAGTGCCTAGAATAAAATCCAAAGAAGTTGATACATCTTCTTTGGTAAGGGATCCAGGACTACAACCACAAATTTGGATTATTTGATATCTCAACGTGATGAGATTCGACGAGCTTACATCAAATTTAGACTATACAAACCTGACAACCAACCTTTTAAAGAGAAGAATGAGTGTCATTTTCTAGCTTCTTGGTACAAGTTATTCCCAAATTGGCTAGAATATTCTCCAACCAAACATTGTGCCTTTTGTCTTCCTTGCTATCTTTTTACAAAACCGAATGGACACACTACTTTTTAGCGCTTTCATTTCGATGGATTTTCTTCATGGAAGAAAGTCAATAGTAGGAAGAATTGTGCTTTCTTAACTCATATGGGAAAGGGTCCTAATTCATCGCACAGAATTACTGTTAAATCTTGCCATGATTTAACAAATCAATCGCAACACATTAAGAAGATAGTTGAGAAACAAACTTCTCAACAAGTTGCAAAAAACCGTTTGTGGTTGAAGACTACGATAGATGCTATCAAATGGCTTACATTTTAAGCTTGTGCATTTAGAGGTCGTGATTCAAGTCATGATTCTAATAATCGAGGGAATGTTATTGAATTGTCCTATCTCATCATAATCTTAGTCTACAAAATATTCGTGGTCAAGGGTATGATGGTGCTAGTAATATGCGTGGAGAGTGGATTGGGTTACAGGCCTTATTTCTTCATGACTATCATTTTGCGTATTATGTTCATTGTTTGCTCACCGACTCTAATTAGCATTGGTAGCGATAGCAAGAGAGGTTATACCCGTTGCCTAATTTTTTTCTTATTTGGCTCTTACAATTAATCTATGTGGCTCTTCTTATAAAAGGCATGATCAATTGAAAGTTGCTCAAGCTAAAGAAATTGTAGCAAAACTTGCCATTGACAAAGTTGAAACTGGTATAGGCAAAAATCAAGTTAGGACATTGAAGCAGACTAGAGACACTTTCGATGGGGTTCTCATTTGGGATTTATACCCAATTTGATAAATATGTTTAGTGCAACTTGTTCAGTCTTAAGTAATGTCATCAATAATAGAGCCACCTCTACTCAACGTACAGATATAGATAGAGTTTATGATAAGATTACATCTTTTGAGTTTGTGTTTATCTTACATCTTATGAGAGATATTATGGGGACTAATGATGATCTTTGCTAAGCTTTGCAACGTAAATCCCAAGATATATTGAATGGAATGCATCTAGTGTCAACTAGGGCTGTTCAAAAATCCGTTCAAATCGGTAATCTGGACCGAACCAAACCGAACCGTCTGATTCGGTTGATTCTAATTAAGAACGATTAGGTTTCGATTCAAGAAATATTAAGAACCGTAAAAGCGGTTCGATTAATGGATTTTATGAAAATCACGGCTTGAACCGAACGAATCAAACCGAACCGAATTTAAAAAAAAATATATATATATATAATATTTAATAAACAGCAGCAATCCTTCATAAATTCACCTCACGCACATCTCCATTCTTGAGAGAGAACTCGAAGGGTCTCATTTCTTGGCCTCCAAATTTGTCTCCTCGATTCCATCTTCGTCTCTTCGTTTCTCTCACACTCTCCTCTTATTTGAATACTGCAACCTACATCATACCAGTCATGCCATCAACCATCTTTATCCCTCTCAATCTCATCACTACACTACCTTCCACCATTGTTACTGTTAGGACCTCCAGATTTGACCAACTATCTCTTTTAGTATATGATCTTGCCACCAACAACTTTTGAATACCATAGGCTATTCACTATTACTGTCATGACCCTACCTCGTCTTATTCTACAAGATCAGTGAGTAATTTTTTCATTTTTGTGTTAGGTTTTTTTTTTTTAAATATATATATTTTGCTTTTCCGTTCTTATTTAGATTTTTAATTTAATTATTTTGAAAGATTTATTTTTGTTTAGGGTTTTTGTTAACAATTTGATTTAGGTATTTTTTTTTATGCACTTTATGTTTATGGTTTTATCTAGGGATTTTTTATCTTAGAAATTTCAAGCTAAGGCGTTTCACTTTTGAACAATCGCAGCCCTACCTCGTCTTATTCTACGAGATCAGTGAGTAATTTTTTCATTTTTGTGTTAGGTTTTTTTTAAAAAAATATATATATTTTGCTTTCCCGTTCTGATTTAGATTTTTAATTTAATTGTTTTGAAAGATTTATTTTTGTTTAGGGTTTTTGTTAACAATTTGATTTAGGTATTTTTTATGCACTTCGTTTATGATTTTATCGAGGATTTTTATCTTAGAGATTTTTTCAAGCTAAGGCGTTTTTGATTTTTAGGATTTTTTGAAGTTTAGGGATTTTGTAAATTAGGGATTTTTTGGGGATTATTATACATTCTTTCATTTAATATATTTGTGTATTTGTGTTTCTTGTTAGATGTCAAGTGTTAAAGAGATTGCAAATCCTGATAACAGTAGCACCCCTATGGAGCATAAACTTGATGTTTCTATGTCTTCCTCTAAGATTAAGGTACGTCATCCTAAAGAAAAGAGTCAGAAAGGTTTAGAGGTTTGGCTTCATTTCACTAAAATTTATAAGGAAGGGTGCAAGAAACCTAAAGGGGCTACATGTAATTACTGTCATAACACTTATGCATGTTAAGTGAGAATGGGACTAGTACTTTGAGAAAACATGTTGCCAATTGCTCGAAGTGCTGTTATAATCATGAGATGAAGAAACAAAAAACTTTGTCATTTCAGTCAATTAAAGAAGAAGGTTCTGAAAATGGTCTTGGACTGTGGAAATTTGAACAAGATGCATGCAAAGATGCACTTGCTCAAATGATAGTCAAAGATGAGTTGCCTTTTAGGTTTGTTGAGCGTGAAGGTCTTCGTCACTTTTGTAGTGTGATGCAACCTAATTTCAGAAAACTTTCACGCATTATAGTGGCAAGGGATTGTGTGGCATTGTTTAGTAATGAGAAAAAGAAATTGAGGAATTTGTTCATGAAATCACATCAAAGAATTTGTCTCACTACTGATTCATGGACTTCCCTACAAAATGTTTCCTACATGTGCCTCACAAAGACATTTCATCGATAAATGGAAATTACACAAAAGAATTTTAAACTTTTGTGTAATATCTAGCCACAAAGGCGAGGCAATTAGGAGGGCAGTAGAGGCATGCTTGATTGATTGGGGTATAGAGAAATTGTGCACACTAATTGTTGATAATGCAAGTGCTAATGATGTTGCACTTGCATATTTGAAGAGAAAGTTCTCTAAAAAGAGTGATGCCTTTATTTTAAAAGGTGAGTTTTTTCACATGAGGTGTTGTGCCCATATCATTAATTTAATTGTGAAAGATGGCTTGAATGAAATCAAAAGGTCGGTAACTTGAATTCGTAATGCTGTGAAGTATGTTAGAAGTTCTCCTCAAAGAGAGCAACGTTTCAAGTCATATGTAGAAAAGGAGAGGATTAATCATAAGAGTTCTTTGTGAAACACGGTGGAACTCTATTTTTCTCATGTTAAATACTGCACTAAAGTTTCAAAAAGCTTTTGAAAGATTAGAAGATCAGGATCCACATTTTTGCTTAGAACTTAATGATATACCTCTTACCACCAAAGATTGGGATAATGCTAGGCATTTTACTTCATTTTTGGAAAAATTCTATGATGCCATTGTTTATTTGTCTGGTTCTTTGTATGTTACTTCTACTATGTATTTTATTGAAGTTTGTGCAATTGAGGGTTTCTTATCTAAATGTGCAAAGAGTTTGGATCTTTCTTTAAATGTAATGGCTATGAAAATGAAGAGCAAGTTTGATAAGTATTAGGGAAAAATTGAAAAAGTGAACATATTGTTGTTGATTTCTATTGTGTTGGATCCCCGTTGTAAGTTGAGATATGTTAGCTTTTGTCACTCTGAACCTTATGAAGTTGCCATTGTGACAGAGCTTACAAAAAAGGTAAGAGAGGCATTGAATCAAATTTATGATGAGTATCAAAAGCTTGAATTTGGAATGTGTTCTTCTAGCCAAACTTGTGTTGAAGTTGATCAACCAATTAGTGGAGCAAGTAAACAGTTAGTGACTCTCAAATCAAAGTTTCAAAAACATTTGGCACAAGAAGAATGTGATAGTGGAAAGTCATAAGTGGATAAATATTTGGAAGATGCTTGTGAAAAGGAAGGCCCAAACTCACATTTTGAAATTTTGAATTGGTGGAAGGTGAATTCCTCTAGATATAAAATTCTTTATCAAGTTGCCCGGGATATTTTGGCCATTCCCGTATCCACTGTTGCCTCAGAGACTGCCTTTAGTACAGGAGGTCGTGTCATTGACCAATTTCGTAGTTCTCTTACTCCTAAGCTTGTAGAATGTTTGATTTGTTTGCAAGATTGGTTGCGTGCTTCACCACTCCTACTTGAAGTGGAAGAAAATATTACGGACATTGAAGAACTCGAACAAGGTAATATTAATTTGGTATTTTGTTATGAAATTTATTTTCATGTATTGTGTACTTCATTTTAAATTAATGTTATCATTTTTTGCAATTTCAATTCTAAATGTTATGTCTCTGAATGTGATTACTGACTAATGGAGGATGATTTGGCTTTTGGAAAGTTAGAAAAGACCATTGTTATTGGTTTTGTTGCTGTAGTTGGTTTTGTTGCTAGGCTGTTAATGTTGCTAGTTGCTGTTAATGTTTCCATTTTGTTGCTGCTGGAAACTTGGAATGCTCTCTTTTGGAAACTTAGTAATGCTCTCTTTTGGTTGTTGTATTTGCATCAATATTGTTTAACTTGTCTTGTGTTTTGCCTATTTTTTATTTGGAAAAGTTTCTATTGACTATTTACAATGTTTAGAATGTGTTTAAATGCTTTTGGATGATTGCATGATTTCAAATTTCAATGGTATGTAATGGTTATTATCATATCAAGTTTTGTTTTTATTAATTAGTTTTTTGTAATTTTACTAATATTAGGATGATATAGATATGCAATGTTGAGTAATGCCTTAATATTATTAGTTTTTATCATGAGTTAAATGTAATCAGCTTGAGTAATTATTTTGCTAATATTAACAATTTATTCTTGTAAATAGAAATTTTTGGAACCGTGAACTAAACATCGAACTTATTGTTATTTTGGTTTGGTTGTGATCTGGTTTTACAACTGTAATGGTTTGGTTTGGTTTTCAAAATCACAAAACCGTTAGGATCGATTTGGTTCTTGGATTTTCTCAGAATCGAACCAATCTGGATTGTGTACACCACTAGTGTCAACTACAAAAGCATTTGTTCAAAAATATAGAAAAGATGGATAGATTCCTTTGTTGGAGAATGTTCAACTATTTTGTAGAAAATATGACATAGATATTCCTGATATGAGTGGACGTTACACATCTAGTAGAGGTCGTGCTTGTCACCAAAAAGATCACATTCAGTGTGTTTGGTTTCAGTTTTCTGAATTTAGGTTTTTGCAAATTGAGTTTTTTGTTTTTCGTATTTTTTGTTTTTAGTGAATATTTTTAAAATTTTAAGCAATTTTTTTATTTATTTTTTATTTTTTAGATGCATGTTACTTAGATGTATCTAAATAGTAAAATATTTGTGAAAAATTATTTTAAAATATTAATAAGTACACAAAAATATGAAAAATGTACTGAATTTTTGTATGTTAGCATTTAGTGTATTTTTTAAAGATTTTTTTCACAAATATTATACTTTTTAAGTGTATTTATGTTAGGTGTGTCTAATTTTTTTTTTAAATGCTTAAAATATTAAAAAAATTCATTAAAAACACTAAAATACGGAAAATAAAGAAATAGAATTTTCTGAAAACTAGAACCAAACGAAGTGATTACTATTGAGCATCATTTTCGGATTGATATTTTTACAATTATATGTGATTCTCAATTGCAAAAATTAAACAACAGATTCAAAGAAGATGTGATGGAATTACTTATTCTTAGCTCTACTTTTGATCCTAGGGTTGATTACAGTTCATTCAAAATTGTAATGACTTTACAAATCAATTTTATCGTAATGACTTTACAAAGCAAGAAAAAATACATTTGAAATTCCAGTTGCAAAACTACGAGATTGACATCCTTAAACATCCCGAGTTTCAGGAGTTGTTGACAATTTCTGACTTGTACCAAATGGTGGTAAAACAAGGAAGTTAACTATTTATCCTCTTGTCGATAGATTAATTCGTCTTGTTCTAACTTTACTAGTTTCTATAGCGACAAGAACATGCATTTTCGGCCATGAAAATTGTAAAGACTAGATTGTGCAAACGATGGAGAATGATTTTCTTTCAAGCTACATGTTAACATATGTTGAGAAAGACATTGCTCGAGATTTGGATGTAGATTCCATCATAGATGTTTTTTATATTATGAATGAACGCCGAGCACAACTTTAAATGCCTAAGTAGATATGTAGAGCAAATAGTTGGTTTTTTGAAAATTAATATGGATTTACTAGAACATGTCCAATTGTATTTTGATAATATTTTGTAATTATATATGATGAATTAAAACATCTAATAATATATTTTTGTGATATTTGGGTAGAAATTGATATTGTATATCACATGCTCATTACAAATTTTTTGATTACATATACACTCGCCCTCTAGACATTAGAATCCTGCGGCCGTCCTTGCTTACAAACCTAAACCCTAGTTGTATTCTTCTTCATCACCATCTTAAATCCACGTATTCATCTTCAATGAAAAAATTTGAAACCACCTAATCAATTAATGTTTTGTTTAGTAGTTTCAAATACGTTCGATATTTCAAGTCAGTTAACATTGCAAACAATCTTATTAAGTCGTTTTCACCATTTGTTGATACTTATAGAATAATGGAGGATGATGACAACAATTCTGATGAGATTGGCATTGCATTGGTAAGTTCATCTATCTTGCATTTATGATTCTAGATCGTTTTCGGTTTAGTACTGGTTTGCCAACTGTTAAGGTTCTGTTCAGTAATACAGTGTTGAATAGAAACATTTGTTGGGCAATCTTCACTGTATTTAAATAAATAAAATTCTGTTGTGTACTAAACAACAATCAGAATTTAAAGAAATAAAGAAAATGAGAGAAATTTGTTTGATTACAAAAATCAAACTCAAAATAAAAATAAAATAAAACAAATAAAAACAGATTTTATTTTGTTACAAAAACAAAATTAAAATCTGATTTTAATAAACAAATAAAGAAAACAGAAAAATAATTTAATCAACTTACTTGGTTAAATACTTGGAATAACTTTCTGATCAAGTCCAGTGTTGAACACTGTGTCCTTAAGACAGATTCGTCCTCTCCAAGGTGCTTTCAGAACTTGGACGTCTATCTCCCAGGATGAAATGATCTTATCAACAATTAAATGCAGCACTACAATTTAATTGTTCGTCGAACACACTAAGTGTTTACACTCTTTCTTTCAGAAATAATATGCAGCAATATGGCAGAGATTTAAAGCAGAGAAGGAATACGAAAATTGATGTAATTATCCAAATGGGAGGCTGGTCTATTTATAGATGTTAAGGTGGCTGTAGGATTTGAATTGAACAGGTATGAAACCTGTTGGGTTTGAATTTCAACAGGTTTGAATCTGTTGGTTAATTATTCAAACAGATAAAAACGGGAAGGGCCCTGTTTGGATGAACCAAAATGCCAAACCAGTTTAATTCTGTTTGAAAACGGGAAGGGCCCTGTTTGGATGAACAGAAAATCCAAAACAGTTTATTTGAATTAAATTCAAATGTTTTTGGCCCAAAAAGATTAGTATTGGGCCGAACAAGCCCAACCTCACTCCACGCACCCGCGCCCAAGCCCAGATAGGACCAGACGGCGGACGGCTGTAGCAGCGTGTGGTGATTTTGGGTCCAATGGGTCTAGCCCATTTTGCCCATAACCTCTCCCTCTAAAACACTTGGGTACCTCATGGGGAACACCCTAAGTATTAAACTCCAGCCGTATAAACCCTCTCAAAACCTCCCATCAAATCAATGTGGGACAGGACTTATAAATACCTTTAAGGAATTTCCACCAAAACTCCATTTCCATGGAGCATACTTTTGCTTCAATTTCCCATTCACTCGGTAATGGTTTTGAACAACCAAATATACCACGTGAATCACAACGGCATAGAACGCGTTTATCACTTTGACCGTGTAAATCGATGCAGGGCCCACCTAAAATTAGACCAAACTTAGGAAAAATTACGGTTTTACCGAATTTTATAACCATTCAACAACATTTAGTTGATGTCTGAGTTCTAAACATAAACATTTTGTTCAAGACTAGAATGCGAAACGGTTTCATTTTGTAGGATTTTTCTCCTATTTTTATTTTTTTTGATGGTTTTTTCCTCTAAACCCCCCTGTATCGAGGGTTTTATCCCCAAAAAAACAACAACAAAAATAATATGTAATGGGGTGTAGACATCCCATATTTGACCGCTTTTAAGACTTAGGCGCCACTGATTGTTCACCCAATAATGATTTGTACGCTTGTCTAAATGCTTGACTTCCTCAACAAGAAACCCAATTTTGAGCCACAAAAAACCTATAAACCTTGTGCCTTGACCATACAAGGGACCAGCAGACCCACTAGTGGCCTGCTGCCCACTTGTGTAAAACTCAGATATTTTTGCCACCACCCTCCACAGATGCATGCACTGCCTTAGCTGTATCTGTATGGATATTTTCGAGTTAGTCTCATACAGTTCTATATATAGATGACTCTCTCTCAAAAATTAGGATTAGAAAAATTTTAGAGAGCAAAGTTTTGGAAAATATTTCTCTCTCTATATTTCTCTCTCTCTCTCTCTTGCAACTTGTATACCTTTTGCCTAGACACTCCAAACCAAACTTTGAGGGTTATTTACTAAGGTGTCTGAGCTTGCATTTTAAGCTCTTGAAGGTGTGAAATTAGTGGTTTGTGATTCAAAGGGTTATTCCTCTTCAAGAGGTATAACTCCAAGCTTCTTTCCCTTATTCATTGATCATCATGTATTGCTGTGTTTGTACTGTTTTTCACCTATATTTATGGGATAAACTTATGGTTTAAGGCCATTAAAGGTAGAATGGTGGATCACCCTTCTTTGAACCTTGTTTCTTAGGCCTTTACCTTTGTGTTTCCCATCTTTTAATTATCTATTTTTGAGCTTTTAAATACTGATTTTCAAATGTTTGTTCAGAGGCTAAAATGTGGTTTTGAAGTTCCAAAAATGGAGGGGGTTAGCCTTCCCTCTTTTGGCTTGTTTACTAGCTTAATTACACCATTATTTTAGCTTGCTTTTGTGTCATGACCCAAACCCGCCCCTATAGGTTTAGCGTCGTAACCGGTCAGTAATCCTTGGATTACCAAAGGCCTCTTAACAGAATAATGTATAATTAGGGACTGTGGAAGCAAATAGCAATTAAACAACTTCCATTGAGTTGTGCAGACTTATATGAGACAAAAGAATTTTAAACTTTATATACATATATACACATCATCCTTACGTCATTATATATACACAGATTAGACAAAGAGGGACTTAGCCCTATTTACAAAATAGACATAACTTGTCTAACCAATCAAGAAAACAAAACTTTAACTTTAAATCACATAGCCATAGTTGCTTGACATATCCAGAACCTCCACGAAAGGTATATAGGTTGGTGACAAAAACATATTCAAGCAGATGCCTCTAAGCCTGGTCACGAGCCTGTTCACCTACATACATAAATAATACAGAGAGCTAGAGCCCAATGAATAATAACAGAGTAAAGGGTTTTAAAGAATGATGTCCATATCGAATTCAAAAATCAGATTTCAAATCTCTTATCAAATCAGAAGCGTAGTCATGTTCATGTTCGTATTAAACGTAAACTTCAATCGACTTTCCAATCTCTTATCAAATCGAAACCGCAGTTATGTTCATGTTCATATTAAATTATCGAAATAGAGTCCTATTCATATTCATAATCAAATCATGTGTGGTACTTCCTTTAGCGTAACATATCATGTTGGTCAAGCATATCAAGTTCCATAATGAAACCTCACAGTGGGTAAGATATCTCATACGTGGGCCATGGTATTGTTTTTCCCAGCGAGAGCACGTACTCTGATATTATTTCCCAGGCGAGGGCTGCGCCAGTATTATTTCCCGAGGCGGCGCTGCGCGGTATTAACCCTCGGGCTAGGGCCTCATCACCATAAGCCACAATATTATGTCCCCTGGGCAAGGGCCTCTACTAAGGATACCACAATTACTTTTCAAAGAAAATTGGACAATCATTCATTCATACAAAACATAGCATTTTAGAAACCTATCATATCATATCATATCATAAGAAAATAATTAAAGTTAAACATAACTTTACAGAGTTATTACTCACAGATAGTTGCAGAAGCAGATTAGACAGATCACAAATCAGGCAAACAATAGCGCTTGACCTACACAAACAAATCACATATACATATCGAAACACAATATCAATTCCTTGATCAAGCTTGACTTTTCTTGTCTTTTTCTGTCTAAGTAGTCCGAGATTCTACTACGTGTATTCTTCCTTTAGTTAAATGAATTGGATTCTTATTTCACATATCCTTTCATCACTAAATCATTTTTTTATGAATAAACCAATTCTCGCTTGGCTTCTTAATCAAGTACTACTAAGTTAATGACTTATTCTTTTAATCAACTAATTAATGTTGATTGTTAACTTATAAATCTTTATTGAGCCATAAATCAAATCTAGAATGCTTTGGAAAGAGATGAGAATAAAAATGCGAACTAAATGCAATTTTTTCCAAAATATGCTGAAAATAGGGTCTTTGCTCGAGCGCCACTTTGGTCGCTCGAACGGGCTGTAAAATTTGAAAAACTTCTGGGAGCTCGATTTTCACGCTCGAGCGAGACTTTCCTCACTCAAGCGGATAGTGTGAATTCTGGAATTTGCAGAATTGTAATTGAAGTTCAGATTTGATATTCAAAGCCTCAAAACATGTATTTTTGGTACCCAAATATGGAGAACCATTGTATAATTTAGTAAACACTCTCAATTAGAAATTATTTATTCAAAATCATGCTCCAATTGTCCAAATTTAGTTTTAACTCATTTTCTCCATAACAAGCCAAATTCCAAACCCAAAGTGATTAATCTCTAAATTAATCTCCATAAATTGAACATGGCTTCAATTTCTCATTTTCTTTTTAGTTACATAAAATTGACTTCAAGCACTTTTTATTTTTCTTCAAAACATGAAATTAAAGTCATAAACTCCTTATAAAATCATTCACACGTATGAAATTGACATCAAAATTACAAATTTTATATTCTTATAAATTTTCCAACTAATTTCCATAATCTTAAACTTAACTTAATTTGTAACCTCAACTTAATTCATAATCATAGATGTTCCAAAATATATTTAATTTAAATAAAATCTTAAATTACATTACATGCATGGATTAAAAAATCTAATTATAAAATCAAAACTTTATCTAACATTAGGATTAATTCTAAATTTCCATAAACTTGATGTTCATAAAACATTTCCTTTTTCTCTTCAAAATGTGAACTTAAATGGTTCAATTTCTTCAAAATCCATGATGAATGTAAATCACAGTTCAAATACTCATAGAATTCCCTCATGCATGTAACAATGGAACTTAATCTCATGCAAGATTACAAAATTAAACTCAAAATAATTAATTTCCATAAACATGAGCCTAACTTAATTTTCTTCATCTTCTTGTTTATTTCTTCCAAATGATATGAAATTGAACCCAAATCCTTTTTGATTTTAGTTGCTAGATGATTTATCTACAAGATTTAAGTTTCAATACTTTACTTGGAGCCTTGATTTGTTGAATTTCTTGATCAAGCTTTGAGTTTCCTCCTTGGTCTTCGATTTCTTGAGTTTCCTTCAAACCCATCAACACAAAGCGCTCGCTCTCTCTCTCTCTCTCTGCCTAATTTTCTCTTCCAGCAGAGTGAAGGCCTTATTGAGTGAGTTCAATTCATCTTTCTTTTATTACTCTCTCTCTCTCTCTCTGCCTAATTTTCTCTTCCAGAGTGAAGGCCTTATTAGTGAGTTCAATTCATCTTTCTTTTATTATTTTATTCTATTCAATTAGTGGGACACTTGGCCTTTTTATATAAACCATGTGGTGGTGTATTGATTATTTCTTTAAATAATTAATCTTGCATAAAATACTTAATTGAGATTGAACTTTGATTATAATTAGCTTAATTAATCATCTCTTAATTTTAATTAGTTATGTAAATCTAACCCAATTAATCATGACTAAGTACAAATCTCATTTAATTTAATTAGTCTAATTTGACTTCTTTTAGAGCCCAATTAATTATATTTAAATTTATCAATCTTAATCAAATTTTAAATCAAACTCCAAAAAGGCTCCAATATTAAATTAAACTTATTTTCATCATAAATGTTGATTTCCCAAATCATTTGGGCCTTCAATTTCTGGTCAGATTCCAAATTTCCGTCTATTAAACTACATATTCAAATTGGGCACCCCATAAATAAATTTAATTCATAATAATCTTAATTCCTAATTAGGTATAACTTAATTAACTCAATTGACCCAATTAATCAAATCTTAGTTTTATAGATCTGAATCGAATATTTAATTAAACTTCCCATATGGTCCGATACTCAAAATTTATAATAATTTAATTCACTATTTATACTTTCTTGAGCCATTTAGGCTTTCAATTTCTAATTCCCAAATAAATACTTAATAGAAGCATAAATGAATCAATCTCCATAGTTTTCGTAACACCCAGATTAAATTGGAATAATTGGCAATTAAATTTCAAATCTCCTTAATTAATTAAGTGCTAATGCTAATCATTATCTGTGATGGGGTCATTCTGACCTTCCCCCTTAGGAAGTTTGGTCCTCCAAACTTAAGATACTTATGCGAAAATCGGTTATATAATTTGGTCTCATTTCATTTCCTTTCCTACGTAACTTCCTTTTTCATTGGACTTTCTTCACATAAATTGAACTCATTCCCAATCACTTAATGGTTAATAACCCAAATTGGCGATTCATAACGTCTCTATTAACATCAATCATATAATTTATATACTTTAGTTCATCAATCTATAATTCATATACTTCCTATGGTAGGAGATTTATTTTAAGGAATGTTCATGATTCTCCTTATTTTCAAACTGATCAAAATTTTTAGCTATTAACATGTTAGATTCTTCAAATTAAATTTAATAGTTAAGGCATCACTATTCAAGAACATAAGTTCTTTCTGAGTCATTCACGTTATTACCAACTCAACACATTTCTCAACACGTTCCACATTTTGCTAGCTTGATACGATGGGATAGCGGGCACCCAACATTCATGTTTCTCTACAATTGCTGACTTGATACAGCGGGGCAATTGAACACCCAAAAATATTTCTTATTCCTTCTTTTTTTTTTTTTTTTTTTTTTTTTGTGCACATTATGTAGCATCTCCAAATAAGGTTTCACATGCTAATCTATAACAGAAGTTTCTGAATTATATGGAAATGTAATCACATATTAATGGTCTCAATTTCAACAAACATCTTGGATACCAATTAACATAAATTGTTCCAAAATAGAGGGACACATCGGATTCAGAACATGAGCGTATCAAAGTCATAACAGAAGCATATTTCACAGAAATTTATCGAGCCTTATGTAAGTAACAGATGTTGGGCTATACCCATATAGTCGCAGACAATCATATAGATTAGAATAGAACTTTACATACTTCTTGTTAAATTAAGACTACTGTTGTTTTTTTTTTTTTTTACACTATCATTTCAAGTGGTGATTCAATTTCATAGTGGGTCTACATTTTAAGCGGTCTCATTAACTTTATTATTTATCTAAGACCACACTTACATAAGTAATTCAAATTACATGTCATTATGCTTATTCCAATTCATAGACCTATTTAGATATATCCATTAACTTTGATCTATTGACACGTGGTAATTTAGGGCTAAACTTTTAATTTTCCTTCAATCATTACAATTAGCCAATCAAAATTCTTATGTTCCCCAAAGGTTCTTAAAAGAAATATACGTTTGTCATTCTAGCGATATTTGCTTCCTTATTTTCTATTACGCTCTCTTTCTTCCGTTCAACACTAGGATTGAATTTATTTACAATAGGTTAAGCTATCTAATGTCGGATTTAAAATCTAAATTTAATTATGTCTACAAGATCATAATATCATTCATTTCTAATCACTATTCCAATAAGGAATTATTGTGTTTTCCTTTCTAGAAGTCTATATTTTGACTTTGCAGCTTAAGTTAATTATAAATGTTTCTTTCAACGTTATCAGAAGATTCAATAACGATATGATTTTAATAAATTCGGTCTTTCCTTTCTAATTCTCACTGGTTTTAGTCTCCTAATATGGAGTACAATTTTCTTTCTATTCAAATAAGTTCCCAAACGCATATAACTTTGTTAGGCTAAGCAAAATCCCAAATTTTTTTATTGGCTTAAATCATTTAATCTTTTATTTAACTTAAGTCTTGGCAATACTCCAATTTCCTTTAGCAATCTCAGGTTGAGTTCCAAATAGCCAAATAGATGGGTTCTAATTTTATCAAATATTGATTAGGACTAATTCAAATAACGTCACACATATATAAATTTTAACTTCAAATTTCTATACATGCATTTAAAGCATTCCTACTAATTTCCTAATTTATAGTTAAGTACTAACCTTTAATTGGTAAATCATTTGAGTTTTTCTCCGGGACTTTTAGAACAATCTTTTACTAGATACCCCCATCTTCCACACTTGTAACATGCTTGATAAGTCGATGACACAACCCCCTATGTCGCTTGTGACATGTTGAACATAGTGGACAAAGCTTATTACCTTGCTTAGAGTTGCTGGACTCTCCTAAGACAAATTTCTTAGTCTTTTCCTTTGGTTCCTTCTTTGACTTCACTCTTAACTCTTTCCTTTGGTTTTGTGGTTTGTCATAGCACTGTTGCATAGCCTTCATTACTCTCTCAAGTACTTCTTCTACTTTGTCCAATCGTTCTGCCAAAGTCTCGATTTCAATATCGTTCTTAATTTTCACCATCTTTTCCTAATGATAGAAGAGAAGGGTCAAACACAAAATGATGGTTGATAACACGCGGGTTAATGTCAACTGACTTAGAATATAACTCAAAACACATATCATATATAAGGAGGCATACACGTACAAGCATCTAAGGACATTGGTAGGATAACCTATTCATTCCCATGGAATTTACCAAGAATTTCCGATCCGAAGCTTCGCCAAACGTGATTCCAATCGGACTTTCAAAGGTCATTCTACATAGGCATGAGACTCCTATAGTTTGACATTCCACAAACTAGGTTCCCACCAAAATATACCATCATACATATCAATTAATTCTCTTATCCTCAATTACCATAGTTTCACATGTTTCATTGATCATCAAATTCTTCAATTTGCCAAACATTCTCATGGTCTAAATTGACATTTTAACCCTTATAGTTTTCATGACTTCCATTAAAGATTCTCATTTCTCATAGCATCATGTTTCCACAAATCAACATACTTATACTCCAAATGTTCTAGCCTGTCAAAGATCCGATTTCCTTATAACCTTAGAAATTCCACAATAATTCTTAGCTTTTAGCCTCATTGCTAAACTAATTAAACACATTCAGTTTTCTTATAATTATCACAATTCCATGATAGCTCACAATATTTAGTTTTCAATACTTAAACATATCAAACAAATGTATATACATTTTCTGAATGCACCACTTATACTTACTTTCTATATGCATAAAAGTCAAATTGCATTCTAGACATTCTAATGCTCAATGGACATGTGTGTGAGAAATTAACTTCGTGCTCTAATACCACTCTATCCACGACCCAAACCCACCCTATAGGTTTAGCATTGTAAACGGCAATTAATCCTTGGATTGCAAAGGCCTCTTAATAGAATAACGTATAATTAGGGGTTAACGAAGCAAATAGCATAGCGATTAAACAACTTCCGTTGAGTACAGTGCGAGAGACTTATATGAGGCGAGAAGAATTTTAAACTTTATATACATATATACACATCATCCTTACGTCATTATATATACACGAGATTAGACAAAGAGGACTTTGCCTTATTTACAAAATACACATAACTTGTCCAACCAATCAAGAAAACAAAACTTAAACTTTAAATCCACATAGCCATAGTCACTTGACATATCCAGAACCTCCACGAAAGGCACATGGGTTGGTGACAAAAACATATTCGGACGAGATGCCTCTAAGCACAGTCAGCGCTGATTCACCTACATACATAAATGTATGATGAGCTAAAGCCTAATGAATAATAACAAAGTAAGGGTTTTAATGAATGATGTCACGCCTCGAATTAATCAGTTCAAATCTCTTATCAAATCTGAGCGTGTAATGTTCATGTTTGTATTCATATCGAAACTTCAATCGACTTTCAAATCTCTTATCAAATCGAAACATAGTCATGTTCATGTTTCATATTAAGTTATTAGAAATAGAGTCATGTTCATATTCATATTCAAATCATGCTGTGGTACTTCCTTTAGTGTAACATATCATGTTGGTCAAAATATATCAAGTTCCATAATGGAACCTCAGGTCTTAGCAGGTAACATATCTTATCACGTGGACCCAACGATATTGTTTCTCAGGCGGGGAGCTGCGCATATGGTATTATTTCTTCGGGGCGAAGGCCCTAGACCACCGATGATAACCCACAGGCTAGGGCTCGTCACACGCATAAGCCACAATATTATGTCCCCTAAGTGAGGGCTTCTACTAAGGATACCATAATTACGTTTCAAAAAAATTGGATAATCAATCATTCATTCATACTAAAACAAAGCATTTTGAGAAACCTATCATCTTGCTTATCATCGAGGAAAATAATTAAAGTTAAACATAACTTTACTGAGTTATTACTCACGAGATAGTTTAAAGCAGCGAATCGGAGACGAGATCTGCGTCGGGCAAACAATAGCGTGACCTATACAAACACATCACATATACACATCAAAACACAATATCAATTCCTTGATCAAGCTCGACTTTCTTGTCTTTTTACATGCGAGTAGTCCCTAAGAGATTCTACTACGTGTATTCTTCCTTTTAGTTAAATGAATGTCAGTTCTTATTTCACATATCCTTTCATTACTAAATCATTCTTTTCTGAATAAACCAATTCTCGCTTGGCTTCTTAATCAAGTACTACTAAGTTCGTAACTTATTCTTTTAATCAACTAATTAATGTTGATTGTTAGCAATAATCTTTATTGAGCCATCGTCATATCTAGAATGCTTTTGGAAAGAGATGAGAATAAACATGCAAACTAAATGCAATTTTTTCCAAAATATCTTGAAAATAGGGTCATGACTTGAGCAGGTGCCACTTTGGTACGAAGCTCAAAGCGGATTATAAATGAGCTCGATTTTTTCACAGCGGCTCGGCGGGACTTTCCTCGCTCGGCGAACCGGTGATTAATGGTCTGGAATTTCCAGAATTGTAATTGAAATTCAGATTTGATATTCAAAGCCTCAAAACATGTATTTTTGGTACCCAAATATATGGAGAACCAATATATAATTTAGTAAACACTCTCAATTAGAAATCATTTATTCAAAGTCATGCTCCAATTATCCAAATTTAGTTTTAACTCATTTTCTCCATAACAAGCCAAATTCAAACCCAAAGTGATTAATCTCTAAATTAATCTCCATAAATTGAATATGGCTCCAATTTCTCATTTTCTTTTTAGTTACATAAAATTGACTTCAAAGCTCTTTCTATTTTCCTTCAAAACATGAAATTAAAGTCATAAACTCCTTATAAAATCATTCTGCATTATGAAATTGACATCAAAATTACTAATTTTATATTCTTATAAATTTTCCAACTAATTTTTTGTAATCTTAAACTTAGCAACTTAATTTGTAACCTCAAACTGAATTCATAATCATAGATGTTCCAAAATATATTTAATTTAAATAAAATCTTAAATTACATTACATGCATGGATTAAAAATCTAATTATAAAATTGAAACTTTATCTAACATTAGGATTAATTCTAAATTTCCATAAACTTGATGTTCATAAAAACATTTCCTTTTCTCTTCAAAAATCATGAACTTAAATGGTTCCCAATTTCTTCCAAAATCCATGATGCATGTAAATATGGATTCAAATACTCATAGGAATTCCCTCATGCATGTAACAATGTGGAACTTAATCTCATGCAAGATTGCAAAAATTAAACTCAAAATAATTAATTTCCATAAACATGAGCCTAGCTTAATTTTTCTTCATCTTCTTGTTAATTTCTTCCAAATGATATGAAATTGAGGCCAAATCGCTTTTGATTTTTAGTTATAGATGATTTATCTACAAGATTTAAGTTTCAATACTTTTACTTGAAGTCTTGATTTGTTAAAATTTCTTGATCAACTGAGTTTCCTCCTTGGTCTTCAATTTCTTGAGTTTCCTTCAAACCCATCAACACAAAGCTCTCTCTCTCTCTCTCTCTCTTATTCTCTCTTCCAGCAGAGTGAAAGGCCTTATTAGTGGATTCATTCATCTTTCTTTTATTATTTTTATTCTATTCAATTGGGGGGACACTTATTTTTATATAAACCATGTGGTGGTGTATTGATTATTTCTTTAACTAATTAATCTTGCATAAAATACTTAATTGAGATTGAACTTTGATTATAATTGTTTGATGATAAAGGCGATTTCAAATCCTTTAGGCCTTCAATTTACGTTGGACTCCAAATTTTGTTCAATTAAACTACATATTCAAATTGGGCACATAAATAAATTTAATTCATAAAATTCATATGCATGCATAAGTCATTTCCTTGTTCCTCGGGACCCAATTAATAAATCTTAATTTTATAGATCTTAGTTAATTAGTTCATAATGTAACTAATTAGTTAGTTTAGTTGGTTAATTTGTATTAATTAGTTAAAGTAACTAGTTGGCGGTCTTGTGTTGTAATTATTTAATTAGCTAGAATAGTTAGTTAAATTAATTATTGTAATAATTAGTTAAGTAAGCTTAGCTAATTCATTTATTGAACCCTCGCTTTCAAGTGTGTATGTCTTCCAATGTCTTTCTCCTTTTATTTCGCTTACGATGGTTAGCTTAGAACATCATGTTTTTCTCTCATTTTTGGGGACATTGCATCTAACCAACTCATCCCCATTTGTTAATAAAATACAAGAATTCCTTCTCTAATAGTGAGATCTAGTTGGAACTTAACAAATACATGATCTCTGGCATCCTAGTAAATTCTTCATTAATTTGGTAGGGGCTGTCGATGTATTTGATGTCGTCTATAGCGTTGTAGGCAGCGTCTTAGTCGTAGTCCTTGAAACTTATTAGAATGGTGTATCGTCAGGCTTACGGTTTTACTGTTCTTGAGGTCGGATGGTCTTTGTCGGTATATAAATTGATTATATTATTTTGTGTGTATCCTAATCTAAGAAATCTTCCTCCAAGCGGAGAGACAACAATTTTGACATAACTTCGTCTTGAGCATAATTTTGACTTACAAACAAAATATTATTTTTACTGCCCATTTTTTACTTCTTCATTTAGAAAATAGAATTAAGGGCTATTATATAGACCCCTCTCTCTTTTGTAATGATCCTAGAAAAATGATGTTTTAGTGGGGTATTTTGTGACACTGTCGATTGGGACATCTTTCTTTGGATTACAAATTGTTCCTCACGTTTACATATTCGCCAAGTATTACCTCGAGGACCGTCTCTCTCTTTTTCGAAGGACTTTTCCCCTTAGATGAAAATTCTCTCCATTAAATAGACTGGCTCCCTTTGCAGCATATCTTGACCGACTTTCAGCGTTGGCGAAGTGAAGTTTTCTATTTGAATGGTAAATCCTCCCATTGGTTCCTAGTGAGATCCCGAAAAATCACCGGGTTGGAGGTTTAGTCTTCTTCGTTACGTGAACCCGTAGCATGAAGATGAGGGTTTCATCTTCATGGAGCTCTCTTCATTTAACTTATATGTAGTATGGATAATGAGCTAGTTTGAGGAGAAGATTGGAGGAGTTCTAGAGTTGTTCTTTTTTGGGCATGGGCATTGTGGGTAGGTGAGAAGACATTCTTGGCATTAAAAGCGGAAGAGCCTTGGCGAGGCA